>VXAD01002580.1:72938-390233 GCA_013399195.1 Dicrurus megarhynchus
AAGGAAAGGAAAGGAAAGGAAAGGAAAGGAAAGGAAAGGAAAGGAAAAAGAATTAATATAGTCAGTGGACCTAACACTGTTAGAATGAGCAGAATTTAGTCAAAATCAGCAAACCCCAAACTCAAAAAGAGTGAGGTGCTGAGTACAGCATGAGCCAAAATCTCAGCTTTTGGATGTTAAATTAGAATTTATAATCCTCATTGAAGCGTTTAAACTAGAATTAGGCTTTTCATCTCCACAGCCTGAAACACTGCATAGCCAAGACAGTAACAGGAAAGAAGTTGCAAGTTTACATTAGTTCTCCTCTCGTACAGAAGGGTCGCCCTGGGCCCTTGTCTCTGTTTCTGCTGCTTTTGCACCACCACCGGAATTTTTTCTTTACTATAAAATGCATAAACAGACTCTGGAGCAAATATTCCTCATGCCTTCCTTCTATTGTTAAAGTCAACTAATTTCTTTGATATGGTTCATGAATCAAGTGTCTTCTTGCATGTTCACTGCCTTACTTCTTGGAATGATAAATTTCCCATTCCTTGAAAGACTTGGGCAAGCTTCACCAGCAGTGGTGGAGGCTGATTGTGTAACAGCTCTACAATATCTGTGTCTGGATCACTATCTTCAGGTAAAGTTCTGATTATAAGACATCCTTATGGTCAATGATCCTTTTAGGAATCCCATAGGCTTGACAGTTTAACTATGACCATTGTGTTGATACCAGGTAAATTGTTTTAGGTCAGCTATTCAAAGACACTTAGACTTGATGATCTTAAAGGTGTTTTCCAACCTAAATGATCCTGTCATTCTGGATGAATACACTTTCTAGAAAGGTCATGATTCTGCAGAGGAAGTAGTGAAGGAAAAAGAAATTAGACTGAAGTAGTCAATGAGCTTAGGGAATAAAACAGAAAGAAAGAATGCAGTAGAAAAAGAAATTAAATTTTCATTGTTTTCCCATGATCACAAAGGAAATGAGGATAAATTTGAACCTGCACCTCCCATGGCTGAAGGTAGGGATCTGACATTAGTACATATGTTTCATTATTTTTTTTTCTGCTTTATTTGCTAACTAGCAATTGCATCATTTTCCTTTTCTAATGAAAAGCTTTTACATATCCTGATTGTAAAAAACTCACCCAGTTTAGTCCTGACAACAGCAGAAGTAATTAATCTGAGGGTTTGTTTTTTTTTCCTTATATTTGTATATCTGAATGGAAACAATTGCACTATTTGGACCCTTCTCAATCTACTTATCATAGCTCCACACGAAAAGGTCAGCTATTAAACTTCATTGTTCGCTGTGAAGACCTCACGCAACTGAAACTATTACTAATCTGGACTCAGATCAGGTGTTTCTTACAGTGATTATTTTTGGTAAATTTGTTTACTAGGTTGTCTTTGTAAAATGACACTTGGCAGAATTATTTGATTTCAGATTCTAGAAATATGCTTCATCTACTATTTTCAAATACTGATTGTTTATAATAAATTATGCTGCTTTTTTCCAGAATAAATGTTTCTTTTACCTTTACTATTGTGCAGAGCCTAAGAAAAAAAATTTCACAGCTGATAAAACACTTGAACAGGTTGTCCATGTTGCTTCACCTCTGTATCCTTAGAAAGAGTCAAAATTCACCTGGACGGTGCCATAGGGAGCCTGACCTTAAATTAGTCCTCCTTTGAGAAGGGGTTGGACTTCCCAGAAAGTCAAACAAGGTGATTATGAACCTCTGCTCTCGTGAGACCCTACCTAAAGTACTGGGTCCAGCTCTGGGGTTCCCCCAGGACAGAAAGGACATCGACCTCTTGGAGGGGTCCAGAGGAGGCCACAGAGATTTCCTCCAATGAGGAAAGGCTAAGAGAACTGTGATTGTTCAGTCTAGAGGAGAGAAAGCATCAGGGTGACCTAACTGCAGCTTTCTAGTACCCAAAGGGGGTCTGTGATAAAAACAGGGCCAGAGAATTTTGTGGGGCCTGTTGCAACAGGAAAAGAGATAGAAGTTTCAACTGAAGGGAGGTCAATTTAGATTACATATTAGGAATAGGTTTTTTACAATGAGGGTGGTAAAATACTGGAACACATTTTCCAGAGAGGTGGTAGATGCCCCATCCCTGGAGACATTCAAGGTCTGATTGGATGGGGGCTCTGGGAAACCTGATGTCGTTAAAGTGTCTCTGCTCATTTCAGGGGGGCTGGACTAGATAACCTTTAAAGGCCCCTTCCAGCCCAAACCATTCTACGATTCTATGATCCCATGGGACCTCTTCTAAACTAATTGTCTTGTGAGCCTATGATCCATGCTCTCAGTGTGAAGAAATCAATTTGACTTTTTCAACTGAATTTCCTTATCCAAAGTGATGCAGACAGTCTAATCTTCTGGAAGCTGTAAAATACGGATTTCTCTGGACAATGGCTTTCCTGGTTTAGACCTTTACATCTATAAATTCCAGAAATACTGTCTGTGGTGTAAGGTCGCTGTTCATAGCATCAGAAATAGTGAACTGGAGGATATTGCTTCACAAAATTGAATATAGACTAAACCTATATAACTAAATGGAGTGTACTTAAAAGGCATAGATTTTTTTTTAGCAGAGTTGTATGGCTTTTCTAAATCATTCTACAAAGGTATACCATAAAAATCTGCTACTCCATTAAGTTCTACAGGCACTGGAGAAAAAAGGGGAGGAAGGAAGGGAGGAAGGGAGGAAGGGAGGAAGGGAGGAAGGGAGGAAGGAAGGAAGGAAGGAAGGAAGGAAGGAAATTTTAATATATTTTCTTCAAGAGAGTGAAAGAGTTTAATAACAAGGGAAGGATTTAAGACAGTCCATTATCTATGTTCAGTTCCCTCATCCCTCTCTATAACTCTAGAGTCCTGTTTTTAAAACTTCTTAAACATTTTTTACCAATGGAGTTAGAGTATCAAAATGAGGAAAGGGAAGCTCATCTGATCACTGGGGGCCAGACTATGAAAAATATACAGCAAGTCTGGATTGCAGCTCCAATTCAGGAGCTGGATCTGGTAATGGTTCTCATCCTCCATCTTAGCCTGCAAGGTCAGAGGGGTTCACCAAGTCCTGCACACTGCCCAGAATGAGAACATGCACGTGGACACAGAGAGGGACTCAGGTGGTAAGTGCTCATTCATTATTATGCTACTTAACTATGTCCTTGAGATTGTAAACTGAAATTTTTATTTAAAAACAAACAGCTTTGCTGTCATGTATGACTAAAAGTTACTTCTTTACAACCCTCCTCAGCAAAATATCTCCTGGCTACGTACTAGGAGATATTATAGAGATGATAAAATAAAATAAACCAAAGAAGTAGCCAGTGAAAACAACAATAAAAAATATTCCAAGTATTCATTGCCTGCTTTTTATTTCCCAGGGACCTGAAATAATGTCGTATAGATAAGGGCTTTTCTCCATTTCCATCTTTATGCCCTCACTCAGAAACTGTACCACTAGGTATTAATTAGCAAAATCCATATATTTACACCTGTAAAACAGATGTTGCTGAGTATACAAATGGAGCCACAGTGATTCACACATTACTACCACATTATAGGCTAGTAAATCATTACACTTTAATGTTTAAAAAAATAGTAAAATAATAACAGAAAATCTCTCAGCAGCTGTCATTGTGGCAGGAAAAACACACCATTGCTAGACAGCATTAGCAATCTACTAAGTCTTAGTGCTTTGGACAACAGCCAAAAAGCTTAGATCACCATTTTAGCTGTTCTTATCCTACGGGTTTTTTACTGTAATAATGTAGTTTACAAACCATCAATGTAGGATTCTTTTTAAAAAAACAAAAAATCCTGAAACAGCAGTCTCTGGAATCTACACACTATGATAAGGAGTCAGTTAATAACGTGACATTCAAATAGACAGAACTAATCTAAAGAGACTGTTATTAAATTATACTTCATCCCTTGGTAGTGGGAACAGGTACATCTGAAGTCCCTATTGTGGTGAATTAAGTTTCATTTAATAAAACCTTCATTATTTCCCAATTTTATATGAAAAGAAAACTAAATAGATTGCTTCTGGGCACGTCACTGAAAGTAATCGCTGTTCCCTGGAAGTGACAATGCCCTGAACATGATTAACATTTTGAGATTTGTTAAACAGCTCCCATAGCAAAGACTGAAGTTATTCTCTTGCTATTGCAGAATCACTGATGACTTTAGTAGTGCAGGACTATTTCTGAAAATACTGTCTTTAAGCAACAAGAATGAGTAATAAACATGCTGATTATCAGCTAGAAAGGAATGACTACATTTTATGCCTGAAGATAGGTGGAAACCTCGTCAGCCTAAGTAGATTATGAGAGAGAATTAGGTCAATTTGCAGTGAAAGTGTTATAAAGCTCCTTTGTGGTCTGCTGTCAGAACCCACCACAAATCATCTTGCTGTTTCAGTAAGCTTCTGGCTTTTCTTCCTGTTGATCTTCTTCAGGGTTCCACCAATTTTATTCCTTTCCTTGATCAAAATAATTGTGACTTAATAACTTTCTCCATATTAAAAAATACACAGAAAGACACATAAAAAGAAAGAGGGGGATATAGTTTTGCAGATTTTTTCTTTCAATACTGGAACTTAGCCATTGGGGGTGAAATATAAGGATGATTAAGTTACTCAAAGCAGTATAATACAAATCTGTGGAACAATACAGGGAATGCTGATAAATTACAATTCTAAGAGCAGGATTCTAGAAATGTGCAATACATTTACCAAGCTTGATATTTAGTAAAGACACCACAGCTAATTTTTTTTTTTTTCTGTGACAGGAAACAAGTACATTGCCATGGGATCAAGGTTTATAAAATTTTAAGGAAAAAAACCCCTGTAATGATGTATAGACATTGTGCATCAACATCCTAAGAAACTTGCCTCCCATCTTCTGAAGCAACTTAACTCTGATTAGTTACCCGGTACAGAATAACATGCACATATAGCAAGATGAAGGAGTAAAATTTACACACTGGACAATTTTTGGAGGTATGAATCCTACTAATTAAAACACCTGCTGCAGACTCTTTTAAAAAGTATTTGAAAAGCATCTGGGCAACATTCTGAGACACTACGAAGAATGTTATTTGCAGAACTTGTGTGTCAGAAGCTGGGGTTAGGTCTCAGGGAGCAGAACCACTTTCACCAGCTACATGAAATTTTCTCCAAGAATACTACAGCTATCACAAATGTTTTGACAGAAGTGATAAATCCCCTTAAACAAAATTTGTGCCCATTAGGTTGAAAAAAAGGGAAAACAAAAACTACTGACTCACTGATTTCTGAGTTGCCCTCCACTGTGCTTTTTCAGTGATGAAATCCAAGCTGATATATGTGAATATATCAGAATTGCAAAAATATAGCAATAGCACATACTGTGTAGACAACACGGGATTTTTTTCTGAAAATAAGCAGTACCTTCTTACTCAGAAGCTTCCCCTAGTGCCTGAAACAGAGCATTTCTATGTAAGGTATTAATTGGCATATAACTGTGAGGAGTGGCCGTGACCTTGATGGGTTGGAGAGATGGGCAGAGAAGAACCTTATGAAATTCAACAAGGGCAAACGAGGGGTCCTGCACCTGGGGAGGAATAACCCCATGGACCTGTACAGGCTGGGGCTGACCTGCTGGGAAGCAGCTCTGCAGAGAAGGACCTGGGAGTCCTGGTGGACAACCAGCTGTCCCTGAGCCAGGAGTGTGTCCTTGTGGCCAAGAAGGCCAATGGAATCCTGGGGTGCGTTGGGAAGAGCTTTGCCAGCAGGTTGCAGGAGGTGATCCTGCCCTTCTACTCAGCCCTGGTGAGGCACATCTGGAGTGCTATGTCCAGTTCTGGGCTCCTCAGGACATGAGAGACATGGAGCACCTGGAGCAGGTCCAGCAGAAGACAGCAAACACAATTAAGGGACTGGAGCATCTCCCTTATGAGAAAAGGCTGAGGGAGCTGGGCCGTTCAGCCTCAAGAAGAGACAACAGAAATGGGACCTCATCAATGTCTATAAGTATCTAAAGAGGAGTGGTGAGAGAATGGAGCCAGGCTCTGTTTGGTAGCAAGGGGCAGAAACTGATGCACAGGAAGTTCCCCCTGAACATGAGGATGAACTTCTTTACTGTGCAGGTGACTGAGCATGGGAACAGATTGCCCAGAGAGGCTGCGGAGAACTGTCTGGACACAATCGTGTGTAATGTGGTCTAGGACAACCCTGCTTGAGCAGGGAGGTTGGACCAGATGACCCACTGTTGTCCCTTCCAACATGACCCATCCTGTGATTCTGTGAAATGAACAGACAATAGCCAAACACAGTCAAAACTGAGCCTCTCTCCAATGAACCTGCATCCACCTAAAACAATCAAATAATTTGTCTTCTTGTTTTTCACATTTCCATCATCTATAAAAAGCAGTGCAATTCAATGACCCAGAACTAGGCTCTCCCATTCTTTGTTTTCAAGAACACGTAGCTAAATGAAGAAAACCCTTTTAATTTGAATTGCTCAAGCAAGAATTGATGGTGGCACAATACATATGTGTCTGTACAACTAGAAGTTTGGGGAAAAACATCAGACACATTTCAGTTATGTAATGTAATAGAATTTAATAGATTCCTCTTACAGATCCCTACATTGCATTTGATTTCCATTAAGTAGGTAAGTGGAAGAATCTCTGTCGAAGGGGAATCATCACTGTTAGTTTGGTGATGTTATTGTGTCAGTTTAAAACATTCATTTGCATCACTGTCCAATAGTTGTTCATAGGATGCTTTGTAACAAGATGGAGAGTGGACAAAAATTCCTGGAGCTGGCTATATTCTGAGCAAATATCTGCACAATGCTTGTTCTCACGGTTCCAGTTTTTTCTTACTCTTTCCAGTTTTCATAAATCAGATTAATAGGAATTTATGCTATCTTTGATTACAGATGTCGTCTATATCCAATAAATATTATGGTGGCAGGAACTAAACAAATAAAGTACAAGAGCTAAGCAGCACTAATAGTCCCGAAACAAAGCCTAGAGTATTCTATCCACTTTCTCCAGGATGAACGTAATTTGCCTCTATCCTTCCTATCTCCTTTAGAGTATATATAGTTACATGCATTGTAAAGTGGAGGAAACACAGATTTGTGTATTCATCAACATGTTTTACCCCTTCCCATTTCACCTGCATGAGAGAAAGAATGAAGAATAATTTAAAATTCTATTCATAACTCAAAATTCTGTTCCCAATAAAAATTTAGATAAAAAGTAAAATAAAAAACCAAAGGATCGTGGAGAAGCACTATTTGTGTTTTCTCACTCCAACATCAATGTTTCTCTTTTTAGTGGCAAAAAGGTCACAGGGTAGATATGAGTAAGTTCACACAGGCTATAAATCTCAATATTTAAGTGGAAGAATAGTAATAATCAAAAATATGAGAATATAAACCAACAAAAACACAGAACAGTTCAAGCTGCCAGACACAAATTTTGTGTCTGCAACAATAAGAGTAATGTTTAAGGAGACCCTGCATGCAGAAAATGATGACTGCTATCTGCCATGCAGTCCGATCTCCAGGTTACCTTTATGACAACCTGCATAAGCAGTCTGCCAGAGGCAGAGAGGGACAGAAAAGTGAATGCTCTGTTGGCTGGCTGCCATTCTCTGTGCGCTGACTGATAATAATACTTAATCAAATTCCTATCTGTGGTTCTTTATCTTGCACCAGTGTATGCAGTCATTCACTTGTTATTTGGATCACGTCTCCCTGTTGCCAGTAACAATCTGAAAATGATAACATTTGCTGCTATTTTTATTTCTTTTCTAGGGAAAGATAGGTTTCTACCTCCTTATCCTCCCCTCTCACTTCCCCAACACACATATATTGGATTATTGGCCTTCAGTTGAACTCTGTAACAGTGAACAAGCTCCAGTCTTTTCCTTGCAGATTAGCGTTTTAACAGAAATGTTTCCTGTTTATGAAAATGGTGAATTCATATATACAGCTGAACTTGGCTACATAAGGGGTTGAATGTTTAAGAGGAAGAAACAATGCTGGTTTACTGCTAATAAATTCTGAACACACATCTTGACAAGGAAATATCCCCACAGCACCAGAACCAAGGCCTTAGTCTAAAGCATATAAGGTAAAAGTCCTTGGCTAGCAAACAAAGGTGGAAATTTAGGAGGCGCATTTAGCTGGGCACTCCAGGATCCACTTAAGGCTGTCACATTAACAGTCTTTTCTTCTCCTCCTTGGTAGATTAACAATCCATGTTTATTTTTCGTAGTTATTCATGTGACTGCAGTAAAGGCCTGTCTCAGTTCAGGACGTTTAGTAGGAAAACCAGAGTGAACTATTTAATGAAATACCGTATAAATGTGACCATATTAAGGCTATCTATAACTCTTTGTGTTCAGAGGGAACTATATATGCCCAGAAGACTGAAGTTTAAGTTGGCTGCTCAGTATGTTCTGTGTAATATTTGGGTCTGACAGTGCTGACTTCTGTTTATCACTACTGCCCTGTAACATATAGGGACAGATAGCTGAAGATCAAGTAATGTAAATATCTCAGAGTGATGATTTAATGGTTAATTAAGGCTGCAGAAACACTCACTCTGCCTAGGATGGCACAGCATAGTTTGCCTTTTCCTGTCATTCCAGTGCCCCCTCATTAAGCAAAACTAAGGTGGAACGAAGAAGTCACATGACTTTGCAAAGAAAGTCCCCTGTTCCTGAAGGGGTAGAGAGCTGCACTGGATTAATTTCTGGTGGAAATAAGATTCTGTCCTCCCTTTCCACTAATCAGGCTTTACTCTGGTTTTCAGAGCTCAATCACACAACAGTCCTTGGAAATTCTAGGAAGATTTGAACTAGGCGCTTTTCAAACATTCAAGAGCATTTGACTTACATGTTCTTTATGTGAAATAGAGTTAGGAGGGACGTAGTAGTTTGTGTAAGTTCTTATTCGCTTTCATATACTTCACAATCAGCTGCATCTTTGGTGGGAACTGGCCCTGACCCTGAAGCTTTTCATTAAATGAGGAAAAGGGAAAACCGAGTGCACCCACATGGTGTCCTGCAACAGCAAGAGTGATGAGACATTTTTGGCAGGAGTGGACAAGCTAGCTGGGAAAGTCAACAAAACAGTCTGAATATCAGACTTGTCTTAAGCCAGACATTAAGCTTGTTTAGGGTATCACCTGGAGCAAGCTGGGACCAGAACCAGATTGGGGTTGTTTTTTTTTTTTTTCTGAATATAATTCACCATTTAAGGTTCAAGAGCCAATAAAAGGTCAATTCTGACCCCAGAATAAAGTTATAAAAAAAAAAAATTCTGAAAGAATTAGAAAAAGAAAGCAGAAATCACAAATATCCAAAGCATACTGAAACAAAACAGCTTGTTTTTCTTTATTTGCCAAACCAGAAAAAACTATGAATGAGAAACAAAGGTTATAAAACCTAAATGATAATAATTATGTTTTAAAGTGCTCATTTGAGTAGTCTTAGAAGGGTAAAATGATGTGACAAGTTAATATGTTCTATCTCTATATGTTTCATAAATAAAAAAATTATTCTAGAAAACAATCCAGATTAAGACAAAATACATTTTACTTTCTCCTTTTTCATTAATTTTATACTGACAAGAAAGCTATTTTCCATTAGCAACATGCAAAGATGAAAAGTTCTAATATCTTTAATGTAAAAATAAGGTAGCAATGTACAATAAGAATCTCGACATCATTAACTTGAACAAAAAAATAACAAATTTAAATTAGTTAAACTAAAAACAGTATTCTCAATTGAAAATCTTCAGTCTCTTTGCCTGGATCTTATCAGCAAGGTTCCAGCTAAACAATTGTTAGTTTTGAAATGCTTTATTTAGCCTATCACAATGATTTGATCTCTGGGGTTGACTCTAATACTCTATAATATATCAAGTGTCATTGGGTGCACTGAGATTTTATGGATGAGCTGAGAAGAACACTTATGGAAGCTGATAATAAAAAAAAAAAAAAAAGAAAAAGAAATGGAACTTGATGAAAATTAGCATAGGAGATGGCTGCCAAGTGCTTTGTAAGGATAAGAATCCTAAGAAGGTCATTCAAAGTCCATTGGTGTGACATGAAACAGATGAATAGGAGGTGAATTCACAATTGGGAGATTGGAGTCAGAGCTTAGCAAAGGAAATGCTACTAAATATCATTGATAAGAATTGACATTCACATCAACAGAAGTCAGCTATCTGAGTTCAACTTCAGAAAACACAACATTTGAAGGGAGAGAAACATCCTTCTGTCCAAACTTGCCTTCAAAACTGGCTATTTCAAACACATGAACAGAAAAAATCTCTATCAATAGTTTGATTACATCCAGATGATTTCTACATCTAAAATTAAACTAATATTAGCATCTTGTGCCCATATTTCATAATATTTATGTGAGGTTGTATTTATTTTATTACTGATCTCATCACTAGTTTTCTTCATACATAGTCATAATAAGATATAAGATTAAAAAGTACATTAAAAGTTCATTGATATTCGTCACTCTAATTTCCATCAATAATTATTTTTAAATTCATCTTAGCAATTTTTTAATGATTTAATTGTCCTGTGTTTGGAAAAGTGTTCATTACCAACTATGTATGAAATGATTCCTCTAATTCTGACATTCCAAAGCGGTAGTAACCCAAACGTTAAATTATGGCAGCTTCTTACTCATATTGTTTCTCCAGAAAACAAAGTTTTGAAAGCACTTTAACTTAAAATATTAACACATTTAATTGAAAAACTATACATTTTACCTATCTCTTTGAAACTACAGTTTATAATTTTTTTGTGCATGTAAGCACTGTATCCACTTTTTCCCCAAGTTCTTACTTTGAACCATTCGTAGCCAGAGTATGTCTCCTTTTTCTCCATTTTCATTCTCTTTGTATGAATACATAAATTTCATTCCAACCACTCAGAGCAACGAGTTTAACATTTCCTAGAATGCATCAATCTCTTTCTATGGATTCTAGAATAACTAATGGAAATTCTAACTTTGGTGTCTTTACAAGATTGCTAAAGACTACTGAAGTTAAGTGAGGTGAAAGTATTGCTAGAGCAATAGCAACAAGAGATCTATGACATGAATTCTTTTGCTCTATGACCTTAGAACTCAGTGGTGCTAGACTAAAGCATAAGTACCTTGAGGGGGTGAAAAATGCAGTATCAATAAAAAGTGCAATCATTTGTCAATTAAATTGAAAATCAAAATTAAACATAAAGAGAGGAAGGTAGAGAAAGAAATACTATAAATGGTACCTGTTAAATAACCATAAAACATTAGTCCTTAAAAAACAAGCTATGATTTCAAATCTAACTGAATAGATATCATTCCCATCATCAGAAACATCCACAGGCATTTAATTCTTCTTAAATTCACACTATTATAGATGGATTTGATTGCTTGTATGCAGATTGATCTGTCTACATTATTGCTGTGCCTGGGGTCAAATTTTAGTAAAATTGTCCCTAAAGGGTATTTCCCCCAAGATGTGTTCCGTTTTACCGTATCATTCCCCTGAACTTGTCCTCATGTTATGCTTCTGTGAGATTTTGTATCCAGTTTATAAACCTGTACTCTGAAGATAAAGTAATACTCTGGCCATACAAATGTCTACTGGGGAGCAGAAATTTTTTAATAAAAATACAAATGTATTCTTTCTTCTGCAAATGGTAATCGGTGGATTAGGTTAAGCAATTTAGTTCCAAAGAAATAGTTGTCACTTTCCCAGTGTATTCCAATGGAAACATAAATTTCTTCACTACATGGAAACATTAATTCATGAGCATTGTGTACAGTTAATAGAGACTTGTTTATTCAACAATTTTAGTAGACCTGATATCTTGAAAAATTTACAGATGTTATTAGGAACTCTCCAGGCCATTTAGTGCAAAAAAGCTTTATATGCTTTATCAGCTTAATATTGAGAAGTCATCTCCATCATCTTTTGCAATGTTCTCATTTCAAGTAGAGAAACTGATAGCTGTGTAGCCTGCTCAGTGATGCAGTGTGATACAAATAGGAAAAATAATAGATTGGGTTGAGACAGAGTGAGAAAAACAACACATCTAATTGAAACAGCAAGAATTAAGCGAGCAGAATGGAATTTATCTCATCCGTGTTTAGCTATTTTAGACCAGCTGTTAGTAAGCATGCTTATCCAAGTACTACTTTGCTCACAAATAATCAAGTCCACAGTTTCATGACTTGCTGGAAAATATCAGGCCAGTCTAATCTGTGATTGCTACTGTAAATAAGGAATAGGTTCATTTAACCCAGTTGCATTCCACCAATGTAAAGCCAAGTAAGACCCAGAGATCTCACTGAGTTTCTGTGTCTAACACAGGTCTCTGCTGTGAAAAAGCAGGTATGTAAGTGTACCTATCACTCAAATATTTGTGATTATCATAACAACCTCCTGACCTATTCAGAAATTTCATTTTACATTCCTGTCTTCAAGCTCATCAGACTCCAGTCTGATTATTTTCAGAACCTAGACTAAACATTGGCTTTCAGCTCCAAGTAGTCCTCTAAAAAGTCTTTATTTTCTTATAAAAATGCCTGCAGTACTTCTGCTATTGGTATCCTACCTGAGACGCTTTTTATGTGAGCTACTTCTTTGTAGATGTGCTCTAACAGTTAATAAAATCTGAGGATCATTTTTGTTAATGATAATGGGAGATGAAATGATCTCTCCTGCATCTAAGCCAAAGCAAACTAACTTCAAATGGACTTTGTATTAATCCCCAAAGGAAAAATGGCACAATTCAAGATATCACTTAATCTAAATTTAATACAGATGCTAGTGTGCAAATCTAGTGCAGCCAAAAATTGAAATTACATTTTTTATAAATTATATAAATTTTAAATTATTTTACTTTATAAATTTTAAAGATAATATAAAATGTAAATTATATAAAATTTATATATTTTTTTTAAAATTACCTTTATAAGAGCATAATTTAGGGGTTTTTAAATCTTTCTTAGGAAGCCCTTAGGCAACAGCTAGCTATAAACTGAAGTGATCTCTGGAAGCAGTGATATACACTTGCCTCAATTTTATATGCTTACAAAGTGTTCACGCTAATGCAGGTAGGTGCAAGACTTTAAAGACCTATAGAATTTTACAGTGGAAACTTAGGAATATCTTGCATTATGAACCATTGGAATAACAGTTTTGGCCTGAAAGGGCAATTTGGCAATTATGTGTACAGATCCAGCTTTTACACTCTTTGTGTCCATTTTTTCATCAGTAATATCATAATTATCATAATATAAATACAAATATCATAAATATCATAATATAAAATAATCAGGGAGTCTTCATTCAGCCCTTTGAAAATTTAAGTCTCATGGAAGTGTAAAGCCTAAAATGTGTTGCTATCAAATACCACAAAATTTAGGGATTCTTTTTCAATGCTCTCTGAAGTGCAATAATTTGAGTAACAATCAGTGATATTTTGAAAGGGAAGTATCTATTTAAACACTGAATCCATGACAATGAAGGCAAATTTGATTGTACTAAACCTTGTTTATTTCCAGTACACAGTGAGTCAAGAGCTAATTTAACAGTTGTTAAAAACTCTGTCCATGACTAAGGGAAGAAAGGATTTTTTTTTTTTTTTTTTTTGCAATAAAATATACTTTGGCTATAGACTTTTCATGTTAGGGTTTGTTTTGTTTTGTTTTCCAATTATGTTCAGATAGTTAGTCATCTAAACTTGTATAAAGAACAAAATTATGTATATATAGACAGAGGATTTAGCTCAAACTCTTAGAATAAAGAAACAGATGTCTAGTATCTTTTTCTCTAAGGAATTATTAGTAACATTATTTCATTTTACATGTTTTGATCACACAAAAAGGAAATGGAAGAAATTTGAGATCAGTAGGCCACATCCATTGTTGGTGTTACTCCACAGAATTCAGGGAAAATACACTTGGGGAGAATTTGACCTAGAAAATCTGAGTCTTTTTGCATAATGAAACTGATTAAGGTCGACACCTGAAGTCAGGACTGCTACAACACAATTGAAATTATTCCAATACCTTCTTTTTATTTTTTAAGGTAATTGAATTTCCATAAGGTAATCTTCTTAAGATACTTCACTCCCTTTTTTTCTATTGGACATAAATATACAGAACCTTTAAATCCAATGTTATTTCACAGACATCAGAATACAGATTTTAACTTAAAAATACTAAGATGATATTTTTTACTCTTCAACACAGATTATGCAAAAAAATTTAAGATGCACAAAGCAAAAACAAGGACATGGCCCAGCAATTTCAGTTAAGGAACTTTTCCTTCCTCTTAGCCTGTGTAGACCAGGTCTTTAGTTAGCACCAGTTTGCACAGCTGTCCTAAAGGAAACATACAGCTCTAGTTCACCTGGAAATCTGATGCTGTATGAATGAACTGGCACACACATGCATTTTCTTAGCTGGTATTCTCTACCTGATGGAACAAATAATTAAGATCCAGTGCACATTAAATACTAATGCTTTATTAAGCATTTGAGCTAATGTTCCTTCCTTTTTTTTTTTGCTTTCCTTCAAAGCTATTGGATAAAACAGACACTAAAGAACAGATTCTGTAAACAGGTTGGGGTTTCCTTGTAAGTTAAATTTTAAACATTTAAACTTTTTTTGTCTAAAATATTTCCTTGAAGCTGTAAATTAAATTTCCATTACAACTCCCTATTTGTGATATGGTGAACGGAATACCTAACAGAGGGAATGTTGCTGTTTAATTTACACTGTCTATGTGCCAAGGATAGAAAAAGATCTATCAAAGGTATTTCTGTATCAGTTTGACAGTGCCACATTTTTCATGAAATGCTGCCAGTCAGCTAACAAATTCTATTCCATTCTCCTTAAGGAATACAAAAGCATTCTGTAACACAAATTATTTGCATATAGATGACTACACTAAAGCTGCAGAAAGTAAACAAAAAATTAATCATTTCCAGTGTTATGAAAATTATTGTAAAGGTCTTTAATAGGCAATGTTTTTCCCTCCATACTAAAGTAGTAGTGTTCCCAGAATGATAATAATCCCTTTTTTTTTTCCCTCACACTGCTGAGCTGGGAGTGACCTCACCTGACCCAATTGAAATTGATTTTGTTGTTGAACTCCTTGCTAGTGCAAATTAATCTTAGATCCATACAAGATCAGGGAAGCAAGACACAGAGTACAAAGACCTCAAGTACTGAGGGAAAAAATTAGCTCTGGAAAAGGTATTTTAAGTTTGGAAAGATAAATGGTTACAATGACTTGCTTTGATAGAACATCTGTAGAATAGGAGAAGAGAATGACAAGAGCTCTGTGAAAAAGCTGTAACTTAATAGCCTAATTTCCTGCCTGGCCCCAAAGAAATATCTGTCTGTTTCTGACAGTTGATGAAAATGCACCAAGATTTGATTTGCTCACCAGTATGGGACAAGTTCAGTCTCATCTCTCCCTCAGTTCCCTTGAGCTACTCAGATACAGCAGTCAGGTTCTATTACTGGTTTCCATCTTTTTTGTTATAAAAAAATGACTTGCTTTTATTTTTTTTTTTTCCTAAAGATATACCTGCCCCCTTTTTGATCTGTTTCAGTGTTTGTCTTCTTTCCACCATAGCAGCTGATGTCCCTTCCTAGCTATTTGAAACAATATGCATTTCAATAAATTCCCATGTCTCAAGAAATGTCTAAAGGCAAAAAGAAACCTTACCTTTGCAGACACATGATGTCATTCTCACTCAGAGTATCTGTTCCATGCTACTTGGGTTCTCCTGCAGTGAGTGCCAAATACAGCCAGCACACTGACCTTGCTTTTACAGTCTGTGTAGGATTCCTCTGCACACCATGAGCTTTGACAGAACTCAAAGGTGTCTGAAAATGCAGGGCCTCTGTATTGCTATAACTGACAACCACTAATACCTGATTTAACAAACCAGATATGGAAAAAACTGTGTAACAAACAACTTCATCTTGAGAGTTATATGCTGCTTCTTGAAAAAAAATCCATGATAAATGTTATACCCTGAAATAAAATGTTCCAATATTGTATAAATGAATGTTAAATAATTTAAATGAAAGAGATTAAGACAGCCATTGTGCAAAATCATTTATTGTAGATTTGGAAGAAATCTGAAGCTAAAACAAGGGGGAGGAGGCAAGGAAAAAAGCCAACTTTCCTAATTTCAGTGTGTGAACTGAATGCACCTTGATTTGTTAATTTAGGTGTTGCATATTTGCATATACAGATATAAGCATTTAACACACACTCTTACTTGCACAGACCTGCTTGCACAGTTGTCCTATTTCTTGCTCCTTCCACAGCGGAATCCTAATCTTAGTCATAGGGCACTATTTTCTTGTTTATATTGGCCTATAACCCAGAGTTAAATGAACATGGACTGACTCCCAGGTTCCCTTGAGCATGAAAGATAGAAGAGAGATGTGTAGAAGGACTGCTCCTTACTAGCAGCTAACGTGGTCGTACTTATAGGTTCAGATGTGCTCACAGCTGTAAGACTTACAGCTCCTGCGAACACAGTGAGCTCAGAGAACACTAAACATGCAACAGTGCTTTGAGGATGATGCTGCCTTTCTTCAAAGTACAACTTCCATCTCTACACTGAACTCACAGTAATTTCTCAAGGGGTAAGCATGAGAAAATCAGAAATGTCTAGGAAAGACAGAGGCAGGCCTTCTGGGTCGATGCACTAAACTAAAAAGGAAATCTCCAAGGAACTAGGAAGTTAGGCTGGATGAGGCAAAAAGCCAAGCATTCCCACAGAATGAGCTTCATATCCAACAAATACCCGTACTCTCTTCTCATATGTTTTTTTTTTTTCAATAGCTTAAAGAATATTTCATTTATGGGAGACTAGGGCCATAATGATGTCTTTCTATACATAATGATGATAGATACAACAAATGTAATATGTTAAGAGTTAACAAGAACATTCAGTAATAAATAAGCAGTCTATACCTTTCTCTTCCCACATCTAAATATAAACTGAAAAATATGTTTGCTTTGCATCATGAAAGAGTGATAATTTTAGAAACTGGATAATATTTCATGACAGAGGAATCTGCATTAACATTATGGAATGTAAATTATGAAGCAATTTGCTTGATACATTTTTGCAAAATTCCACTTATTTCGCTGGAAATATGCTAGCTTTTGCCTAGGTGGAATTATTCTTGTAATAAATGTGTTTAATTTCAGAGATTTGAAAGCATTACTAGGAAAGCACTGTTTATGGGAACAGTTCTCAAACTATCAGTAGTTATCTGCACACTAGAAAAATGCAATTATCCTTCAGATAATTAGAAAAACTATACAAAATAGCTAGAAAATAAAAAATGTTTGCAGATGGGTGTCTCTATTCCATGGCAGTGCAGTGGTTTTTAAAATACTGGTTTTTTAAATATCAGAGAACATGTCTCTGATGATAAAAAAGGTACTGAGATGTAATATAAAATAAATCTAACAATATCTGGCAACATTATCTTCTCAAAGATATATTCTAGTGTTTAACCTTTTTAAGGGTTGTATTCATCAACAGTCAAAACCAAAACTGATGATTATTCCAGAATTCACTGAACTATATCATTTGTCAGAAAGAAGTTTAAATTAAGAAGATATCACCCATGCATTCATTATGTCTACAGAAGCACCAAATTATTTTTCTGTAGTTTACGCTCTAAAGAGTACAAAATACTAAAGAAATCAGAAAACACTTCCTGATTGCTGATTTAACCAGTCAAAACAGGTTATGTTCATTTAGAAATGGACTAGTCATACAGATCTAATCGATACTCTAATTACAATAGAGAGGAAAGCAAAGAGGAAAAGAAGTCACAAAAAGTTATTGCAAACATGTCTCCATTTCTGCTTATTTTCCCCCCAAATAGTATAGTTGTTTATGAAACAAAGTTCTAGTGTAAAAGACAATAGAAATGTCCAATAACATCAAAGGAATTTAAAAAGTTATTTAATTTTTAATATTTTGAAACATCTCAGAAACATTCAGTGCAGTAGAACTATAAAAATTCATGGTAGTAGTAAAGAATTAAAGCACTGTGGAAATATTCTTAAGACTCTCAACAATTCTAAAACATCTGTGGCATCTAAAAGTTTATAAAAAACACAATAAGGACTTCTCCAGAGTCTGGTTGCCAATTCTGTTTCAAAGGGAGTAGTAAACTCCAAATGTGGGTGTTACAATATATGTGCTCGAATCAGTCCACAGAGCCTCACTTTCCCGAAGAGTTTGCCAGGAAATATTGTTCTGGGTATCAGTAAAATCAATTGGTTTGATCAGCTGAATGTTGTGAAGAACTCATAATTTTATTGGTTCTGCTTTTCCTGAGGGAAAAAAAAAGATCTTGCACGTGGCCTGTGAAACAGTCTGTCTTCATGGTCAGCAATATATTGAGCTGTTAGTGAGGTTAGAACAGAGCATTAATCTGCCACTCAGGTGGATTCCTAAAACACTTTTTAGGCTTGCTCTTTGAGTAGTTAAAAAACGTTGACTTGAAATGCCCCTAGGATGTTGGCTTATTTAGCCCATAACCGATCTGCTGGCTGGCCATCACAAGATGGGAGTGCATTGCATGACCAGGACTAAATCCAACTTTCCACAGCCAAAGTTAACTCAGTCATTTGGAAAAGTGAGCTTCAGCTTGTCCAACACAACCATGGGAAAACTATGTGGGAACCTCTACCAGTATTCAAGAAACAACCCAAACTCCAGACCTCCGAGTAGTTCACAAGCAATTTTGGGGGTAAAAAAAGGGGTAAATTTCTGTTGTGGGATAATAATACACCAAAATGCCAAAATCTATTCAAATAAGTGACTTGCAACAAAACAATCATCATTTCACTTACCATAATTAGGTTCCTGAAACACATGGAAACAGTTTCTAGAACTGGAACCACAGTAGCACCTGATGATATAAGCACAGGAATTCTGTTGTCGGTTGCAAGCCACCAAAAATAGTCATACATATTACAGAGGAATGACAGAAGTTCTTGTTTCTCTTCTATTCTTCTCCATTTTTACTTTTAGACTAGTAGACTAGTATTGCCTGTGTAGTTATTGTATCAAGTGACTAGAGCCCCCCTGGGCATATAGATGTCAAAATCTTCACATTATTGTTTTCATGTATCAAGATTTGAATTAGCTTGTTGTATAAGGACCTGGTCCCTTTCCTTCATCATCCACATTGGAAAGAAATTGAAATATGCCAGTTCTTGTTCAAAAAGCACTTCAGTATGATTTTGAGTGTAGCTGGTTTTAAGGTCTTCCACAGCACACAATATCAGTACCAGGTCTGACCCCCTCTGCCATACCTTAAAAAGTATCTCATCAGATTTTTGTGTCCTTAAGCTCTGTCACATGCTCTCATGGCACAGGACAAAACCCAGGGTATGCAGCATATACACAGGATTTTGTAAGATCTACAAGCCCAGTTGTGTACCCTTCAGCCTGGTGCTAAGGTTCATTGCCAGAACTGAACATGTTTAGCAGGAAAGATGGAGGTGATGGGGATGGTCCTGTCCAAGGTGACTTCCAAGCGTGAAGTACGACACAATGGTAGAGGCACAATCATGAAGGAGCTGTGACAGAAGGGAGAATGATCCACAGATGAATGACTATGGAGTAACATCTACCCCCCACTGCCATAGTATAACATTCTAAATAGCTTATATTGGCTGATAAGATATGAGCATATCGACCCTTGGGGGATAAAACAAGATGAGGTTTTCCCAGCTCCTTCCTCAATCCACTGGTCTGTGTCAGGGGAATATAATGATGCTAAAAACATGTTTCAAGGGACTGGAACTCCCTTCGGTGGGAGGTCGTGGAGTCCTTTATCTTCCGTCCATAGGAGCGTTTCTATTGCTTTAAAAGTATTCAGGATTAGACCCTACATCATTGGCTCTTTCCAGACACAGATAGTCCCACAAGCATTTACCTGTAACTAAGTGCAGTGTGTTTGCCCTCCTTCCAAACAATCACAGTATTTCTCTGTGGCCCCAGTGATGTTAGATGTCATCCTTAAAAGGGCACACGCTGAAGTAACACAAAACATGCATGTTTGTTACTGCATGGAGGTAATTTTTTCTTGACAAGGCTTTAGTGTATCGATGGCTGTTAAACTTACTTTTGCCAAGGATCTGCAAGGCATCTAATTTATGGTCATTGCCTAACAGACTGTTTAAATGTTAATGAATCAGGTAGCTGAATTATATGCATGAATAGCTGCATATAGTTATTTTAGACAGGCTGCAGTGGATGGAATTACCAATGTAACTCACCTGCCACTAATACTAAAATGTGAAATTTGTTTCTAAGTTACACATGCATATATTCCAGCTTCAGCATCAGTAGTGTTGGGTAAAACTGTATGGTTACCAAGTTAATGAACTTTCTCCTGCCTCTTTGTATAAGCCTTTAATAGTGTGCTAAGAGGGAATTGCAGGTAAGGGAAGAAATTGCTTTACCCCTCACTTTCTCAGGTGGAAGCTGTGATCATATGTATGAAGGGTACACTGAAAATTAATCAAATACTCACTTTTAATAATCTTATTGCACTATTGGTGTAGGATGTTTCACCCTCCCAAATCAGAATTGCTCCTTGTTTCCCTATTTCTTTACCTTTTCATACAAATCCCTAACTAGAAGGATGTTTTCCTTAATCATATGGAAACACAGAATCAATTTGTTCTTGAGGGACCTCAAATAAAAGTTATGAGTTTTATGGTCGATTGATCATTAAAAATATTTCTGCAGATGACTCAGAGGTCCAGAGCAATTATAAAATTCTACAGGATTCCAATTTGAATAGCTATTTTGAGAGACAGAGTCTCAAAATACTGTGTGTTCATTGAACACAAACAATTGCATTGCTTTTTTTTTTTAAGCCCAGAAGGAAAAAAAGAAAAAAGAAGGGAAAACATGGAAGCTTATAAATTCTCTAAAAATAAAATTAATTTTAATACTTGATTTAAAATAGTCCAAAAACACATAATCACAGTTGACATAAAAATCCTGTGTACTTAAGTCATCTAAGCATATAACACATAATCCTAGAAGGACAAAAAAGCAATACATCCTGCATAGGCAACAACAGATTAATAAATCTAACAAAGTTCGCTCATATTAATTTTGAATTTGCACATGCAAATCAGGCACTTCTTGGCACCAGTGAAGGGAAGCCTTATTAAAACAGGAATAATAAAAAAAAAAAGCCTAAAGGGAAAGAACTTTATTTACTAGAAAAAATATCTTAAGTATTTTGGCCTTGGTCAACAGCCCCATCTGTCCATTAAATACCATCCATTAAGGAGATACACAACAGAGCGACTATAAAACATAGATGCACAGTTTTCCAGGGTTTTTTCCAGTATTTTGAAGGTCTCTGCTCTAGTAGTTCTTTTTCCTTTCCCCTCTGCCCTTCTCTGCATCCACTGCTTTGATATATTCCCATATTAATCTATTTCACCACATCTCAAACAGTGCTGACCCTTTCATATTTCCCAGTTGCTCACACATACACATTTAGGCAACTATGATGCAATCCCCCTCCCATCAGACAGGGTTTAATGATGGTCTCAGCTCCTCTTCATGCATTTTCGTGTCTAATTGCTTTAAAAGAGGAAGGGATTGACAAAATTTACTTCTTGATATTTTTTTCCACCTAAAGAAATAAAACAACTAAATGAAAGAAAAAAGGCTTCTTTCTTGTATTACAACTATTGGCTAAAATAAACAGAGCACAATTCTTTATTTTTACAATAAGTTCTGCACAATGAGCCTTTATTCCTAAAGAAGGCAAACAATGAGCTACCATATTATTGATAAAGGTTGTGAATGTACAAAGTAACAATGCCAGCGGCAGCTTCATATATTATTCTTGAGGAATTAAGTATCAGATTTTCAGGTGCCCTTGGGAATCTGAGGATCACAATAGGCATCAGTATTTAAAACCCTTTGTGGCGATAGCCTTTATGTATCTGAAGGGATGAACTACCTAAACCAAGACAGAACTTTTCAAAATCCTACTTTGCTTTAAAATCTGGTCTTAAAAGTCAGTAGCGACTTTACTATAATTCCAACACAAGTCTTCTGTAAGCTGGCTGGAGCAGCATACAGCATGAATTCTCATAAATCTGTTAGCATAAAGTTCAAATATTGATCTGCAAAGGATCTGCAGAGATTGTATGTAAAAATAGTAAGCAACAATTAAATGTTAAAAGCTCCCTCTTCACTGGCAAAGCCCTAGCAATTTTGCTTGTTTTTCTTCTATCCGCATCCCCGACCATCAGCAAATACCTGGTACTTTCACAGGATTTCCAAGTGAAATTGTGGATCATGAAAATGATCCTACAGCTGAAAAAAAGCAAAACATATTATAACTCTTGGCTGCCATGCAAAGCTGTTCTCTTGCAGAAGAAAGGTATACGCACAGAATGAGACAAAGAAAAGACCTTTATCTCACCACCAGCTATTAGTCAAAGACATCTATAATTACCATTCTTTGCAGTTTCTTCTTGATGGTGCTGCTTCCTTTGCAGCAACCCTCTAATTCATGCAGGAGTTGCATTTAGGTAACTGTAAACCTCCCCAGCTCTCATGATGCTAGTTGTGAAAAAAATAGTGACAAGCAAAGAAATAACATAAGTTGGTTTTGCTTGCATCTTTCAGGGTTTACCCTTCCCTCCAGTGTTAGCCCTTCTACTTTCTAATAGAACCTTTTAAAAAATAAGTAGCTGACCACCCACATAATCTCTGGTGAATGCACAATGCCCACTCACCTTTCAATTAATGCTGCATGCACAACACTAGAGAGAAGTAAAGAAGCATCTAATAAGAAATATACGCGCACTGACAGAGCTGAGAAGTCATTAAACTAAACCATTTTTTGCAGAGAAGCAATTAAGACAAGATATTGAGATCCTTACACAGAAGGTTTTTAGCTCTTAATTAGGTAAAATTGCCACCAAAAATCAGTTGATTTGTGGAGGAAAAGAATAATGTAAAACATTATGGGGGGATTTCAAGGCATATAAATAACTCTCCTGGACTATATTCTGATTCTTAGTTGTTCATTCCATGACTGATTAGAGGATTTTCAAGGGTGAAAGACAGAAAAGTATCTACAGGACACAGTAAAAGATAAAAACAAATATTTGTGAAATTAAAGGTTGCTTGAGTTTCCATCATCAGCAGGCTGCTTCCAGGATGTCAGACAATGGAGAGCTCTGTGCTCTGAATGCCAGAGGGCTTTGCTGTCAGACAGTACTGGAGGCCTTCAAGCTGGGTTATATGTACAAATTTTTTCTTTTCCAGAGTCAAGATAATATAATACCTTTCGATTTGTACTTAGCATAAGGTCCTCATAAACATCCAGCTGATAAAATCTTTTTTTTTCCTGGGTGAACTTCCAAACAGTTCAAAAGTGCTTTATAAAATGAAATAAAAGTTCTTAGTGTCCATCTGTAAGTTTCTGGTAGAAAAGTACAGAGTGCAATTGAAAACTATTTGCCTGTTTTGTAAATAAGTAGGAAAATCACATTCACTGCTACATTGTTAAGCAAAAGCACACACAAACAGGTAATTTCAGACTCCAGTTCGTCATATAAATATTCACATGTGAAAATGCATTAGTACAAGGCCATTATAACTAAATGGACATGTACACTATTCACACTGAATATTGATATTTTGGTATTTTACACTGGGACTATTCTACCCAGTTTGCATCTTTAAACTTGTACAGGTAACACTTATTTTAAAAGTAGTTCTCTTGTGTGAGTGGCAATTGTTTCAGCCAGTACTAGTGCATTACAGGTTTATAAATAAACATTTCTTCCTTAACTTCCACATTTGATTTGTGATTTTAAAGGAAAACAAATTTAATTTTTTGTAATTTTTACGTAATTTAATTTCACGTAATTTCGTAATTCGTCAAACATAATGTGTCCAAGTGTAGAGCTAAAACTGTAATTTCCAAATTCATCTTTACTCCTGGTACCTTGTTGACCCATTTAAACCCTAACCTAGGAGGAGAAGGAGGGGTGCAGGCAGAGATTTTATTATTTGCCAAGAAACACACAGACAAGGAGGTTATGATCTGCAATTTCTAGGTCCTAACAAAATAGTAAGTGTTAGCAGTCAAGTCTTCCTTAGATCCAATGCCTGCTAACATATCAGATATCTGGCAAAAATCTCCTGAAGTAAGTACCTAAATTTCATGTAAGTACACCTGAGAGTGTTTTGAAGGGCACATCAAGTCAATACCATAGCACTTGTCAAATCAACTCTGAAATGAAAGTATGTTTACTGAAAATTCTAGGTGCAAGGAGATCAAATTTCACTAAAAATGATGCGTGGTATGCAAAGAAACAGCATTTAGTATAATTTTTATAAATTGATGAATTTGAGAAGATAATATGTTCAACAAAGCATTCTTGCTGTTTCCTTGAACAGTTTCTGGAAAGCCAAGCAAAACTTAGAGAATCTTTTGCAAACACTTATAAAGAGTTAGTTAAATTTGTCATCAAAAGGTTATTTAGTGTAGAAATTATTGAGTATATTGAGGAAAGAATAACAGAAATATATACAAACATATATAATCATTAAAATCTTTCCTTGGTTAAGTTTCTATCTCTCTTTTCCTTTATTCAGTTTGTTATCTGTGATTTCAATAATGCTTACTAATTTCACAAGGAATCTAATATTTTTACCCTCACTACACTTAGTACAAAGCAATAAACTTAATTCAGATTAACATGGCTACAAGATTAAAACTAAATATGCATGAATAATATTACTTGTACCATAAATATGCAGAAGATCAGGCTAAAAAGTTACACCTTTCTGTAGAAGATATTTTCTGCCTGGTTCTCAGCTCAATAGCAATGGCATTGCTTCACTGCAGATACTTATGACTTATTTTTCATTAATTCCAGAATTAACTCCCAACAATAGAACATTGTCATAGATCAAATCTAATTTTACATAGGTAGTGCATAAGAGAAAAATGCTGGAAACAAGATGGCAACGTGACTTCTAGGCAAAGGAAATTCTAATCTGCCATTCCTGACACTTCCTATTTCAAAATTATCTTTGCTATTTACAGTGATCATATAATGACTGATTGTGAGAACTACCATACAATAATTTTCAAACAGAAATCACTGTGCTTTTTAAACACAGATTTCTTTTCTTAAATCAAGCTTAACAAAGTGTGAAATTAATCTAGATAATTTTTTCTCATATTTCCCATCTCAATGCTTCCTAAAACTAAAAGGATATCATAGTGTCCATTTGCTTCCCGGTGTGCCTGTACTTAATAAAAGGCACATACACACATGCAGAAAGCACAGACTCACCTGTAGTCAGCAGGAAGGTCAAAGGCCCCAAAGGACAGTGAGCCAGAGCTCCCTTCCCGGTGGTCTGCAATGATAAGAGCTGAAGTTGTGCAGTAACAAGATCTTCATGAGTGCAAAGGAGTCAACCTTCTCAATTTGATGAGATTTCACTCCCCTCTGGAAAGGGGTACAATCATTTCTTTTTGTACCACCTCTATGACAGATTCATGTCTACTTTGTTTTTACCCCTTTCCAAACTCCACACTCAAGCTCTAAATTTTTTTATTATTAATTAAAAAAAATGTGGCATGGATTACAATTAAAGTAGTCATACTTGTATAAACCAGGTACAAAAACTGTAAGCACCAGAGGGAAGTACACTTTTGTGAACTTTGTTGCTGAAATTTTTGGAGTAGATAAGTGCATATGATATTAGTCAAGTTCAGGATGCATAAAAATCTGTCTTGGAAGACAATTTCTGTCCACCTAAAGTGTCTGTAGCAATATGCTCTCTCAGGGTCAGATTCAGTACTGTATTTCAATCACACTGCAATGCAACAGTGATGCCAGACAACACTAAACTCAACTTTCTCACCACTTAAGATATAGCACAGATTTTCTTCACACAAGAGACGTCAAACAGCCAGGAGTGTGTCTGAATGCAGCCTACTTGGGGACATTTTAACATTGAAAAAAATGTTAAAATGTTGCTTCACTGTCACCTATCACCACTCACTCCACTGTGTCATCTAAATCACAGAAAGGAAATTGCTCACCTGACTATAGAATTTTGTCTCCATATGTCCCTTTGATTCCTCACATTAGGCAATAAGCAATTAAAACAATCAGCAGAACAGACAGGTTGCAGACAGCCAACTTAAATTTCACACTGCTGATTAATTCTAAGAGAATGAACACTACCAGAAGTTTCATTTTATTGTCATATCAAATCTTCACATTTAACACTATTATGTTTCTATCATTCATTTTGTGAATAAAATGTGCTTCTTCTTTGTACTCAACTGCATGTTTTAAACTTCTGTTTGCCTGCTCAGAGCTACCCATATACTTGCTGGAAGAATATGGAATGGGCATATTTTGTGTACACAAGTTTCAAGGTCCAATATCATGCAAGTCAATATCCAACAGGGCGTGTCAAATTGTAAATCTTTACATGCAATACAAGCAGACAATTTGCCCACTGTAGTCAGGATATCTGAAAGAACCAGTCTCAGGCCTTAAACAGAAAACAAAAAACTGTATAGAGATTTACTGCCTACTCAGGGGACAGCTTCAACTTCTAGTCTTCATATCTGCTCTAACATGCAGTAAGAAGAAAATGCACTGGAAGAAATCCAAATGCATGGAAGATAGGAGAGGAATCATGCTATTAGGATGAAATAAATTATCCTCTAGCCTATCTTAATTGACACAAGGACTAGGCTAATACTGAATTAGAATGTCAGGAAAAGCTCTTATGTTACCATGTCTTACTGGCAGAAAGCATATGTCCAAGCCAGCAGAGATCTGAGTGTTTCAGTCAAAAAATGGATTCTGCAACAAAGGCAAGAATGGTTCCGTTCAAAAACAGCATATCTTAGTCATAAGTCTCAAGAGTTCTGGAAGAACTAGGAAAAAGGGGTCTCCATGCTCTTAAAGGACTTTCAGAAAGCTGAAAACACGTGAAATCCCAGACAATGAGATGCCAAAAGGCTGATATTATTAAATGGGTTTACATGTGCACAATGCACTTGTAAGACAAGTAACTTAAGCTTCAAGCTAAAGCCATCAGGTTATAAGCTGAACACAGAACAGATTAAAATGGTGAATTATTTTATGATGATTGGGTTTTAGCCAGGAAATACAAACTCTTTAATGAAATCTAGAAATTGATTAATAAACATTGACTTTTAAAATTAGTAGTTCATAGTATTTTAATGTTTTAAAGTCAAGGAAAAAATCAATCAACAGGTGTTAAGTGAGTTGAAAGTCATTGAAGTATTTTCAAAAGGCAATTGCATGTAGAAAGGCCTAATCCTATTAGTGTCTCATAACAGTTTCAAAGACCAGCCCTTGTTCAGCTTCTTCATAAGGTTCAATACAGTGACTTGCCACATGTAGGAATAACGATTGCAGGTTTCCCCCATTTGGTAGATTGTTTTTTGGAAAGCAATGATTCCAAGAGTTATGTCAGGTAATAAACTTAACATGAACCTGCAAGGAGTGACTCAGACAGAAAATCAACTGCAATCTCTCTGTGTGAGTGAGAAATTATATACAGGATTTGAGAGCTATGACACCTTTGTATATAGGAAGAATGTTACTGGAATGCAGTGTTTAGCTCTGGTATCAGGTACTTGAAAAGCTGATTGACAAACAGGAAAGTCTGCAGAACTGAGGAGATAAAAAAAAAGATTGTGACAAAAAATGCCTCACTAAACACTCTTTTAAATTAAGAAGATGCCCAAAGATGTCTTTCAAATGCTCTACAAGTTGTTCATGAGAGAAAAAAATATGATTTAACAGCATTTTTGAATTATTATCTGACATAATCCATAGAGACTGGAATCTGAGGGCAGATCAAATCAGATTGCAAATAAACCAAACAATTTAACATCAGTAGTAATCAATCATTAGAACAGTTTACCTAGAGGTGTGATGGATTAGCTATCATTTGACATATTTACTACCAAGTGTAAAGTTATCCATCTACACACAAAAAAGAGAGGTCACTCAGAGTGTGCAGGTCAAACACACAGGATAGGGACCCTATCCTGCCATGGGATGGCAAGGCTTTTAGAGATCTTCGTGGATTATGTGCAGATCCCTGTACAAAATGCTGCAGTCAAGAGAGCTAGCATGATCATCAACTGTATAAACAGCACACAAAATAGAAAAATGGAGCCATTACCTGTTTGTCACTATTGCCCCAATGTGACACTGGAGTGATTTATCAAAATAGTAAATTACTGAGAGTCCAAAGGAGGCAGGTAAAATTTGTGAGTCACATTAAACTCTTACCCACTTCAAAAAGAAATACTGCTGCTTTGCATTGAGTTTAAATAAGAATTAAAAATATTCAATGTTGATTTCCATGAGTGCTCCATTACTGCGATGGTTGTTTTAGATCTTATTTTTAATCAAATACACATTGTTTCTTTTCAAGGAAGAATGTCTTTGCTCATACAGATATTAATGTGGGGAAAATACATGCCCTGCATTAAACAATATGTCAAACTAAATACCTGTGAGGGTCAAGACTCTATGTTTTCCAACATAACAGCCTTTTGAATATCATGCATATGACCACCCACAAGGGTGAATTCTATATCCAGGCTGTCAAGCACAAAGCTCTTTTGGCATTCTTGTCTCTGAAAAAAAAGTTTTCTTAAGGAAAAAAAATAAGATTTTTTTTTATTATTATTTGTTAAGAAAAAGAAAACTATTACAGAATCTACGTAATCAAATGAAAAACTTTTTCCAAAACTCATTAGGTTTCTCTAGGTATTCAGCCACAGAAATGGAAAGTAGATGGCTGTTTCTTACCTCATTTGAAAACATTTTTGATAAAAACTTGATTTTTTTAAAAAAAGAAAGCCATTGTCATTGAAAAGTGAGCCTTTGCTCATGGGACATTTAGAAAATAGTTTCTTTGCTAAATTTCTTTCATTTAAAAAATCAGATTAGTTCCTCTTGCAAACTTGCTTAACGAGAGTATTTTGCACTGTAAGGTGCAATCCAGAACACATTTATTCTGCCTACACTGTGAGTCAGTGGGAGCAAGTGAGCCCTGGCCCCAAATCTGCCTGTATCCTCAGCATGGCACATCAGTGTGCCTGCAGTAGTTTGTCCATCCTCTAAGGGGACTTCACATCATTTCTGTGTGAGCATGTATCCCATTTGGGGCTGGTCAGGGCAGTGAAGGCCACTTGGTGCTCTCAGGGTCCCAACACTTTCAACTCCTCACTAAAAGTGCCAAAAACAAAGGAAATGAGCGAGGAGCTGAAAAGATTTGTGCTGAAGAATTTGCTATATTACCAGCTGTGCCTTATTTAACATGAAATTATTTCCAGGTTTGAATGTAAAGGTTCATTACCTTATTTTATACTCCTAGATAAGCCTAGCATATTTTTTCTTTTTTCCTTTCCTTTCCTTTCCTTTCCTTTCCTTTCCTTTCCTTTCCTTTCCTTTCCTTTCCNGAAGTCTGCATCATCTCAGCTTTCCTTGTGAAGGTTTAAAAAGCTCTTGTTGTTACCTAGATCAAGATTGCGATGATCTGCCAATAAACAGGTTTGGAAAAAGGTCAGTTCAGGAATATTTTAATACATGGCCCAAATATGACTTTGGGAAAATACATTTTTATCTTTGATACGTGGTTAAACGGAAGTCTCATTTCACTTGTGGGATTACTGAGTACATGTGAAGTATACAGTTGCTTCTGCATTGCTAAAGACAATAAAAAAATATTGATAGAATAAGAATAAATTTATGGAGATTCCTTTTTCCCTCTGATTATACACTCTTAGAGAAAATGATTTAAAACATGTCAGTATAATAGAGCAGATATAGTTAAAATAGTATTTTAATGTATTTTGCCACCAGCTTTGTAAAGGCTATTCAAGAAAGAATAAGAATGTAAAGATAGTAAAGTTAATTAATACATATATGAAAATAAATTCCAAGCTCTCACAGAGACTTAGTGACAAATAATAAAGGCATTGTCTTGTTATTTGCAAGGTATAAACAAGAGTTCCTTTTCACTTTCAAAATGTAACAAGTGCACTGCAGGATACATTTTGAGGTTTTGTTTATAAAATCAAACACAAAAGCATATCCAGAACTACCAATTTCACTGAGAGGAAATGCTTGAACAGGTCCTCTGATTTCTTAGTGCTCACTGTAGAGCTGGGCAGTTTCAGGCATCCCTAACAGCTGTTAAAAGGTGTTAATGGATGATGAGTTTAATAGTGCAGCCATTTTGTTTACGTACCTACATGAAAAACTTCAAAAAATCTGATTTTAACTACAAATATTACAAATTCTAACTTTGACATACATCTCACAGATGCAGCAACTCCAATCAAGGCAAGGAGTCTCATGGTTGTCTGGACTGGTTGTCTTTTCACCAGCGAGCCCTATAAAGGCAAAATATCTGTAGTGAGTAAAATGTACAATAAATAACCTTTAGGCTTGTCTTTTTTTCCCTTTCTGTTTTTAAATATATGTGCATATCTGAGGGCTGCCAAAGTGATCAGCACATAATAGCCGAACAAAACCAAAACACTTTAAACCCTTTACATGAAGTTTTTAATACGACTTCTGATATAATAACAAAAAGACATTTATTAAATCTCTGAAACAATTCATTGTTCCAAGTTTCTTTAGAAAATTATGCAATGAGTGAACAAGTACTTGTCAAATCACTTTGTAATTAAATTCATACATTTGTTCCTGTTTTAAAAATGGCCACATATTCCATCTGCTCATGCAAAATGCTTAAGTATTTTCAGCCAACTTCCCCAAGTAAAGGTGTACACCCATCGCACACAGCACACTGCACTGTTACAAGGGCCACAGCTGTGAAGTATTGTTATCAAGGACAAGAAATTACCTTTCTTTGTCATTCAATTTCTTTTGTTAAGAGAATTTCAGAATGAGAAAGGTTCAGATCATAGACTCTTTTTACAAAAGAACTGTTAGTATTTTCTGGAGCTGGCTGGAACTGGTGTCACCTGCTTTGAATGCAATAACTGAGATTTTTTTCCCCAAGCCTTTTTCTAAAAGAGAAGTTGATCAGGGAGGGAAAAGCAGACTTGGTGCAAGCTACTTTGTACTGAAATATTCTCGTAGTTGTGCACACATCTCCAAGGCTTCAGGAAGTTCTGCCTAAAACTGGAAACCCTGAAGAAAAATTCTTATTGAAGATCATGATGACTCTTACCTCCTTCTCTGGCTTTGGTATTTGCAGACACAGTTTTGGTATTTGGTGGAAGGATTCTTCAGAAACCATCTTTCTGTAAGAGCCCTCAGTTGCAGTTCTTCAGTTATTGTCACAAAAGCTGAAAAAGCACAGAGACTTCAGCTGCCTGTTAAAACCTTCAGGAATCCTATCTGGCAGAGAAACAGCATAAGCTGCTCCTCAGATCAGAACAGGCAGAGCTGTCCTTCTGGTTACTTACAGGGTATCCTCTGGAGAAAAACAAAAATCGAAGAACCACCAAAAATATGGAAGGGAATCTGAAAAAATAAAAAAAATCTTAATGTGATGGCAAATGAACCCTGGTGCTGTGAGTAAGGATGGAAAACCATTACAGAAAGCCCTGAACACCCTGGTGATTCACCAAGGACTCTCCTTAGCCAGGCAGGCAGAAGTGCTGAGCTGATCTGCTTCCAGATGCTGCTCCGGATTTCCAGTGGTGCCATTATTTTTCACCCTGGGGAATATCATTAAAAATTCTTCATCAGATCTGCTCTTTGCATATCAAACCAGTTGTACTAAAACTCTCATTCAGCATTTCTTGGTGGAAAACAGGAAAATGGCAAAGCAGATTAGATTCACGCAATCACAATACTACTTAGGTTAGACCACAGCTGTGGAGATCATTTGGTCCCATCCCCACTGCTCAGAGTAGAAACTGCCAGAGAAAGCTGCCTAGGACCATGTCCAGTCCAGAATATCTCTAAGGATAGAAACTCTGCAATCTCTTTTGACAGTCTGCTCCAGCATTCCATCACCCCAACTTCAAAAGAGTCCATCAGAGCAGTTGAAAGTACAGTCAAAAGAATCTTAGGAGTGGATCAGCTTAATAGTTAGAAATTATCTTCTGATTCACCTTGTGATTCAAAGTGAACTGATTCACTCTCCAAGCTCCAACAGAGCTTAATACATATATGGTCTTAAACTCTCTCTACAAAAAACCCAGCAAAACTATCCAGCTACTTCACAGCAATATTTAGAGGCCTCTACAGTATCTTTGCTGTTCATGATTCCAGAAGCACACTGCAGAAAAGTATCAAGAAATGGAGGTTCAGTGTCCCAAGATTTAGCTTTCTGAGGTTATCGCTTAAAATTATTAAGATACAGAGCTGAAAGAACCTAAAACACTCTAGTAATATTTTTTGTTTGTTTGATACTAAATCACTTATATTCAATTTATTTTCATGAGCTTTATAAAATAACTCATAGCAAAAGCACAGAACTACATGGAGCAAATCCATGCCCACATACTCCTTTTTTCATAAGTATCTGCTAACTTACAACAAATATTTCCAATTATACTTCATTGGCCAAGCATACTGGAAACTTTTATCTCACTGGAACAACTGTTCTGTGGATTTCAATACTTGTTGATGGGTCAGAAGGCAATTTCTCAGGTACAAACTATTAGGTTGACAAATTGTTGACAAAAAAGACTGTCGGATGTAGGGTGGCAGACTGCAGAGGGCACAACAGAATGAAAAACAGACAGGCAGTATAACCTGCCAACTGGCAAGTTTCTGAAGTGTGAAGGTTGGTCTCACACTCATTCTAACACTCAGTGCTGCAAATTCAAATGCTTAGCCCTGGGGTCAGCATTTGCCAGGAGTGGGAGTTAGCCTTCCAGTTCTGATTCACAGTAGTAGTAGTAGTAGTAGTATAAAGAGGTGGAACAGACAAAAGAGATGCATGCACCACCACTATTAAGAGAAATAATGAAGGAGATCCAGAAATACATAACTAATACTGGAGTAAAAAACAGATGAGAGGCATTTGTGAGGCATTTGCATCGGCCTCAACCCTCTGACTATATTAAGCAAAAGAGTGAAACCAGTGATGAAAAATGTAGACATTTTTTCCTAATAGAATCATAATGTGCTGTGGAATTATAGTAATCTGATATATTTGATACAAAATTACATGAGATAAATGCACAATGGGTAAAAAGTACCTGTTTAGTAAAATGGTAATGATTAAAAAAACTAGCTATTAATTTTCATGGGCCTATTTCCAAGTTTATTAGAGCTGATGAGATTTCAGTTATTAGTCCAGCTAGCACTGTTGGATCTAGTCCTGGATTGGGTTATAATGGTTATTGCAGTAGATAAGGATGTTCAGGTGAAATGTGAAATCAATTAACAGCAAATTTATTCCCTTAATCAAACATATGTGGCAGTAATCACCTGTGTGTTAAAAGAGAAGGTAATCAATCAGTATTGGCCATATATATATTTTTTTTCCCCCAGCTAAATTATACTAATTTATAGCACCTTAGGAGCTAGCTCAGAACATTTTTGATGGAACCTGTGAAGTCCTGAGTTAAGCAACACTCAAAAATCATAAATTATTGGAAATTAACTGCTTGTCCTTAGAAGTTTAAGCAGGGAAATAGCAATTGGATATTTCCTAATTCAGGTAAACTTATATTTAAGGAGTCTGAGATACTCATTTCTAAGGTACAATCATGGGACACCATAACAGGAAGTTCTGGACATAGTGCTGGTTGTTTTGGCTTTAATTAATGTTTTGCACCATGACAAAACATATTTCTCTTTAATCCACTCACTTCTGAATCTTGGATATATATAGCCAGTTCAATTCTGAGCTCTAAAGGAGAAGGTTTTTCTAAGTCAACAAGCTCATTAACTCAAAAATTAAATATTTAAAGTTTACATAGATCTTACCTTTTAGAACATCAACTAAACATGTGAATATCAGTTAATAGGACCAAAAATACCACACATTTTCTCTTACCGTAACAGAAGTAATTTGCACTCAGACTAGTCAAAAAAAAAGACATATCCTAATGAACAACTGGAAGAGAGAGGCATATGTAATATACAGGCAAAGTTCTGCCATCCAAGAATACCACTGAACAGGTTTACAAGGCTGTAGGTTATTTCAATCCAAGTTTGTCCAGTTTGCAGAGTGCCTGTCAGATTAAAAAGCTGGGTGATTTTTATTTTGCATTTGCTATTACTTGAAACTCCAACTTTTTCTGTTCAGGGCACTAAAATACCATTTTCAGGCTGAATCCTGCATGGAAGAACAGAAATTGGAGCCCACTAACTCTATTCAAAATTGGCTTATCGGAAGAAGGTGCTCCTTGCAACAAACGTGTAACTAATTCTCTCATCTCTTATGTCTGCACTATTTTCCAGTTAAAATACATAAATCCAGTTATTAAAACAAACAAAACTGAAAACAAGAGTTATTCAAATATCTCATTTGTAGAAGGAGAATCCCAAGGTAATGTAAGACTTCTATTGTCAAAGTGTTTTCAGGGGGAAAGTCTGATAGCTAAAGTAAACCCCTTCAGGAAGAGCGGAGGGGAGGGAAGGTTAAACAAGGGTGAATGCTCTGTTGACATCTGGTTGAGTGAAGAAGAGACAAATAGAAGGTATCAGTCACCAGGCCTGAAGCAAACTTGATTTAGATAGGCTGTGCTATTATGTGAGAGGCATTTCTGTTAAAGAGTCATACTGTAAACTTTGTAGCTACAATAGTGCATAGACACTACGATCAACCAACTCCTTAAATGTGACTGAGTTAAAGGGTAAGTGTAATCAAAGATTAAAGTGCAGAAGTTAGCACCTAGAGGAGAGTAGAAAAAACAGAGATTTGTGCCAAGGTCTCTTGCAAGATCTGAGAAGTACCTCTTTACGGAAATTTATAATCAGAGAGGCAGAAGAAACTACTTATGATCATAATTTGAGATGAAAAAGTGCTTAGTTTCAGTGCTGTCTGCATATTTCCGAAGGCCAAAATAGCAAAACGAGAGCTGCAGGGTTTATAACCCTAGTTTAGGGTTTGCTAATGTGTCTAAGAGTAAAGAATGGAAGGAGGCACCACCACATGGTGTGGCCAGCACAGGAGGAATTACTATGTTCCTATCTGGAACAGCTGGTTGAAAAATATCTCAGAATTAATCAGATCTTTCTTCTCAGGAAATTGTGATAAAGTGAATGAAGTGAATGAAGATCAAGACAGGAAAATTAATTTGTTCAGCCTTGTAGTTGTCTCTTCAAGAAACAGACTATTGTAGTAGCTAAACAAAGTAAAAAAAAATACTTCCTAAAATGTATCTATAGAGTTTCTATTATTTTTAGAAAAGCAATCACCTGTTAAGCCATATGGTTTTTGTTTGTTAGTAGGAGAAAGTTACCTCATTGACCACCAGGCAACAAAGTCTGGTGGTGAGGACTTGAACTGGTGCTTTGCTGTAGTTCTGTTAAACCAAACATAGACTGTGCATTGCCCCTAATCAAGTTTTGGGAGACAAGCATCTGCTAAGCCTCAGTTTTTGAGTTTCCCACTTTCATATCCACAACTAACAGCAAAAAGAGGTTTTTTTCCCTTTCTTTTGTCATGCTCCTTGACAACTCACCATGCAGTTCAACAAGACAGACTGAGCTGACTTCTCAAATAAAGAGCTGCCTTCTCTCTGCCCTTCTCCATAATTGCATGATCCTGCTCTTTTCTGCAGCTGCACTAGATCTACTCAGCAGATTCTTTGTTGATTCAATTTTGTTCATTAAGCCAACAGAAAAAATATTCCATTCTTTCTGCTTGGTTTGTTTTCTGCCAGCCCAGTGACCTGAATTGGCTTGTCAAAGGGTCAGGCAGTGCCAGAGCAGCATGAAGTGGCAGGAGTACATAGCTGGGAGCAAGAAAAACAACCCTTTTACCAGGAAAAAGACATTAGATAAGCTTAGCCATCTCCTCACACAGCGCCCACACAGACACTCAGCTCATAAGCAGGAACAACCTGAAGTAAACCAGTGCTGATCTTACCTAGAACATGCCAGCTCACAAACTTCAGTATTTCTGGAGCTGATCAGCAGCAGCTAAACTGTCCATACAACAGCAGAGGATAAACTCTTAAGTCATCTCAGTGTCAGTTACCTTTGCAGTTGAGGCAAAACCCCGACAAGTAAATAAGTAAAAGTCGGGGAAAAATCCTGTACATCAGCTAAGCTTTACTGACCATCCATGTGTTTGATCTCAAGCTTCAAGCTAATTCAAGTTGGCTTAGTCTTCTTTTACTGAGACAGTATTTGCATTTTCTGGGGCTTAGGTCACACACATGGACAGTTACCATAAACCTGCTGACACATAAAAGTTTGCTTTTGTGTCCAAACCCTCAGATTTTTTTTTTTTTTTTTTACTATTTGCTCACCTTCTTTCTCTGCTCCAGTTTTTACTTTTTTTCCTGAGGATGCTTCTCTGCTATCCATTAGCTCCTTTTCTGATTTTCTGCATGCAGAACATGCACTTCATATTAAACCTGACATAAGTGTATACTTAAAGGCAGCATGACATAAAGTATTCATAGCAAAGGTGGGCAAATATTTTCAGTTGGAATGTTTTCCAAAAATAAGCCCAGCTCAGTGTTAGGCAATCCATTTATATTCATCATTACTTTCAGCTGATTGAAACAGCAATTTAAACTGTGAAAAGCATATCTAAATAAACACACAATAGATCCCAAAAAGAAAATTATCATTTTCTCCTACAGAGATATCAATGCAACAGTGAACATGACTCTAGACATTGCATCCGTTTTAAGCTCATATAACACTATTGAAAAAAAATATTAGCTGATTTGCATCAAGCTGAGAGAAAAAAGGTCAGGGCAAGTTGTGGATACTGTAAAAGTTACTAGCTATTTTAATTGCTTGGATGAGAGAACTTAACAAGTGGAAAAATATCCTAGATGGATAATTGAATGGGTATGCAAGAGATAAAAATAATTAAATAAAAATTACTGATTCTCCAGTAACCAAACTATAAAGGAATGGATGGTGCTATGAAACACAGCTTTCAAAATAACATGAGGAGGCTTATGTTACTTTCACTGCTCAGCTGCAACTGAAATCCAGATGTGGGAATCAGTTATCTGGGGATGGTGACTTTGCCATAGAGAATTCACCAATAATGATTTTATTTGGAACAGCTATTTTTTGTAAGCAGATAATAAGAAAATGTTTCTGATTTCTATTAGATGTGCATCCTGTAGTTCCCTAAGCCTTATTCAACTATGGCATACTATGAAACACCACCAATGGTTGTAATAGAGCCCAAGGCTAAGGAATGGGAACATTACACCTATCACAACCAGTGAAATTATTCTAAAGTTAGATTCTGTCTCCTTCCTTAGTTTTACCCTTCCTTACAAACAAGTTTACTACTGTTTCTAGGTTAATCGTTTTGCATAGTTTTGCAGTACTTGAAAAACTGTCATATCCTGTACAGAAAATATACAAATATAAAGACACAAGGTGATGACCCCAGGGCTTGTTACTCAACTACAAAACAGACCCAAGCAAGAGCTACAAATAACAGCACAGGATTACAAATTGATAACAACATCCTTCCTCTCAAGTGACAAGGAGGCTGATCAAAACCAGGGCTCCAGACACCACGATGCAAAGCCTGATGGTGCCTGCTACATTTCCTCAAGCTGTAAAGTAGAGTAATCGGTTTTCTTTTCCACTAAGTGATCTGCTGCAGGTGCCAGCATGCCTTACCTCTGACTAACAGCCAGATTTTCAGGCTTTTACCTATGCCATCCAGCTCCCTCATTGCTCCTCCAAACAATGTCTCCTACTCAATTTTGTTCATTTTTCTTATTCTTTTTAAGCTTTCTCACTTTTGTGATAGCCAGGTTGATAGAGACAAGCAGCTGAGATGCTTTGCTTTTCCCTGGCTAGTAATTCATTCCATTTCTCCCTATTTTACCAGATAGTGAGTATAGTCTGCAGGAAATTTTTTCTTGCATGGTATCCTCTCCAAAGCTTCATCTTTGCTGAAGGCAGCTCCTCATCAGTGAGAAAACACACAGTACAGAATACCCTGAGTAAAACTTTGCAAAACAAATCCTGCTCAAAGTACCTAGAAGTGTAATGTATTTGCCTTTAACAACAGAGCAACATAGAGCTTTAGACAGGGTATAGAAGAGGGGAAAAATCACAGGCATTTCAGTTTCGGATGATAAGCAGAAATGTGCAGGTGTTGTGCATTAGATGACCTTCCCTATGTGGGTCACCATTCATCAGTACTCTGTTAGCAGCCTTACCTAGGGCATCTTGTTGTGTCCCATTTCTCATGTCTCCATACAGGAATGATTACAATTCTTAAGTATATTTAGGTTGGCTTACAGGCTGCTGAGCAGAGAAATAAGTTTACAAATATTTGAGAGGTGTAAAAGCCTTCAAAAGAGAAGAATTATAGTAATAGGATTAAATTAATATTAAAGAAATGCAGAGTTTAAAGTCAAAGCTACCTAGCAGTTGTAATATTTTCTCACTTAACAGTGTATCTGGTCCCTTTGTGATTTTCTCAAGAAAAAAAAGGTTGCAATATGGATACATTTGTTCTTCATTCCAGGCATAGCACATAAAGAGGTTATGGTGACATGACACTTGTGCTTGTGTATGCATGCTTGTGACTCAGACCTCTTTCATCTTGACAACAGTAGCTGTTAAGTGACCTATAACTGATATCCCTGATTTAGGACATCCTTTAGCTTAGGCTTGATTTTGTAGCTTTTATACAACAGAGGAATCAGGGTTCTGCTACTGCCTGGAAATACTTGTGACCTAGACAGCAAGTATCCCTTCTGTAAGACAGATGACTTTGCAGAATGTCAAAGAAATGTGAGCTGCTGGAAAAATAGTATTCCCACCACAAAACTATATTACTAGTTAACATTATTTATATGAATATGAAATTAAATTCTTGTTTATATTGTATAAACCATAATATAGGATTTTTATCTTGAATTCACTTGGGCTGCTGGTTTGGTTTTGAACTTAACTCTCCAATATGAAAAGTAGTAAACCAGTTGGACTTCAGTTTATTGTATGTGTTCATGTCTGTTGAAGAAGTTAAAAAAAATCTAAATTAGGTTACCCACAACTGAAATTCATCACAGTTACTCACAATTGAAATTCACCACAGAATTTGAACCAATGCAGATATAGTAAAAATTAAACTTCTAGGCAACAGATGTGACAGTAGCAGGACGTGAAGTTGTCCTGGCTATTCCACTTAAAGGAATAGGAGGTTGTCTCTTAAATAAATGTCTGTTGGCCTTTACATTGTGTAAGGTACACAAATACAGGACAGAACCATTACACTGCAGTGTTTATCAGAAAGAAATCAACAGAAACATAAGCAGTCTTGAGGTTTTTTTACTTTCTCTAGCTACTTCAATACTCTAAAAAATATTTCAAAATGCAGCTGAGCATGGGACATTGCAGCAATTTGAAACATTACTGTGTAGAGGTAGGATTTTCTATTATCTTTTAAAATTTTCTATTTCTTCATTTTCTGTGAGCACCTCTTTGGTATGGTGTTCAGCAAGTGTGGTTCTGCAGCAGCATGTCTGCCCCACCCCGAGGGACTTCTGAGACATGACACTGGATTCCAATCCCACAGACTGAAAAGTGCCTTTGTTTGCCTTGAAGTGCCCTGCCTGGCACCACTAATGTTTCACCACAGATCTCTGTCCTTCTATCCCAGCAAGTGCAGCTATAATGCTTCCTTCCCATTCCCTAGTAAAAACAAATAAACAGACCACAACCCAACAACAACGACAACACAAAACCCAATATTATTTCTGAAAGGTAAATGACTGGAAACTTCTGGCTTGTACTATTGAGTCTAACATATTGTCTGACAAATTCATCAAGCTAGGTGCAATCCATAGGACATGTGTACATTGTGTCTATTTCTGTAAATAGGACTGGTTTACCATTGGGGAGAAAGCTGTTAAAAATTAGTGAGAACACAAATTGCATCTGAAATTACTTGCAAAGCACCGTACTGGAATCAGTAGAATTAAGTTTCCAGATTTGGTAAATGCTTCCTGGACATTTTCAAGCAAGTTATTTATCAATATTTGCCTCATCTTCCTGGAGAAAATTTTGAGCCTTTTTGTCACCCTAGCTGGAACTTGGGCTCACCTGTGTTTAGAAGTCTGAGATCAGCCAGCACCTCAGGTGAATACTCTATTGGTGACAGTAAGGATACAGACCATGAGAACCAGACTGATTTCTGTTTAGTGAGTTTATGGAACAAATCTATATACAGTTAGCAGATGTTCAGATAAGAGCTGAGTATTCATGAATATGTTTGTAAATCTCGACACTTTGAGGAAATTGCAAGGAATGTCACTGCCTTCCTATTCACTATAGTCAGATTGCCAGTCATCTTACTGTTGGCAAAGCTTGACAGCCTTCAAAAAGAAAAAACAATCAGACATTCACAGAAGTAAAAAGCTGAGGTGAACAGTTCAGAAACAAATTGCAGTCTGGCTAATTTGCTAAATCTGAAAACTCTAAAAGACTTAGCAAATACTTACAAGTACCAAATACATTCTTAGCTTATGGAAATAGTTTGGAAACTATACCAGAGTAAAAAAAAAAAAGAAAAGCTGAAATTTCAAAATTTTTCTTTGGTTTGACAACTGCACTTTGAGCAATTCTTACCATAAGTAATCGCAGATGTCTCGAGAAAAACAAAAGCCACTCATGTTGTGGGTTTTTTATTGTTTTCATTTCTTTCTTTTATAACAGAATGAGAAATGTCAATTTGTCTACTGGATAATTACACAACTTGACCTTGGGTTCTGACTTTTAGTTGATGATTGGTCTTGAACAAGTCATTTAACTCAAAGCTTTATCCAAATAGCAGAGCCTATTCCATCCCAAGGTGCTCAAGTGACATCTGTAGAGGGCTTGGAACTCCTCAGAAGTTAAAACAAGGGATAAAAGTTACAAGTCACAACAGTGGAAATTCCAATTAAATGTAAGAAAAAAAAATATTTCTATGAGAGTGGTTAAGCACTGCATACCAAGAGAAGTTTCAGAATCTCTGTTTTTGGAGATTTTCAATACTTAGTTGGAAAACTACTTGAGCAATCCAGCCTAACTGTGAAGGTAGCCCCACTTTGAGCAGGAGGCTGGATTTGATGTCCTCCAAAGTGTCTCCTCCTACTTAAATTTCTGATGTTTAGAAATGTAGCATTGTAATGAGGGGTTTTTTGTGTTGTTGACTCTCCAGTGTCTGAAAACAAGATGGACTAATTGATATGCAAGGACTCAGAAGTCCCCAAGAATGTGTACCGGATGACAATAAAGAAAATATGAATCTGGGTGCTTGCTGAATGCAAAAGAAGCGGCAGACTTCAGCATAAACCCATTTTTCCACATCTTTAAGTACAGCTGTGAATTCTTTTTAAAAATCTAGTGAAAAGCATGTTTCCTTCAGCCACTAGTGTAATACCTGTTGGCTTCCACCAGAAAGAGACAATAAAGTGACAGAGAACTTAGGGAATATTTTCATTAATTTTTGAGGGTTGGATGAGCTTGTATCAAAAGGTCAGGAAGATATTTGTGGCCTAAGTAAGTAGGTATTGCCCATAAAAAAAGACAGACTCCTACTTTTCACTCCTGCTGTTCACACAGGTCTCTTTAACATTCAGTCTCTGCTGAATAAAAAATAGCTTCCCATCAAGCAGGAAACAGACTAAACATGTACATCTCATTGGCCCTGTAGGCTTGACTTTGGTAACAAAACACTCAGTGTTGAGGTACAGTGTTGCATTTTTCCAGAAGTCTTCAGTCAAGACTGTACTCACTATTGCCTGCATGTGGCTTTTGCCTGGAATTTAGCTGAAAGAATAGAATAGAATAGAATAGAATAGAATAGAATAGAATAGAATAGAATAGAATAGAATAAATATTTCAGTTGGAAGGTACCCACAATGATCATCTAGTCCAACTGCTTGACTAATTCAGGGCTGACCATTAGTTAAACCATGTTGTAAAAGGCATTGTACAATGACTTGTACACTGACAGGTTAGGGACACCAATCACCTCTCTAGGAAGCCCGTTCCACTGTTTGCCCACCATTGCAGGAAAGAAATGCTTCATAATGGCAAGTCTGAGTATCCACTGGGGCAGCTTTGAACCAATCCCACTTGTCCTGTCACTGGATACCAGAGAGAACAGCTCAGTGCCTCCCTCTCCACTTGCCCTCCTCAGGAAGAGCAATGAACCTGCCCTTCAGTCTTCTCTAAACTAGACAATCCACTTCCTCTGCCACTCTTCACAGGACATGCCTTCCAGCCTTTTCACCAGCTTTGTGGTCCTCTTCTGGATGCATTCAAGGACCTTCACATTCTTCTTTAAAGGTGGGGTAGGAGATCAGAGGAAGAGTTGACTGGCTCAAAACAACCATGTGGGAAGTGGTGGCAGAACAGGGGGTGTAGGTGGGACAGTGCATTGCTCCCCACACCCCCTTGAGCCCTTTCACACTGCACTACGTGGTGTAGGCACGTTTGAAAAGTTAGCTCCTGGTCAGTGCTGTAATGGGGGCGGCTTGACTACATGGGACCACTGGGAATATTCTGTCTCTGTGTGAAACACAGGTGCAAGACTTTAGTGCTGAAATTAGCATAAGCTTGGCTGGGGAGAGAGCTCCAGCAGACTGGAACAGATGAAAGGATGGTGGCATGTGCACCACACAGTGTGCTCCACTACCCTGGATTTAAAAGCTGCTGAATCCCATGGTATCCTCCACTACCCTGGATTTAAAACGTGTTGAATCCCAGGGTGGTGACTATCTAGCTTTTTCGGTCTTTTTTCTTTTTCTTTCTCTTTTTCTTTCTTCTACATTCTCCTCAAAATAAGTTTCAAAGTTTGCCAAGTTAAGGTTTGTGAAGTGCCTTATTTTGTCTGGACATTTTAAAGAATTCTAATTTAAAGTCGTCCAAGTGCCTTATTCCATTGGAATGTTCTAATGTTTGCAGGTAAAGTCGTTATTGAACATCTTGAGAATTTTCTTGCTTTTCCCATGCATTGCCCAGAGTAAATATAACTACCTACCCCTAAGCCACCAAGTGGACTAGGTCATTACATGAAGTCCAGACCTGCAGACAGCACTCCAGGTGAGGCAGCACCAATGCTGAATACAGAGGGACAATCACCTCTTTTGACAGGCTGGTGATGCTGTGTTTGATGCATCCCAGGGTGCAGTTTGCCCTCTTGGCTGCCAGGACACACTGGTGATTCATCTCTGCATCTTGCTCCTAGTCATGAACACAGCCGTGCTGACAGAAAAGTTGGCTCTGTGCCCTGCAAGGCCAATTGTCTGACACTGCCTCTGGGAAGGTTGAGAAGCTGTAAGCCATGACTAGCCCTCTTCTCGGACAGCCTTGCTGGATAACAAGAATGGCCTCATTGTGTGAGTTGTGATACACAATACCCTGGCAAGGTCCCGTCTGATTTATAGTCATCTCAGACAGACAGAAAAGAGACTTAAGGAGGCAGACAGGCCTAAGAACACTTTACTGGAAAAAGAGTCCTGGAGAGGAAAAAAGACCCAACCCAAAATAAAATAAATCATCAACCTGTGGAGTCACCATCCCTGGAATTGTTCAAGAAATTACTGGATGTGGCAGTTCATGTTATGGTTTAATTGACATGGAGGTGTTCAGTCAAAGGTTGAACTTGATGATCTTGGAGGTCTTTTCCAATGTTAATGACTGCATGTTTCTATTCAATTATCTGCAATTTAACCTTCATGCACTTCTCTCACACAGAATGGTTATTTACATAAAGGTGTCTTCTGTGAAAGAGACCATTAGGAAATACGGCAGGAGGGACTCCTAATCCCACCCACCATAAAAGTATTGAATAAGAACTTTGATACATTGACTATTAAGGGATTTTTTTCTTCAACATCTCATATAAATGTCCAATATCAGGCAGGATGAATTGATCAACACCAGTCCTCCAAATACTCCCATTATTGTCTCCCCTGCATCGTTGGAACACTCTTTTTGAGGACAGCCTGCTTGGGATGGTCCTCAACTCCCCCAGTGCTGTAACCCTTCCTCAACAGTGAAACTAAAGAATCTTCCTATGTACTACCCACAGCTGAAACACCTTCATCCTGGAGGAAATGCAAGTAACAGACAAGTTATGTTTCTGTCTCTCAGCTGTTAGCCTTGAGGTGGAGACTATTTCTACTAAACTCAGCGGAGCTAGAACTGATTAGCAAAGTGAAGGATTTTAAACTCAACAACTTTGCAAAGGAGCAAAGGCGGGCAGCACGTCTGTTAAATATTTTTACAAGGCAATAGGTCTTCCCATTGGGAAGTCACCTTAAGGACAGCCTGAGCCTTAGAATTTCCAGAAGGCTTGTGTATATATTTTTTTAGGTACAATCTATCTGCATCCATGGAAATAGCAAGGCCATTTTCTGCATTGGTATCTATCACACACCATGCTTAGGATAGTTTAAATATAAAATTCCAAGTACTTGTTGTTCTCCTTTACCCCCATGTTAAACCAAAACCAAATCTTTCTAACCATATAAGTTACAGTTGGTAAAGTGTAAAATATGATTATGGATACTGACTTCAAGCTGACCTTTGTTCTTAGAATTAAAAATAGAAAGTTAGAATATGACTTTGCTCTTTGGAAAAATGGATATTCCAGAAAACTGAGCATAGGGAATAATTTAGACTTTTGTGTCAAAAGCATTTGACAGGAGGCAGATGAGAACATGACCAGTGTCACTGTTTCAAAGAGCTTTCATCGTCAATATTCTCAGATGTTTTTAATGATGTCATTTATGAGAAAAAAATTCAAGACTCACTAACACCAGAAAAGATTACCGTAAAAGTATATGGTACATATTTCTTTTTAAAACAGAAAATATTTTCTTTATTAGTGGGCTTCTCTGAATTTGTGAGGTCCCAAGTTTAGCTAATAGGTGTGACAAAATTCCAGTATGTTCTACAGTGCATACAAAACCTTCAAGGCATTTTTATTTTCTAAAAATAATTTCTATGGAAAAAAATATGCATACGGAATAAAATCTTTCAGAAGCAAAAAAGAGAAGAACTGCATGCACGGGTTATATTTCTTTGAAAACAGACAGGAACATGGGATGCTTTTCCTACAAAAACATTAGTTAGTAGGACTTTTAAAACGTAACAACTGAAATTAGCACTTGAAAAATTACATTTATATATACAATTATAAAAATACACAGAAATGAGAAATAGTGGACAGCAGGAGAAATCTGGTGTATTATTTATTTATCAGTGTTGACAGTTGGCTCCCAAGGGAAATGGTTGTGCTTAATTAATTAGATGGAGAAAAAGATGCACAAATTTGCATTCATCATTTGTTTTCAAGTGTTATTCAGCATTATCAGAGCAAAACCTAGAAAGCAAGAAGAGCAGTCTGAGGCTTTCTAATATTATATATGCAACTAGTTCTGCACAAATCTATTACATTAAGGCATCTTTAAAGTTAAATTTTTTTCAAACATATTTGCATCCAGCTAAGAGGTCTTAATTGATATACAAGAATCAGACTATTGATGTACTCTCAGCTTACTCAACTGTGTAATTTGTATGAAAACCTAAGGTAATCTGTTCTGACACCAAGATGCAGGGTAAAGCATTTGTGAGACCAGTTTTAAAGACCTCAATGTCACTCCAAGGCAACACTTTCAAAACTAGCAACTGTAAAAATCAGTGAATTCTGCCTTATTGCTCTGAATTGAAAGAGGATTAATATTGCACAGCTGTATGCACCTGTTAATGATGAAATCTTTGTCCATTAACTGCGCAGGAAGAAGCAAACTATGGCTTTGAATTTGTATGAAACATGGAATATTTGTGTAAAAATATTTAAGAAAAAGAGAGGGATTATGTATGTTAAGGAAGATAAAGACAGGAAATCACGTTATGCACAAGAGAAACTAACAGAAAAACAGTGACAACCAATAGGTGTTGTTTCAAACTGTCCATATTTCTCTTCTGATTGCCAGTTAAAACTTTCACAATGTCTTTAGCAGTCACTCTCTCCATGTGTTTGAGTTGAGGAACAGAAAACAAAACACAGTTTTAAAAGTTAACAGAACAAAGTGAAATGGAGAAGACACTACAATGCGTGCTGCAAAGGACTGGATTTTTTCACTGAAACCAGAAAGAGATTTTCTTAATTACTTTTAAATGATCCCTCTTTCCTTCTCCTCCCCCACCTCCCTTTTTTTTTTCCTGGCACTCTTGTGCTGTCTGGAGTACTCAAATTTTGCATAGAAACCACCTGTAGACACCAGCTATCTCTGCCACTATTCACATGGTTCAAATTTCCTGGTATTATCCTTTGCTTTTCTCCTCTCTTACTCAGTCTTTCATGCACAACCTCCCTCTTTTTTTATTTTGGTAAAAAAACCCCAACGAGTCAGCCTCTTGTCCCTTTCAATTTCCTTCTCTACCAAGAGCAAATCTGCAGGATTATAGGGGAGAACTTAAGAAGGAATTAGAGTAAACAATACTTTTGGGCCTATTTATGGAAAGGGAATAAGGAGAGGATGAATCAGCCCACATAAACTGAATCAGTCCCTCTTGCCTTTCTCAGCAAGAAAAATAATGATTCATGAGCTTTTGGCCTAAGGGAATCACAGCAAAGCTCAAATGCAGATGCTACAGCCTGAAAAAACCTACAGTTCTGCAAATTACCTGTGGGAATATTTTGTTAAGAGGTGTCTCAAAAGTTGGTGTAATTGCTTGAAGACTTTAAAGAGGAAATTGCCATCCTTTAAAAACCATCCTGGAAAGCTTAGATTATTTTTTTTCCCCAAAACTAAAATTTATATATAAGCTAGACTTGGTTGGTGTATATTTTCTTTTGTCATATGTTCTGGAGTTCTCATTTCAGGTTTTAGATTTGAAGGAAACTTCCTGTCATAAGTATTTATTACTTTTTACCAGCTCTGCTAAATGTTTGTGTACATCTATGCAATTTATTTTATCTTTTGAAGGTTCAGTTTAACACATAAGCAGTCTGTGATCTGTACTTAATTGAAATATATTGCACACCAAGATATATGGTAATTGGAAACTAAATTAAATGAAAATACAGGCTCATGCTAGAAAATCTAAATTAATTCCTTGGTATAAGGAAGGATTCCCAGACTTCAATAATTTTCTAAAGCAAACTAGCCAGAAGAACAGCAAAAGGAACAAAAGATTTTTTTTTAAATAAAAAAAGAAGAATAGAACAAATAAAGAGTCACCCAAAAACTTGAAAAAAACCATCAAAACACTCTGCAGAGCACATTAACACTTAAAACAGCATTAGTATGTTAGGATTGGGAGGTAATAAATGTGATGCCAAATTAAAGTAATGTGTAGGGAGAAAGAAAGCAATGAAGTAAAATTTTCATACCAAGTAAATTGGTTGAAATTATAAGGATGAGCAGAATTAGCAGATGCTACACAACTATGATATGATATGATATGATGAGGAAGAAATAGCTTGGATATTGTAACGGAGAATCACTTGTTGCAGGTGTGTTAAGAGTTCTTGGAAAAGATAAATAATCCAGTGAGAAACAGCAAACTCTGAAATCTTGAAAGATTATTTTGTTAAGAGTCTTTTCAAAAGTCTAATTCAATTAATTCCTAGTTGAAGGATAAAGCAAAAGGTCGGAATCAATGGCAGGTTTTTTCAGTAGAAGTTCCAGTTAGATCCCAGTGGCATCTATGCCTGGATTTGGTTTTGATTTTATTGAGGTAGAAAAGGAACAAATAGTGAAGTGACAAAGTTTATTTATATGTTATTCAGGGTGATAAAACTAAAGGTCATATGTGGAAATTTGCAGGAATTTCTTATAGTATTGAGTGACTGGGCAATAATCTGACAGCCAAGACTGGACGTGATAAATGCATAGAAATGTAGAAGGAGTAAAACAAACTCTGACATACATATAGAGTGATGAGCTCTACTGTTACTATTCCCATTCAAAAATGGGAAATATAATGGAAAAATCATACTGAAAATAGTTCTATGAAACCAGCACATTAATAACCATTTGAAAAAATAAATATTAGGGATTATCAGGAAGCAAACAGAGAAAGAAAACAAGAAAATGTCATTATCACTGATTAAATCTATGAAACAAATACATCTTGTTTATCAGATGTATTAATCCTGTCCCACTAGTAAGACATGAAAAAGATTAAAAAGATACAGTAAAATATCAAAATTATTGTAAAACCCAATGTGGCTTTCTGCAACACTAGGAAATGCAAGATCTGCTCCTAAAGTAAGCAACAGTTGTGCAGTCATTTAACCAACAAAACTTCTTACTGTCAAAATGTTGAGCCTCAAATAAATGATTTCAGAATTATTTCATTCTATTTAAAATAATTGCATCAGTGTAATTACTTCTCATTCCTTTTATAATCTATTGTTGAAGAAGAGTGTTAATAGGAAGGGTGGCAAAAATAAGTGTGAATTGAAAGTCCTACATCTTGTTTAATTTGGACAGGAGATTATCAGGGCCCTTTAACAGAGCAGATGCAGATGGAAATTTTGAGCATTCCAGAGCAAATGTTAAAACTGAAGGCTTGATCTGTAATTTCCGAATGTCATTAGATATTTGAGCCTGCTCTTACTATGCTGAAGATTGTCATGGGAAATGAGAAACAAAGCAAGGGAAAAATTATCTCCCTGAACAAGATCCTCAGATAGAATGAGAAGGCACCCATGAAAACAGACAGAAAGATCTCAAATGAAAGTCAGAGATTTTACATTCAAGACTGCAAATCAATAGTGGATAATTATGTGGGGTCTTGATAGATCTTAATCTTGATCTCTTCAGATCTTTCTAACTTGAAAATTAGCTCTATTAAACTGCAAAAATCCCACAAAAGGATTTGAGACTAAACTGATAGAAGGATAACATGATTAAATCATTGATTAACCTGAATGACTGCAGGAAATTGAGAAGGAAACTAGTGCTGAATGAAAAGAAACAAAACCCTTTAATTACTGATCAAAGATAAAAATGTGTCACGTGATTGCAATTTTCAGCCATGTAGATGCATGGAATTACTTCTCTAGTTCTTTGAGACTTAACTAGAGGATGTCTTATAAACATGTCTTCATAATCATACCCTTTACAATAAAATTTCAGCTATTTTGATATTGATTGTGCCTAGGGATTTCAAAATCATCCAGGAGTTCTCAGGGTGGAAAGTTTTAGAAATATCATGGCTGGATCCACTGATATTTACACAGTTATTTTAAAATGTCATAGAATCCTAGATTGCACCACGCTTCTGGTTTTAAGACACTACACCATTTTGTGGTATAATCCATTCATTTCTGGAGCCTCTGATCATTCAGAACATCCAGACTAAATTAGGGAAAAAAGTAATGTTTCTTTTTTTCTGAGGCTTTATGAGCTTCTAAGAAAGAAGAAGAAACAAAGAGAGAGTTAACGAGTGCAAAAAAATCCAAATACAGGTATTTAATTCTTTCAGAACAATGCAAAATAAAATTCCACTGTACCTAGATATTTTTAAGAAACAAAACCTCATGAATATTTAAAGTTCTTTATTTAAAAGCACAGGACATTTTTGTGGGTTGCAGATACCCAGGCTCGGGCAGCAGCGCGGGCTCTGTGAGGGGAGGCCGGGGCTGCCCCAGCCGGACTCAGCCTGTTCCAGGCGGATCCAGGCGGATCCAGTCACCCACCGCAGGGCACGGCTGAGCCCCACACACAAGGGGGGAGTGGCACTGGGGAAAATATTTAAGAAATGGCAAAATCACCAGATGGCATCAAGGAGCGGGGGGTGCAGGAAATGGAAGAAACACCTTTGGGAACACTAAGATGGGAGAAGAAGGAATTGGAGAAGATGGTCCCTGTGCTGGAGAAGAGATCACCTTGCAGCCCGTGGAGACACCATGGTGAAGGAGGTGTTTCTCTGCAACCTGTGGAAGGACCCACACAGAGGCAGGGGAAAAGAATGAGGGAGAAGGAGCTGTAGAGCACAGATATTATGGTCTTACCACAATCCTCATTCCCCATCCCCCTGCACCTCTTGGGGTAGGAGAAGTAGAGGACTGGCAATGGAGTGAAGTTGGGCCTTACAGGGGAAAAGAAAAAGGTGGGGGTGTTTTAGTTTGTGTTTGTTTCTCATTGTACAAATTATTTTTACTTGGCAATAAATTTAATTGTCCCCACATTAATTCTGCTTTTTCTGCGGTAGTAACTGGTAAGTGATTTCTCTGCATCTATCTCTGAGTTTCGCCTTTTTTCTACCCCCAACATCCTGTTGAGGAGGGGGAGTGAGAGAACATGTGGGTTGAGGTCTGACTGCCAACGCCATGATGCTAAATCCAAGCATGGTCATCTGTGAGGACATAGCAAGATTAATCCTGAGATGCCACATATAAAAATTAAGTTCATATCTACGTCTAAATTCAACTGACCATAAATTTGAAGAATGTTTTGAGAATTAAGTTTTGGTGTATAAAATACAAACTAAGGAGAACATGAAAAAATTCACTTTGATTATGACAATACAATGCAACTCAATATTTTCCCTTTCAAACTTCAAAATAAAAAGACATGGGTTATATACATATACATATACGTATAAGTATACGTCTATATATATCTATATCTATATCTATATCTATATCTATATCTATAATCTATATATCTATATATATATATATATCTTATCCTCAGGACACTTGCACTTACATTTTCCAAGTGACTTTTCAAGTCTCTTGGGAAATGTTTGCGTTTTAAGAATCCAAAGTATCTCATTTGGAGTTATAGCAGAGTTATTTTAACTTTTTGATTTTAAGTTATACTTTTTTTACTCTTTAGTAGGTGAAAGAAAAATATAAAATATAAAAATAGGATAACATTCTATAACATTCAATCAGGAAACAACGTCAACCAGCAGCCATTATCATTTAACTAAAAATAATTGCCATATTAAAATACTATAAAGGCTTTTCATGTCATAAAGTGAAATTCTCCAGTATTTCAGTATTGTAGCGTTAACTTTAAAAGCTTCAGGCTCTATGGCAGTTATTTTCCATGCAGCTGATATGTACACTTTGCTGTTGAATCCTTTGGGGGAGTACATTTTAGAGAGTAAAATAATTCTGGAGCCTATTACAAGACATTACATAGCACAAACATTATTAAAATCGCATCAAACTTACAGCTGTAGTTGAGGGACCAAAATATAGAGGTTGAAGGATCCCCATGAGTGTAATTACATTCATATGGAGTGAATGCAAGAAAACCTGAGTGGAAGAAAAGTGATTCCATCTCAACTCACAATATAAATGGTGAGAAACCATTTTAGCTTCACATGGATGATAATAATTATATTTAAATTAATTTCAATCAGAACTCACATTTTCGATCTATTTTCTCCTTTAATAAATTGTGATACTATCAGGATGAGAGTCTAGCATAAATCTGTGAACCAGATGATACGTTCCCATTTAGTTACTGGTACTCCAGTTACTTGTTACTGGTACAACAGTCAGAAAAAAAAATCATAATATTCACTGTTTTGAAATATGACCTTTTAGCTTTCCTTTTTCATTGACAGCAAAGGTCTAGAAGAGACAGTTTTAGTTGTTTCTTTACTTATTGTGAACTATACATATACACATAAATTTGCCAATAAGCTCTCTTAATCTTTTGCTGATTATTGAATTTAGTAACATATGTTGAAACAAAATGAAAATATTTGGAAAAAAATACCATATCAACAATTTTGTGATTGTAAAGAAAGCAAGTGTGCAAAAAAGACACATTTCCACATGGGAGGTGGCAAGATATACAATGGCCAATATTTTTCCTTCTGATTCAGTAGTGGGTCAGGGGCTCAGCATGCTTAGACAACACACCTCATTCTACTGGTTAACTGACACAGTGTCAGCACCTATTCTATCTTCCCAAGACTAAAGGGGACCGAACTCTCTCTGCTCGCTCTTTAGAATATCTGGTCTGATTTTTGGGAATAGTTCCTTCCCTATGTTAGCACTCAAATTTTGCAAACAAATTCTGGGAAGATTGCCTGGGAAGAGTCAGGCCAAAAGTGTGTCAGCAGTCATTCCAGAAATTCTGTAGTACTGACAACAGTACCTGGAAATGCTTAACTTGCTAAATATAGACATAAATTGTTCTTCTCTAGGGTACATACAAACTGGTTAAATATTCTGACTGCCTGTCAGTATAACCTGTGCCCCAGATTTAGCACTGATAAGTAGCTCTGTGAGAACAGATATGGCCTGAGCATTCAGTATATATAGGTCCTGACCTTCAGAGGTTCTCACAGATTTCACTTAAGCTAAGTGACAGGCACTGTGATTGATGCCTGCCAAATGTTTGCTTTCTTATCCTTGTCCGTGAGAAATAGATGGGTGGGATACGTTTTTGAGGATTTTTTTTTCACTTTTATATACTCATTAGTTTTCTGAAGTGTGTTAATGATATAATATGCACAAGAAAAAAGGTCAGGTTGCTGTGTTGGTGGGAGCCGTTCTGTGCCTTGCTGTCAGATGGCATCAACCACTGAGAAAGTTTTCTTTTTCACACAAGAAAGTTCTGCTCTCACTGTTTTAGGTTCTGGAGCTGTATGTGGTGGTACCCAACACACACAGTTAATCATGCTATAACTTTAATTAGTCTTTTGGCATACGTGCTTCTGAGTAGAAGAGCACATTGAATGCAAGGAGCAAGCAATTGACTGTAGATACTGAAGTAGGCAGTGCTACTGAGGAGAAAATTACTATTTTCTGAAAAGGAAGGAGTACTGCTGGTACTGAGCAGTCTGTACATGTAGAAAGCTTTTAACCTCAGCTCCGTTCTTCCAGTCTTGTCACATGTTGAGGCATCTTACCTCCTGATATCCTATCTGTCCCTGTAAAAAGTAAAGGAAAAAGAAATTTTAGCTAATATATACTTAGCTGACTTTCCACCACTTTTGGATTTTTTCCCAACAACAAGGAATCTTCCCTCATTCCCTGATAGCTCTTTGAAAGCAGTTTTGAGACCAGCCTTGGTTTGACTTTCAGATCAAGTTTAGATGCTTTGACTAAAAAATGTTTGCCATGCTTGAAAAATCTCTTTCTTTATACTGTAAACACATTCACACACCTCATCCCCCTCTCTCTCCCTTCCCCAAAAAATTTTCTACCCCTTATTCAATTTCTTGACTAATGCCCACATCCTGTAACCTTGAGAGCATTGGCAATATTAATTCTATTTTTTAGATTTTTACCCAAGTCACCAGTCCCTACAGATAATGAGTTTTCTAGCAATGACCCTTTGAACCTCAGGGAGGAACTTCCACTCTTCTAGAATAAACTCTCTGCCTGGAAGGAATGCCTTTGAAGTTTTCAGCAGGGAAGTCTTGACACAAGTCTGCAGTCTCAGCATTTATGTAAAAATGGAACAGCCCCCAGACCCCACAGTTGGAACCATTCTTCAATGTATTCAAATTACAGTTTGAGTACAGCCCTCAATTTCAAAATATTTTCTATTTTTGTACTTGCAAACCAAAATTAATCACTGAACTAATTTCAGCCATAATTGAATGACCCCACAACTAAAATAGCTTCTGAGAATCATCAGGGACTTCAGAGCAGCTTTCTGGCATCATTACAGTTTCTCCCCTCACAGATTTGGACTTGCAGAAAGCACCTCGGGAGAGCTGATACAAAGAGGCAGGAAGTTTACTGCACACTTGCACATTCCAAGTGTCCAATCCTGCAGAGTGAGGTCACTGAGTCCTGGAAAGACATCTGAGGGAATTAAACTAGTCTCATAAACTGACATCATCTGAGAGGAATTAGAGAAAGATGTACAGGAAAAATAAAGTTATTAGTATTATAGAAAAGCCACATAACACAAATAAAAACAAGCATCTAAAATTCCTGCAGGCAGCTCAAATGATGGGCTGACTAATATTTTATAATTATCTATGGGATGTTTTTTGTTTAATTATGATTTCACTTCATCAAGTTGGAAGCTAGCATCAGTACGAAAAGCAGTAGGAAGCCAGTTTTAAATGTTCAGCAGAGGATGCTGAGAAATATTGTCAGAATCATCAGCTTAAGCCTGAAAAAATCATGCAAAATGAAGGAATTCAAAATGGGTCATGCACTTCAGGTAACATCCACAGACCCTGTGTTTTATATATGTACTATATGGCACAGGAGAAAGTTGGTTTTTGTTTTTTTGGTTTGGTTTGGTTTGTTTTTTTCTTATACAGTACACTGTATTTATAAATTTAAAATAGGAAATTGCTGAGGGCAAATACATTCACAAAATATCCATGTCATTTGGTTTATCATAAGAAAGGAGAGAGAACTTTAATCTCAAGTCTGAACAATACAGTCATGCTTTTGTCTATGACTTTGTAGTCTAATACAATTAAGACCACATTATGTTGGTACAGAAGATCAGTTTCTTTTATTTACAAAACAACTTTATTTATAAAGTAAGCTAATCTGAAGGCAGACAAAAGAGACACCAGGATCGTGGCAGTGATGAAGACGGGGGAAGCGTCTGTACAGTATTTGGACAAATTTCCACCTCTTCTGAAATTTGTATCTTAATTCTGACATAAAGAGACATGGATGAGATTTTTCATATACTTTCACAGAAGACACAAACCATGATACAGTCCTGGATCAATTAGGACTGAATGGTTGACAAAGTCAGGATTAAACCCAAACAAGGTGGACCGAATGGAGTCTATGCAGTGATATATGCAATTCTTTTTAAAGTGCCTGCTGAGATGATCCTTGTGAAGCATATTCTGCAAATATGAAATATAAACATTGTCAGAGCAACATAAAGTATCCATTGGCTTTAAAGATGTTCACAGAGTACAAAAGTCCTTATTTTCCAGTTTCCTGATAAATTTTATCTTAGTGTCAGCAAGGTGATACCTAACATTAATGTAGAAAGCCCTCGCATGTAGAATCAGCTTTAGGTGAAAGCCATAACCATTGATCCTTCAGAGATCTGAAAAAAATTCATCATTCTTGAGTTCAGTGTGGCATCCATCACCACCATCAGGGAAGAGAGAAGCGTCACATAACTAGACCTCTAAAATCATAGACTGAGATTAGGCTTTCTCAAACAGCCATGGCCAATAAGGCTGTTCTATGCCTGGAGTCTGCATGCCGCTGATAGCAGGATAAGACATGATCTAAGGTTTCCAGCATGTTCTCTCATCCTTTGAAATAGTGTTAGAGAAAGCAATTGCACTGGCTATTGTACTATTTCCTTGGTGAACTCTGCAGTCTGACTGGAGAGCAGAGTGTTGCTCTGCTTGCTAAAATACATCTTTAAGAAAAGCAGATGAATCTAATGGATTAAGTTAGCCAACAGCCATTCAGGTAAGAATAAACCTGAACAGTTAGATTTAGCAATGCAGAACTTTTATAAACACTGAAAAGGTAAAAGTATATTTTTTTTCTACTGGTAGCCTGACTTTAGATCATATTCTTGAGAAACTTCCTTATGAAATAGATAAATAGCAAATAATTTGGAAGAAGAGCACTGAAAGCTTATTGATGGCATTCACAGAAAATATTGACGAAAGTGGAATGAACATATTCATTCATCAAGCCTGAAATAGTGAACAAATAACTACATCAGTAAATCACAAATCAAAGCTTTTTTCCTTAGAACTGTGAAAAAAAAAATAAAAAAAGAAGATAGCACTGTCACTTCATATACAGCAATTTTTGTTAATGCTGTTGAAAGAAAAATACCCAGTACTGGCACATGAAATAATAGATGAGGAAGCCCGACCAAGAATGACTAGTCATATTAAAAAAAAATGGACTAATAATTAACCACTTCAATCTGAAGGTTTGTGGGAGAGGCAGTTTGGAGAAACACATTCAGATTTTTTGAGTCCTTCTCGTACTACAATCTTTACATTTCTTATGCATTAAAATTTAATTTATAAGCTATAAAAATATTGTAATTCCATGTATTTCCTGGAATCCCAACCAAGGATTTTTGATATTATCAATATCAAAATACATTATTAGTATTATGTACAAAGTATGCCTAACTGTTAACTGTTTATCCCAAAGTGATTTATAGTCATATAGGGTGCCTTCATCCCTTTCATCAATATTTGCTATCACATGAAAGAGAATAATTTCTCAACACTCCTGGTATGGGGACAGTGTCTCTCTTTCATATGATAGAGTAAAGAATATATGGGACTTGATTTCTGAGAAGTTTTTTCAAAGCCTCTTTCTCCCTTCTTGTGCTTTCTCTGAATTCTCCACTTCATTCCTTTTAAGGCAGCTGGGCAAGGTGAGGATAAACTGATAAAAAAAATTAGTACTCTATGTTGTAAGAGGAGGAAAAGAATTTACATGAGCTCCAAGCTCTATCTACTTTTTCAAATGACCTTTTCATAGGGACTGGTGCTGGTTAGAACAGGAGGAGGCAGTGCTGCGTCATGTCTCTGAAATATTTCACTTTGATGTTAGTAAACCATCCTGTTATATTGGCACACAAACCCCTAAATTTGTCACTGCAGATCTAACACAGACCAGAAAAGCAGTTTTTCTCATTGTGAAATAGACATCTAATGGCTGGTAAGCTAAATAATTCTTTAGGATCTACTGGTCATGCTGACTACTTTTAAAAAAACTTCTTAAGAATTTAAGCATTCAGTGTGTACATGTTAGTTCTTAAATTTAAGAATCTGACTGCAAATCATAGCCTTGGGTCTGTAATAGCAACCTATGCAAGAGAGGTTCAGTTCCACTGGAGCTTTAATCTGCAATTTATATGTGCCAGTTCTGCATGGACAGGAGTTATGGAAAGAATATGTTTTATATGGTAAGACATAAGGCCACAGTTATTACTGGCTACTGAAAATAAAAACAAATTGTCTACTCTCTATTAATATTCATGTAAATGACATAGATTTCCAGTTAATCCAATAGTTTTGCAGTGGTTTTACTCTATCTTGAAATGGAAGAGAAAGAGGCTCCATAACTTAATTCTTCTGTCTTCTAGGCTGGTTTTACAGAATTAGAGCTTTGCTAATTTCAGCTGCATTGCTTCTGGTTTACATCTATGCAGCTAAGTAGAAAAACTGAGATGGAGATAGTTTTTAAAATAATATCTAAGAGGTACTGGGTGTAAAATGTCACATCAATTGATGTGTTCATATGCAGTCATTGAGAGAAGTTTTAGCAATGCAACATATTAATTCATTATTTCAAATTTTTAAAAACATCCAACACCCAATTGAAAAGATATTCTACTTTCTATTTGCTTGGAATGGTTATTTTTTGCTAATTTGGGGGTTTATTACTTTGAGGCTCATTATACTGAAGCACAAAACAAACCACTATGGCATAATGTGATTTTTAGAGTACTCCCTGCTTGGAGGAAGTGCCTTGCAAGGCATTTGTAGGAAATCTTACTTTTCCTTGTTCATCTTCAAACTTCAGGCTGATTTTACAATTTCAAATCGATCCCTTTTTAAAGATACATTCCATTGCAGATTTTCACTCTAATTTTCACTTGTATAAAGTTGCCATTACTACTTCTGTCGTGATTACTATAATACTGTAGCATGAGCAGAGAAACCTACAGAAGTGGGATTCTTTTCTAATTCCATTCATTTGGCTTGATTCTATTGTCTGATTTATAGAGCACTAACAACTGTCTTGTATCTCTTTGTAAATGCAGCGTCTTTCACAACTTATAATTCCTTGCAAGAGAGGACCACAACTTACACTCCCCACTTGTCTGCAAATCATTACTGTGAGTTCAGTGTCTGTTTTAGCTGCTCACTTAAGAATCTCAAAATACAAGCATGAACAAAACAATTCCTTAGACCCAGCAGCTGAACCAATTTGTGCCACTTGAGAACTTTCTGACTGACTGATGGTATATTATCTGACTGCATGCGCACACAATTCCCATTTCAAATTATATATTTTAACATATAAAACAGTCCAAATAATCCAAACTTTAAAATATCCATTGTTTTAAGTCAGAATATCATAAAAAGATACTTGTGGCAGAACATGGTAGATATTTGTCAATATGTTTAGGTAACCAGTGAGGACTCCAGTAATGTGTTGTTTGCACTGCACAGGATCTTACCTCCTGACTGCTCCTGTGAGCACTGGAAGGACTGTGGAAAATCTCTGTCACTGAGTGCTTGGACACTTACCTGGAGCTCAGAAGGCCTCTAGTCTATTTCTCCTGATGCCACTGCTCTCCCAGACTGGTCTGTACAAATCATTCTACCTTCCTGGGCAACAGTTTCACTTTTCTGGAAGAACGACAGAATTACTGCAATTACATGCCTGAAGAAAAACATTACTAAATGTGATAAGGACATATTCTGAGACTACAAGGTATTTTTTTATTTTTTAAAGCAATTGTCATTATTTTTAACTACATTATATATGCTGTTTTATGGATTGATATTCTCTACTGTTTTAACACTGTTTCTTATTTTCTGGCACACTCTCAAGAGTTGAAGTCTCTGGATATAACCCTCAGATAAATCTTAAATGTCATTAAAACTTCTGCAACAGTAAAAAAAAACCCCACAAAACAACAAAACCAGCAAATTCCAAAGCACTAACAAAAAATTTAGAAGTTTAAAAACAAAAACTGGGGGTGGGCAGCATACCTCTCTGAGAATAATCGAATGTCATTAATGCTGAGCGCACAATGGAATCAACAGAAGGAAAAGTCTCTGCTATTTAAAAGCTGTTTGGTTACCTTCAGTGTAATTCTAGTTAGACATGTCACACTGACAGCTCCAGCACTTCTACCCAAGGCCATGATCTGACAAAACAGGCCTGAGAAAACAAAATTTGATCACGAAAAAATTTTATAGAGGTTATAATTTCCACTGGACAAGTCTGCAGAGTGTCCTTGGAAAACTCTGCTTTTCGTGCCAGCTGTAACTAAATGCACATGAATTGAGAATGAGCTGCCAGGTGGCTAGGAACATAGCTTTTACAAAAACAGAGGCTACACTGTGCAGAAAAGCACTTGGCACTAAATGCTGTAGCAAAATATGATTATTTTGAAATTTATTATATAATATCAGTAAAAGTCATTTCAGTCAATTTAGACAAAGAGAAGAGCAATTAAATTTGACACATAATACTCAATAAATACATTTAACCAGAGTAAATTCTTTGTACATAATTTTGGAGATGCATCATTTGTTTGCTTATTACAATATTATGTCCCAAATAGAAGAAATGCCAGCTTGTAACATTCATTTCAGCACCAACGTAACAAAAGGAAAGCAGTAGATTCTCTGCCAAGTCCCTGCCTAGTCTTACCCCAGTAAAAGAGATTAAATTGATGCAGTCTTCAAACACTTTAAATGGTGTCACGGGAGAAGCAGGTAGGCTCTGCTTACTACTTTCAACTTTCCTTTTCATTGAAGTCAGTAAGAAGATGATGCCAGTTTATTGTTCTTTAGCTTCTAGAAACTAGGCAAGACAGTTTTCTCCCTGGATTCCTCTTTTCTCAGGGCAGATTGCACAGACACAGCCAGTAAAGCTCATTTCATGCATGCAACAGCCAAATATACCTTTAATGAAGACACCTCAAAATTCTAGACACAAGAAAGTGTCAGCCTCAAGCACACAGCCTGACTACAGCTGAGACTCAGAAATTAGTGCCAATTAATTTTTTTCTAAAACTTTCACAAGCAGTGAAGTCTAACACCAAGACATGTGGAAGCACCTCTCTGCAAGACAGTCTGGTAGTTTTTGCTATAATTTTTGAACATTTGCTGTGATTCCTGAGTAGGTTTTTATTTAGGTGGCTACTACTGCTGTATAAGAACAGATTGCATTACCCCTGAGGCAAATGTCTGCAGCAGGGAGCTAGACAAACTCAGGGAAAACATATCAGGCCACTTATACTGTTATTCCCACTGCACTATGAAGCCGCCATCTCCATGGGTGCTGTTCTCCAAAAATGCAGGATATTCCTGCAGCCAGCAGTGTCTTAGCTCTCTACCAGGCCAGGTTTTCAATACTGCATCCCAAGTTACTTTAAGCTCACTGGAAATCCAGAGCCACGTTCTGCACTCACAGAGTAAAGACTTTGCATTTGGATGCTGGAGCCCCCACACCCAGCAGAACGCAGGACCTCAGCAGCCACCCTCTCTCCTTGTAGGTGATGTTCTCCCTTACACAGCAGGACCCACCATGCCAGGTGAGCTCAGCAAGGAGGGGAGGCAGCTGTGATCTGGAATTGGTAATGGACGTGCCAGAGCTGATAACTCAAAGCTGCAGGGCACTTCTGAGATGCTCCCACCTCCTGCCAAACTCTGCTGAAGCTGGAATCAGAACCCTGCTTTGAACACAACATGGTGCTCACTGAAGTACTTCCCAAAAGCCATTTATATCCCCCTGATTAGCCCAAATTGCATTGCTGTTTAAAGGCAGCAGATTATTCAAGATTCTTGCAATTATAATTTGTTCTTTAAAGTTTCCAGACATCCAAAGCAGTGAGAGAGTAAAGATCAAAAGCTGTGAAATGCTGAGCTATGCTTCCAGAGACCAGCAAATAAAGGAAAGGGAAAAGCTCACCGGCAGTCAAACTGTTAAAAGTAGTACTTCTGATGCAAGTCTGCTGCAGGTCCCTGTCATATTGCCTGACCTCTATACTGAGCATAGATAGATTAAGTTTTTAAGTCCACAAGCTTCAACCCCACCTTGAGAAGTAGGGTAAATCTGCACCATCACAATATATTAAGTGGGTCCTTCAACACATCTCTTTGCTAACTCTTTTAACATGAATTTAAAAAAAAAGAAAAAAAAATAATAAATTCTTGCTTTTATTTATACATCATTTCCATGCTGATTTATGGTTTATTTCAGAATAATACCTATAAGATAGATAATAGATAATTCCAACTCCATGCTGTGTTTTTTTACAGGACACAGGCATTAGCTAAATGTACTGTTAAACATATATCCATCTTGCAACAACATGATGTTCATATCACTTTCTTTTAGCAAAAAGACGTTTTCAAAATTAAAACAGACAATAACAGTCTTGGTAGGGATTTGAGTTGCTGCCATTTTATACAAGATCTTTATACCCCATCATACTGTTATTATAAAAGCTTTTGAAGGAAATACTGTGGCCAAATATCCAGCCTTCACTTTTCAGCATATGGACAGAAATAGTTGCCACACTTAAAATTCACGCCTTGCCTTACTCCAAAAAATTAACTTAAACTAACTTTCAGGTGTAGAAAAGTCTCTACTCCCACATAATAAATTTGCTACCATGCTTATGAATTGTTGTATGTAAAATGACCTACAACAATGTATGGAACTCCTCACACTGGAACATGGATATTAAAAAAAAAAAAAACAAAACCGAAACCCAGCTTCATATATTTATGATAAGTGTGTTGGAATAAAAGATGCTTTTAACTTTTGGAGACTGCTGAGATGCCAAGTCTGGTAGCTGGAAATAACCAGCAGGTAAGGATCATCAAGTTTAGATGTCCAGGAATGAATAAGACCAAAATGAACAGAAATGCTTGTTTTAGACTTAATAAGCATACAATTAAGAGATGTGATGAGGAAAACAGTATTAATTTTAATCTCTAACATTCCTTTAAAAATTCCAGTGATCTTTATCAGAAAATTAAATGATGGGACTGAGGAAGGACTGAGAAAAAATCATATTTTTTTATCCATTTATAGACTAGTGTATAAATATATGTGTATTTTTTTCAGTTTTTTTCAGAAAACCCTTCTTATTAACATCAAAATTTCTTTTGAATTTTAAAAAAAATTAAAACCATCAACTTCTCTTTAGTAAGTATTTGTGAACTGCAGTTTAGTAGATTTATGGGAAAAAACTGGTATGCTGAAAACAGATTATGTTGTGCTAAAATGAAAAATGTAAATAGGCTATGGGAATAAAAACCTGAAGCTTTCACATGAAAATTGGAAGGAATTGTTGTTTTACTTACTTTAGGTCTGTCAGCTCTGGAAACTATAAATGTTATAGAACAGTAAGACAATTTTATGGTTTTACTGTGTACAATATGAAATTACTACTGAGAGCTATTTTCAAGAGCTGCACACACCTGAACTGTTGTTTTTTGTATCCATTAGAAGCAAAGAATTACAGAATCAGGCTTTTTTATTAAAATCATTGAAGCAGGAGTATTGTTAAACTACTCATGTAAAGCTCCAAATGGGCAAAAGCTAATGCAATCAAGTGCACACTTCTACGTGACATACAACAAATAAATATTGGCCACAGGCTGATAGCCACAGTATCCAGGAGAAATAATACTTCCAAAATGGTGATGGTGAAACAAAGATAAGACATCCAGAAAGAATTTTAGTGACCCACTGTCCACAGGGTATGTATAGCTGCACTAGGATTCCAAGTAAATTTGTGGAGGAGAAATCTTATAATTCTAAAACTTGCTAAAGAATGCTAAAGAAAGCTGCACAAAGATGCTGTAATGTACCTCCAACTGTATTGCCACATACCACGTGCTCTAACTTGTCATCCTCAGATCAAGGCACTAAAAAGTATTCAGTGTCTGAAAGCAAAGCTATATTCACACTACAGTTAAGGTGAATATTTTTAAACTTCAAATGTGATTAAGCACAGGAATTTCTAATGGATACAGTGTTTTCTTCCTCACTTAAGACCTTTCATACCAGATTGGCTGTACCTTTCTTGAAAGATATGCTTTAGATCACTCAAAAGACATAAATATGTCCATTTCATGAACTACTTAACAAAATTGCGTGGCTTGTGTTTATACCAGATATGACAGCATAGTCATAACCTGTGAACTCAAGAAATCATGACTTAAGAAATCATGAAACCATTTAAGTCTTAGCCATGCTTATTCTGATTTTGAGTTAAGGAATAAAATCACTCATAAACACATATGGGTGAAGAAATCATGTGAGGAATAGATAAACTTCCTCAAATGAGAAAAGTTATTAAAATACAAAAGTTTTTATGAGATTTACTTTCATGACCTTCCCATGACAAAAATAGCATCTTCATTGATATTAATACATTTCAGGTAATGCTATTTGTTGTTGGACAGATGTTAACACAGTGCAACCAGTAGGGAAAAAACCCAAATAAGCAAAGTGATCCTATTAAAGCATGTGCAAACATGCTGTGTAAACAGCTGTCTATTATCTGCATCAAAGCAAATCCTCCTATCTCTTAGCAACTGAGCCACTAGAAGACCTTCACCACCACGTCAGATTTTTCTCCAGGCAGAAATGAGCTGGATGTAAATAACAACAGTCACAGAGGCTGTCACCTTCCATGATAAGATCTGTTTGACCATTAACTCTGGAGATAACACAGGACTTTTTTCCTCCACTGTATCTATACACTACTTTTATTAATAATACCTGAATGAGGCATTAATGTGGGGACTTCATGGGACAACCTGTGGGTGATTGGTAGGCAGGGGCTACTTCTACTACTTTTTACTTTCAGCTAGTAAATTAAAGTTAGCTGATTAATTATTTATCAATTATATATTTTTAATACTGACTTTAAAGTGTCGTTCTTTAACCATCTAAGATTTGGCCTATAGAATCTGAATTAATTCTGTTTAACTTAGAACACAGAAGTTGACTGAGTCAACCTTTATTGAAAAATATTGCTTTCCCAGTGTTGACAAGCTTGAAGTTACTTCAGTTTGAATTTTTTCTAGTGTCAGATAACCAGATGTCAGACTTGGCCCTATCACTATTCTGTTTTGAAAAGACGCCCTATATCAGAAAGCTTTCATCTTCTTAGACACAAGCACTTTGGATTTCCAGGGCAGATTACTTACATGGCAAGAAGAAAAATTTGTGGACCCTTAGTAAGCTATTTTTCAAGAGGATATTTCACAAGAGGATCAATTAAATACACTGGACTTCCTCAATCTCTCACAATAAAGACAAGTTCTCTGGATTCCAAATAATCCTTGTAACCTTTTCTGAATCCGTCTCAGTGTGACAACCTGTCTGTGCACTTTTCCTTGTGTGGACGCTGGACTTGGACCGTGAGTTCTGGACACATCCACACTAACACACTGATGATATCAGTCTCAGTAAGAAGGTCTACTGACTTCCACTTCATATTTCTCAGCTCCCAGCTGCTAGTAGTGTAAGTCTCACAGACCGGAAAAGTGGCTCCCAGTTCCTTGTCCGTCTTCCATAATCCTCACAACATATGGTTTCTCGTTCAACCCTTGGTGTCATTTATCTCAGAAGAATTGTTTCTAAAATGATTCCACCAGTTTGGATGCATCCGTCTACAAGACTACACCCTCTGCACATAATCTTTGATGGATGTGAGCCAGGTCAGGTATCAGAAACTGAATTTATTTCACCTAGGGTTTCCCCTATGTTAGTGGATGGTCTGCTGTCATGCTAAGAAATGTACTGATTTCCCACAGGTCTCAGCATCAAGACAGAAGGTCAAGCAGCAGTTTTCTTAATGCAGTGCTGAGAAAATGGGGAAAGAAGCAACTAATAAAATAAGTAAAACAGGAAATAATTTAATAAATAATTTCAGGTGTAATTTCAGGAATAAAGCAAGGTAAAGTAGATCAAGGTTCTTGGATTCTGATGGATTGAAAAAGCCCACCGTCATTCATTCATTCATTCTTGTTCAGAGGATGACAATATTCCATGTGACCATATTTCTAGTTATGATGAATGACCCTACCTGAAAGAATATTTGCCATTTGTTTTACCATTATCAACTAAATGTGTAAGCTCCAGAAATGTCCTAACCTGATGAGTAGTAAGTCACCAGAGGGGATATGATAGTCTAATTTCCATAAGCTGCATACCTTAAAGGCCAGAAACTTCCTGACCTAAATTCTGCCTTCCTAACAAGTACACATCCCATCTATGTACTGTGGGCAAGATGGGGAATGTTCATGACAATACTATCAGGATTAAAAGTCTTTCATATGTAATTTTTTTTACCTAGATAATTTCCTCTGTTTCTGTTTCAGGTAGCTGTAGGGTAATTGTACTTAGCATGAAAAAGGGAGTGAACCCACTTTCCTTGGCACTTATTGCTAGTTGAGTTTTCTCAGTACTACAATTGCTGAAATTATCATTAGTATGTTAGAATCATAGGATTTTCAAAGTTGGAAGAGACCCTTAAGATCATCAAGTCCAACCATCAACCCAGCACTACCCCTGTAACCCTTAAAGCACTAAACCACATCACCCAGTGCCAGATCCAGGCACCTCTTAAACACCTCCAGGGATGGTTACTTTGCCACCTCCCTGGCCAATTTATTCTTATGCCTGATCACTCCAATAGTGAATTTTCTTTTTTTTTAATATCTAACCTGAATCTCACCTGTCTCAGCTTAAGATAATTTCCTCTTGTCCTCTCACTGCAGACAGGGCAGAAGAGACCAACCCCCACCTCACTACAACCTCCTTTCAGGGAGTTGTAGAGAGTGATGAGGTCCCCCCTCATCCTTCTCTTCTTGAGACTAAACAAACCCAGCTCCCTCAGCTGTTCCTCACATGACATGTTCTCTAGTCCTGTTACAAGCCTTGTTGCCCTTCTCTGGACACACTCAATATCCTTTTTGAAGTGACTGGCCCACAACTGAATGCAGTCCTCAAGGCGTGGCCTCACCAGTTCCAAGTACGGGGGGATGACCACTTCCCTAGTCCTGCTCTTAACACAGGCCAGGATGCCACTGGCCTATTGCCCACCAGGGACCGCACTGGCTCGTGTTCAGCTGTCTGTCAACCAGCACCCCCAGGTCCTTTCTACTGAACAGCTCTCCAGCCACTCCTCCCCCAGCTCATAACGCTGCCTGGGGTTGTTGTGACCCAAGCACAGGACCCAGCACTTTGCCTTATTGAACCTCCTGCAGTTGTCCTCAGCCCACTGGCAGAGTCTGGCCAGGTTTTTCTGTAGAGCTTTCCTACCCTCAAGTTGTTAAGCAAGCTCTGAGTACATGAGGCCATTTGAGAGCTCAGCTGTAAGATCTACTTGAAAAATCTCAGGCAGCCTTAAGTAGAAGACAAATACTGTCGCTCCCCAGAATCTTGGTGCACCCAGACTTAAACAATTCTGCCTAAGGAAACCACATGATAAGAAATACTATTGCTATGGGCATTGGAACAATTTTAAGGGTTGTTTTTTGGGGTTTGGTTGTTTGGGTTTCTTTTTTTTCCTGTTACTGTGAGATTCCTACTTTCTTCCTAAAATGAAATACAGCACAAAACATCTTGTAAAACTGAGACCAAGTGGTCAGGACATAATCCAATCAACAATTACAGTCATTGGCACATTTGCATGATTATTCTGCAATGACAAAAAATAATTACACTAGTCTTCCTGTAAGGCTCTTTATGCTATCCTGGCATCAAATGGAAGTGTGTTGTATGTTAACAAAGGCATTCAAAGGTCATAGTTGTACAGTAAGGAGCACATTTATGAGAGGAATAGGCTCCAAATTTCAATGCAAAGGACAGCATTGGAAAGAGCACTGGGATCATCATCAATACATTGTCTGGTCTCTGGTGACTTTATTATGCATTGTCTATCTTTTATAATGTGTCTAACAAACTGCTTGTCTGCCACAGTTCCTGATTAGGACAGTAACTATTCCACTGACAATGTCCTAATTAGGGCTAAAATTCATCCACTGAGACTGTATGTCTCTCTGGTGAGTCAGTCACTAAAAGAAATGTTCACATTCTATTGTTATCTGCTCCTGCTCCGCTCCCCCTTATTCTCACTTTCTTTCACCTAATGCATTATTTGGGGACTGTAAAACATCTATCATAACCAAGTCCTAATCCAATATAGACTAAGATTGTCAGTGAAAAGAAAAATTGTAATTAACATTAACAATGAAAATTGTCAGTTTTCAGTTGTAAAACCCACAGTGGAGAATTCTCATACAGTTTTCGTGAAGATATTTAACTGGCACAAGACTCCGAAACAGTGCTGCATGTAATTAATGCCATCTTTTGGCACATTATCTGTATAACTTTTTAAGTTGAAGGTGGAGACAGTACTGCTAATACTGTCTAAAATTTCCCATTGTAAAATCTTAGGATTTGGTTCCTACTTTTTGCAGTTGGAGTATTCAAAGATTTCCCTTGTAGCCTCAAAAGCAAGGCTACTGAAAGCTTTCAACAAAAGAATACCACTATTTCCAAAACTGAAGTTGGGGAAATCCAGTACTCAAACCCCTCTTAAGCTGTGCAAAACATATCCTCATTAGGATAAAGATGCCACTTTTCTGGCATATGGCTTTAGCATTTTCCAAATGTGAGGTTTGCTGCTGTTCCAAGTGTCATTGTTTCTCTGCTCTCAGTGAAGCCCTGCAAAACTCAGTGGTAAAACCTGTGTCACCACCTCCTGGTGGCTGTCGCCAAAACAATCCTTCTGTTTGGCTGAAGAGACAAAGGGCTGTGCTAGTAGGCTGATGGCCTCTTGCAAAGTCACAATTCACTCAGGGTATTCCATATTATCTGGTCTTAGGCTTTTCTGCTTCAACAACACAGAAATTGAACACAAGAAAGTGAGATTAAATAGTGATATTAAAATAACACAATAGGAAGTCAAAAATAACCATGATTTCTTATGGAAATCAATGTGAAAGCCTGCATTAAATCACCAACTTTAATTACATAGTTATTTTTGGGATAACTGTCCCATTCTCTCAAGAATACAGAGCAACCCCAAGGGACTGGGGGAAACCTGAATTATGTTCCTTATTACAGGGACTTAATGTGTTAAGGAAGTATTATGGAAAATGCAGCAGCATATTTTTCTGTACTTACACTCAGAACCTCCCCTTATTTCAATTTATGATGACTGATTCTTCTTTTCCTGCTACACACTTCACTAAATACTTGCCTTCTTGATATCCTCCCCATTGCCACTGGGCAGCTCCTCTTAGGTCCCCTGAAGCCCCTCTCTGCTCCAGACTGCACAAGTCAAACTCTCTCAGACCATCCTCACAGGATAAGTGCTCCAGATTCCCAAACATCTTGGTGCCTCCTGTTGAACTCCAGTTTTTCAGTGATCTTCTTGAACTGGGGGCCCAAACCAGGTCTTAGGTGTAGTCTAAGTGGCAAGTAAAGGAGGGGCAAGCCCTACCTCAGTACACTGGCTGTGCCCATGCAGACACAACCCAGCATGCTGCTGGCCTTCAACGTCGACAGGATAACACCACTGGAATTTAAATTCTAGTTGAGAACTAGGACCACAAGTCAGAACTTTGTAATGATAAAATACTGATCCCATACATAGGAAGATGACAGAAAAAAAAATTATTTTATTTTACATTCTGCCTTTTTGGTCTTTGTTTCAGACTTCTGGCTACTTCCACCAGGTTTTGCTACTGGGTAAAATGTTTTGTAATATGTAACACATGTAATTTTCCTGTTTATATTTTAAGCATTTTAAAGCTAGTTGTATGTCTAAGATAAGAAAATGTCTGGTAATTAATTTTTTTCACTAGTATGAAAACATAAAAGATTTGAGTAAAGATCAAAAGTTACATATTTTCCCTGGAAGCAAACTCTTATTTTAGTGTTTAGCTGTATGTCATTCTACTTGCCTTCAGACTCTAACACTGTGTCCAACACCCCTTTGCATATTTATAGGTAGAAGCAATTTAAAAAACATGTAATGGTTTGAAATAATTGGTAAGCATATAAACAGGTGTTTTGGAGTTATTCTGGGCAAGTCTATCATTCTTTTTAAAGTCACCACAACATTCCAAAAATATAGCAAAGGCTGTTTTAAAGTGCTGTAACTGCTTCTGTTTTTCATCTGTTCAATTTTCATTTTGTTTATTTTTCCTTTATTGAATTTTAAAAAGCTATTACTAAAAATACATTCTGTGCAAGCACTGTATCCATACTTTGTATAACTCCAGAAAGCTCCCCTGATTATAACAAGATTTAAAGATTTGCATCAGAAGTATAGAGTTTATCAGACCATACAGTATTTTAAATAACTATATTAGAACATGAATACTTCAAGAAGTTCAGGTGACTAGCACAAGCTATGGAACTCATAAAGATATTTGAATCTTTTTGTAAATAATTATTACCCATCAGACCTAATATACAACAAAAAAGTGATCATGACAATTTTGTTACAGTAACATTTTATTGATTTATTTGATAAATAGATTTGAAGTAATGAAGGATGTGTGGTGATGGTGTTTTCTTGCTTGCTTGCTTGCTTGCTTGCTTTTTCTGCCTTTTTCTTTCAGTTCCCACTAGTACTAAGCTTGTGGGTCTGAACTTGCATTTGACTTGTTGACACAGGATTTAATAGTTAAGGAGGTGTTAGAGATTTATCTTGATAGAGAGAATATGCCTCATGTTGTAAAAGTCCAAATGCAAATCATTAATGTTTCTAAAGTCCTATAAGAAATATAAAGTTTTCTGATTTATTTTGTATTTATTAATTTGTGATAAAATGAGCAAATTATCTTGTATCTGTTTGACATGAAGTTTTCAACCACCTGAGAAATCCTAGATAAGTTACCACCAAATTACACATATCCACATATAATAAGTCTGATTCAAAATCATGGAAGTATAGAATCATAAAATTGTTTAGGTTGAAAATTTGTAGTCTCTAGAATAAAATGTGTCATATACACTCCCTCTAAACAGGATCAGGGCAGACTTTACTTTTGATGAGCATGCTGGGGATTTTTAAACCAAATTTCATTAGTGGTACAGAATATCTGGATGCCTGATGGAATGTATATATTGATTTCTGCCTATCTTCACTCTTTGTCAGACCAATAAATTACCAATCAAATTCAACCTATAGGGAAAGTACTTTTATAAAGGCATTTTGTTCATGGTCGGTTTTCAGGGGATGAGGAGGGATTAGAATAATTGAGACTATGGATCAACTCAGTGTAAGGGAAGTTCCTTGAAGACATGTGGGCACACACACTCATGTTAGAGCTGTGTTTAAAGGTTATGACTATTTCAGAGCAGCATATAGAATAAGAATTTTCCTCACTATTCCCTTTTCTATCGGGTCATAATTAAGAATAGAGTGATGGCCACATTTGCTGGGGATGCTCCCTTGGGAGGGAATGATGAATGCAAGGCCTTTTGAGGAAGATGTGTATTAGTACTCCAAAATGTAGAGATCTAACCCCTCTATCTGGCTAATCTTTTTAGCATCTCAGTTACATCTCAATCAAAGGTACACCTTTTATCCAGCCCTTTAATATACCTCCTCAAACCTATCAGATATTCTACTTTTTTTTAATAGGCAAGTTCAAGAGACTGTTTTAGAAATATGAGTCTAAGCAGTTAGTTGACCCATATGAAAACCATGCTTCTCAAGTTCTTTTCGGTAATGTATTTCTCCAGAGTTAGTTCAGATAAGGAATTAAGGCTTTAAGGTGTGGGTCCTAGTGGAAGAGAAGGGCAACTTCAGTCTTCCTGGTTGTAGAGCTCTGCAAAATCAACAAGGAAGAAGTAAAGAGCATAACACTATTCTGGGTACCCCATACTCAAATTAACCTATTTGGTAGTCAGTTAGCTTTCTGCTACCTTGACATGTTTTTTCCTCACTGGCATAGATGTAAAATAGCTTGTTTGCAAAGAAATCATCATCAAGAACAAAGGAGGTTTTTTTGCTGTTATCACCATTAACATATTGTGACCTGAATACTAGACAGAGTTAAAGTGACCCAGGAAGCAAACTGGAAGGCAAAGTTTCAAGCACAAACTCTACTGTCTTTTAAGCTCTCCTTTTTTTCGCTATCTCCTTCACAGCTGTGCTCCTGCAAATGAGGTTTCCAGTGCTTAGCAGTATTAGTCAGTGATTAGACACAGATTCTGAGCAAATGGAAGCTGAAACTGTACACAGGTTCTGAGGAGTTATTATTGCTATTTACTTTAATGTTTAAAAATAGTTTATATGGTTTTGTTTAGTTTGTTTTTCTTTCCCCTTCCTTTCTGGACACATTTACTACAAATCAGGTTTTAATCTACTCGGAGCTTGGAAACTTCTGTTCTACATCCTGAACCCCCCACTCTGATATTCCTTAGCATACCATAACAAAGCAGAAAAGTCTTCACAAAGGAAGCTTTCCAAACCTGGAGGACATTCTCCTGAATTTGAGAATGGTTTCTTAGAAAGGAAGACTATATTCCTATTAGAGCAATATATTTTGATGCTTACTGAGGGTAAGATTGTGACTTTTAGCATGGCCCTGAGCAAAGAACCAAAGACCTGCAGCACATGGCAGGGGAAGGAATTGATTATGTTATATTCATCCTTTAGAAACTCTCCAAGACAGCAGCGTTTTGAGAAACAGGAGCTATAAATCTACTAAATCCTTCTCTGCTCCCCAGTAGTGACCACATATTAGGTCTCAAGAGGATTATATTTCTGTAGCTACTCTGATTCAGCAAGAAGCAATAGGGGAGCCTTTTCCCCAACACCTTCTTGACTCCACTGTCAGTCCACTAACCTGCTTGGGAAAAATTCAGTGTGTTTCTGTACCACCTGTGCATGAAAACAACAGAATCACTGATGCTAACTTTTGAAGTCTAGGGCATATCCTGCTGAGCAGAACCTTCAACCATCCCACTTTTATTCTTGAGAAAGAATTTAAAATACAATTTCCCAGAGAGGCTTCTAACAAAAATCAAGGGGTGGTGCAAGAGTGATGAATTAATGGGAAAAAAAATAGGAATGTGAGTATGTTTGTTTCCTTCTGTTTGGAAACTGGATGAATTGCCCTGTCACATAACTAAGTTGTCTTTCTATTCCTGCTGGTCTCTTAAGAGACACAAAGAGAGTAACTGTTCTGGATGCTTATCCCTTTAATGAAGTCTATATTATTCTATTTGTGGAAGAAGATTTCCAATTCAACTTTCCATTTTCTGCCTTTTTACTAATAAAATCTTTTCTAGTCACATTTCGGGTAAGAAACAACAGCCTCTTCTGATAGCCAGGCTTCTGCTGTTGTACCGTGACAGTCAATCAGACAGCAAGACAGCAAGAATCAAAGTTGCTAACTCTCAAGTAATGAGAACTACTCAAGATATATTAAAAACCCCTGAAAAATATCCAGAAAGTTTCATGTGCAAAATAGAAGGTTTTTTTATGAAGATAACACAGATAGCTATGTGCAGAAGAGTATTCTTGTAGAGAATGGATAAATGGATAAAATATGCAAAATTGAGGTGATATATCCTATACCATTTTGTGACAGAAGCTATAAAATTAGGCTATTCACTTCCTTATTTATACAAAATAATACATGTGCTTGAAAATCATACAGAGACCCAGGCTTATAAACTCTCATGGGGCTGCACCTCCAGAAAAAGGGTCTTTCAAGGTATCAGAATTACTATTAGTATGAAATTATTGGCATGAGAGAAAGAAAATAAACTACTAATCAATATCAAGGTCCTGACATAAACATTGAATGAGTTCTTAAAACCACAGCAAAGTAAGTGCATGAAATCAGGGTCCTAATTCTGCCCTTAATGTTACATTGCTTTCAAGTTCAGGCAATCTCTTCACTTCCACTGATATATATTCCCTGGTGTATTCTCTGATACATCCTGGTCAAACTCATCTTTTCCACTTGTGTATATGCGACACATGACTTTGATTTATCTCAGTCATAAATGTAGAAAGCAAATTGTAAAATTCCTGGTTCGGGAACAGTTCTAAAAAAGGGTTTAACACAAAGTACTGTTTTGTTGGCTTAGAAAATATATGAGACACAAAGAAAGTCATTTTTCCAGGAGCCATACCACCTCATCAGGATCATTGTGAAATAGATTTTTAGTTATCAGAATGAAGAATTTTGTTTGCTAATTACCACTTAACTGCAGCACCATGGTTTGTACATGCCTAGGATTTTTTGTTCCCCCACTGCAATAAACACACAGCTGTCTAGTTCAAAATTCACTAGTAGCTATAATGTAATGATACAAAGAGCAAAACTTTTTCATTCTATAGTAAAATATAGAAACATCCTATTCTATTATAAGACCATAAAAAAGAAATAAACGTATTTCAAGTATTGAAAACCTCACAGTAGGCATGAAGAATGCAATCACACTTGACACGTTTCTTCTGTGAACAATGAAGCATGCAGTCATAACCAAACTGCTATGTCTGCATCCTAGCAAATACATTGACTTTTACTATGGACCAGATTGCATCTTTGCCACATACCCCGTGTCAGAATGAGCAAGCTGAGAAGTGCTTTGATGGTTGCATATGTTGTTATCGTGCAGCCCCAACGAACAGCAGTTTCACAAGAATGAACTCTCAGTCTATTTAAATATATGTGCTAGAGCACAACCTCTTTCTTGTTCAGCATATGTCCTATATTGGGCTTTATAGCTCACCATGATACTTAAACCTTGTATTTTTTTTCACTGCACAGCTTCTTCTATGGCAACAAATGTACCTATGAGAGCTAGAGATAGCACTATATATAAAGGAAGCATCATTTTACTTCTGAGGCAGCACAAAGCTTTAACTTCATTTCTTGGCTTGCTCCTGTCAAGCAGAGATTCCAATAAAGTCTTTGATGAGTGAGAAACAAGAAGCAACAGCCAGAAAAGTAGATGTGGTTAACAGTTGACATCACTGTTGCTGATCCAGAAGCCATTGAATGCTCACTAACAGAATGGTGGAAATAAGGCTGACAGTGTTCTCACGTGGTGAATGTTATTGACAGCCCTGCAATGCAAGGCTAAGAAGAAACTGTTCTCAACTATCACCATCTAAAATCCAGGCAGGCCAGCTAGCTAATAACAGTTGGAAACAGGGAAAACAAAACAAAACCAGATAAATGAACAAAGACTTCTCAATATTTTTTTGCATACCATCTTATGTGTACCAAGGTAACAATTTTTTTTGGCTATGATACTTCAAAAACATATGGGCAATAAAACAGCACTGTTGAATGAATAATGTCTTCAGATAGTTTATACAGAATAACTGGTACTCTTTCTTTTTTTTTAAATAACCATAGGAATTCTTTACATATACATAGTAGCTGTTTGAAAATATTCATATATACTGTTGCTGTATGTCAATGTCAATGTTATGGATTCACTCTCTTTAAGGATACTTGGTCAACACTCTTGAAACTCAATATCGGTGTTTGGGGGTTTTTTTTGCAAAAGGGTCAGTTGTTTATGTAACACTAATGCCGCTGCATAAAAGTGTACCACTGCCCCACGGCTGACCTTTCCTGAAGTAATAAATTCTAGGAAAAGAGTTGAGGTTCAACATGTTCCTCAGATCTAACTCCACCTGCCTTATTGACCTTAAAGGCAAATTGAATTACCTGAACTCAGGTTTCTTTCAAAACCAATTTGCTCTAATAGTAGGCACATCTTCTTAAGAAGCTTCTGAGAATTTGTTTTTGCCAGAAATAAGATACATGGAAGCACCAGGGAGTACGTGTAAGACACAGAAAGATGAGCTGTAGTGAAGCTCAGGAACAAAGTAAGGGTCTTTTTTCCACTTTATAAATCAGTGCTGGTTTCAAGGATAGTAATGGGCTTATATCTCAAATACATATATGCTTATACTAAGCATGTAGATATGGTAATCTGGGATTGTCTAAGACCTTAAAAAAAGGTTTCAAAAAATTTAGATTGTGTGTGTAAATTTGAAATTTGTGCCTCTTAAGTGTCTACACTGGTAAATCTCAGATCTCACATATAGAGGCCTCTTGGACATATTCTTTCAAAACCTCAAATTAATTTGCAAAAATGTTTTCTCCATCTGTTCATTACTAGTAAAGACAATCATTCCATTGTAATTTTCCATCAGAGGAGAAATAACATCACATCAGCTACTGTCATTGTGGGATGCATAAATCCACTAAGAGTCTTTCAATCTTTAGACAGAAGTGATATAATTCATAGTGCTTAAAAATGTACAGGCCTGTATTTTGTTTAAGAGGTGCTATCTTCCTATTGCTTAAATGTCTAAGACGCATCTCAGGTCAGCATACTATTTTGCTTAACTTTGCTTTTGCATCACATTTAGTAGCAACTAGCAATCTCGTCTCTCCTTTCTTTTATTTGCTGTTTCATCACCTTAAATACTTATCACTGTCTTTTCTTTAATCTTGGTTACTGTTTTCCTTTTCTAGTCACACTTTATAAATTTTGGTTATTACTTCTGTTTGATTTTTAATAAGACAGCAAAGGACTGCCAATATTAATTTCCTCTCTCAATAATTTTAGTACTTTTCTCATTCATACTGTAATTATTTTTGTAAGACTTATGAAAGCTGCTACTATTTTGAGATAACAGTAAATCACTTTCTGCACATTTTTGGTTTGAGAAGAAGTTGAGCATGACAAGCATCACCCAAAGTCAGTTTTTCTTAGCACAATTGCAAATACAAGTGCATGAAACCCAACGCTTGCAAACAGAAAGATTCAGAAAAGATGATCAACCCTCCTAAGACAGCACTACTGACAAAACTTGAATTGAGGAATTGCCAGTTCCCAGCCCTGTGGACAGTCTATTGAGAGATATTGCCTACAGCAAATGAACTTTTTTTCCCTATACTGATTACAGCAACCTGAGTATGAACAGGCAGGAACACGCAGATCCTTGAGCTCCTCATATTGTAAAGAAACCACAGTGAAATACTGAAGATTAAAAAGTAGGTCAGACTTAATAAATGCATTTTTAAGTAATCCACATTTCAAATCCAGATATGAAATGGATGAAATCCATGGTCTGTTCAGTAACTAGAGATTCACCCTGTTGCTTTTATTATGCTAAACTTCTTGTGCACAGAGAAATGGCTTATGCATATTTGCATCAAAAAAGGAAATTAAAGAAGCTGAAAAATTAAACCCTCAATTCCAAATAAGAAAACTGCACAGCAAAGGTTGGAGCATGGCTAGATGTAGTAAGAACAGTCACTTTTACCTAGCAGATATTATACATGGAAAAATCTTGACCTTGCCTAGGAACAGTAGAAATGTCCAACCTACTCCTTTCTGGCCTTCCTTCCTCAGCTGCAAATAAAGCACAATTCTTATTACATGCAAAGCAATATCTTTCATTCACTATTAACAGTATTTTTATGGGTAGTATTTTATGACTGAAATATAATGTATAATCAGCTGCTTCACAGATCTTGCTTTGTGCTAGAAAGGACTATAAATTGCAGCAGTTCTCAGTGCTGAATCTGCCTCTGGATGTTGACACTGGAGCTGCTCCACCTTTGCTTCTTGTGCCAGATACAGAGCCAAAACATCCTGCTGTTAATGCCAGATATAAAAGAAGCAAAGGCAGTAGAAGGATGGCAGCACACTCTTACTTGGAAAAGCAAAGGTTTTAAAACATGATTGTGTTCCACATGGCAAAAATATGATCTAATGAGTCTCCACTGCTCTTTCGTTTGCCCATATTTACAAAGTCAGTGCTCAAGGTATTTTTATACTTAAATACAAGTCCTTGGCTCTCAGTGGACCTCCCAGGTAGTTCATGTGGGTGTTCTACATAATACTTAATCCTTTGCTTTTACAAGCAAACAGGCACTGCTTCTAAATATGCCTATAGCCTGTGAAACCAGCCATGCCATTAGGAAAATTCATAGTAACAGCAACCAGAGGAAAAAATGGTCTAGTTGTCTATTACTGACAGCATGTCAGAAGCTTGGGATGTTTCCACAGACACAGGAGCGCTGATACTTCCTAACAAGTAGAAAAGATCCCTCAGACATCACACTCAACCAAGACATGCACTTTGTTTTCACCTTGACTAAGCTCCTTTCTTGTTCTCCTTATTTCTTTCACCTTTATACTGATACATCTCTGCATGTATGTATACACACACATATACATAAGCAAATTCCATTGTACCAAGATCTCTAAGAGTACTGGAATTCAATTTTTGTGTACACTTACATTGATATACCTTCACCTCACAGTTTTTTGGACTACTTGCACCCTCTCAGACAGTTCTTCAGCACATCTGGTGAGTTAAGCACGGCCCAAGACCCATGCTTAGCAGGGATATGCAGATTACTTGTATTGTGGAAGGTAAAATAGTATGGACTATAGAAATAAAGCAGTTATTGGTAGGTCCAGAGAATAAGTCCAAGTACCATTTGATTTACTAGCAAACAAGTAATATTTGGGCCTCAAAAGGAGCACAACCAATAAGAACTTCAGGAGAATACTGTTAAGCAAGTGTTTTTCATTTTTACAGATGCTATGAGTGTGAACATTTTCCCTATTTCTTCACTCCTTTGCTGGAGCTCAAGTCTCTATTCATGTCACCAGAACTTTCAACACAGTAGAAAAATGCTCAGCCAAGAATGTATCCCCCATAGCAATGAATATGTGCAGATCTAGAGACTTTTTTTCATATTTACAGTATTATTCCACTGAAATTAATGGGATTTGGGGTGGGGGAGGCATTGTATATGTATAATCAATCCAAAGATCATTAACAGCCCATACATTTCCATTGACTTTAAGCGTACTGCAGCAGTCCTCCAGTAAGACACAGTCCCTCGAGGGATAGTTTTACAGAGTTCTTTAAAATCTACACATAAATTCAGATTTCCCAAATTCTGATAAGAGGATGCCCAGGTTTTCTCAACAGGGAAATAAACAATCATATATTTAGGATTTCCAAAGCATTACCTGTGTTTTATAAACACGAGTTCAAGAATTGTTAGAATAACTATCCCTTACTTATAGACAGCTCCACAGGCCCCAGAATAAACTGCTACTGTAGAGGAAAGGGATTGAAATCGATCAGACATTATAGCACATATACACAAGAGCAAGTGGGTAAAATATTTCCCGTGCTAGCAAAGCTTGAAGTGACAATCAACAATTTGCAATATTTGGTGAGTGTGAAGCCTCTGTGGTTCCATGAAGACTATTCTGACTAAAACCTTTGATGAAATTGAAGACCATAGATTACTGAAAACATTTGAGAGGGAAGCATGTCGCAGTTACAATTTTCACAAAGAAGCCACTGTTGAGGTGAAGATTTTTTTGCTTTGTCCCTTTTTTGTTTAGTGTGAAAGGGTGGAGGCACTGGGAGTCGATCAAATGACCCTCTGTGGCTTTTATACGACAGCAACACGCACGGAAAGCATAAGACCCTCTGAGTGCAGTCCTGAGCAGACCTTCCCCGTTTTTGCTGTCATCCTGACGTGGTAGAATGTCCTTGCTGCAGACAGCCCAGCGGGGGCCAAGGGCAGAGGCAGCTCTGCCACTGCAGGTCGCTGCAGGGTGAAGAGTCGTGCCGAGCTCGGAGACCACGACTGTCACTCAAGGAATCATTAGCAATGAAAAGAGGCGGTGAAGCTTGTTGTGTTGTCATCACACTGTAAGAAGGTTGGCTGCAGCCCAAATTAACTTGCTTAGGGAGTGTGAATCAAAATGACATGCAATCTGAATGTTAATGAAAATTTTCTTGTGCTTTAGACTTTAGATTCCATCCAGAAAGCTGTCATCTGGAAGACATCATCTCTCTCACTTCCCCTTTCTCTCTTCTTAGGATATGTATTTGCAAATATATATGAAAAGAGAAACTATTTATTTCTCTTAAAACCTGTGCTGCTTGGATCTCAGTTTCCAGAGCACTGCATTGTTTCCAGAGTGGTCACTGTGTTGTAGCAGATGAAAAAGGAAAGCAGTAGAGAAAACACCCTGCTTTTCAGGCAAGAGAATTGCAAGGGTTTCACAGGCAAATAAATGTCATAACTCTAAGTGCTGTTGTACAGTAGTGCAGCTGTACTGTCACAGAGAAGGTTCCCATTTATGTCACCAGAGGACTGGACTATTCAGGTGTTACTTGTGGTATTTACCCATGTAAGACTCCATTAGTGAAAATCACATGTTTTTCCAACCCAGACAATAGAGCTACTCCAATATGAAACCAGCCTACAGAGATGGAAATTAAAGGGATGCCTTTAATGTACACAATCATCCATTTCCTCACTAATGTGCAGTCATATGCCTCACCACTTGGCAAGGAGCATCATTAATTTTAATTAGTATAATTTTTTTCTGGCAGCTATTAGAGACTCTGGGACTGCTAAATTCAGAGGTCCTCTTCTCTCCCTTATGCACTCAAAAGGCAGCTCAAAAGTGAATCTCCTGTCTCATGGTGTCCATCACGAACTTGTGTTCCTCACACTACCTTTTAAGGAAGCTGCTATAAATGTTGCAAAGCCAGTAACATGTTATCAATAACTAAAAAAAATCTCTTATCAGAGTCAAAAGAAAAAAAAGAACTAGCTAGAGATCATAAAATGGTGAGCACTACTGGTCTAAATTATAATTTAGTCAGTAAAATATCCAAATGCCCATTTTAAATCAACAAAAACAGATTCAGGCTTAAAAGAGAACATGAATGCCTGAATCCAGCAAAAGTAGTCTTAGCAAATTCAAACAATTTCTTCAACACAGAAATGTGAACACAGTGCTATTACTGAGAGAAAATTCAGCATTTGTAAAAGAATTAGGATAAATTGTGTTTTAGACACATACTATTAATCCAAAAGGATTCAGATTTTAATAAATATAAACAGATAAATATAATAAATATAAACACATAAAGAAGTCTTGGTAAACTTCGAAGATTCTGTATTTGGGCCTTTTTCAAGTTACATATTTACCCTTTCAAAAAAGTTGGTTGGAGAAATATTTTTTTCTGCATTTGAGACAGTAGCACACTCAAGAATGAATGTAAAACAGACTGAAGTAAATCGGGACTATTCCAGTTTGGAAAGGATGTCTGTATCTGCTTAAAGTTGATTCTGATTCAGTATTATGCATAGTCAGTGTGTACACTGTTGTATTTTCAAATATTGAACCAAGAACTTGGCTTGAAATACAAAAGGATGAGTTAGGTCACTAAGTACAACTTCAAATGTGTTAGTTCAAAAATTTAAAACCGTGAAGTCCTGAGAGACACTGACATTTTCATAGGCACATAAGGTCATCTGGCCTGCCAGACACGCACAGCTGTACATCTCCACTTTTTAAATGGGATAAATCAGACCTTCTCCAAGCAAACCCAAACTTACAGAAGAAAGAACTGAATAAAGAGAAACAGGCATCACATGGACTTCATCAATGAACTGAGTTTGCCAATCATCTTTGATGAGAGGGTACAGTTCTGGAGAATAAAATTTCACTGCTCATTCATTTTTTTTACTTAGCAAAAAAGTAGTTTAACCACTTTCCTCCCTCCATTGTGACATCTTCCCATCCCAGAGCACTTATTTTTAGGAGCACATTATAAACCAGAATAATGAAATGACCCAAATAAAATACAAACACTTTAGGAAGCCCTTTTGTAACCCACATCGTTCACTGAGGCTGTCTCCAGGACAATGTACAATAGATCCATCAGCATAGCAAAAGGAAGCAGCAAACTTTATTACAACTGTGAAGAAAATATCAAATAGAAATTTGTAGAGACAATCAGCTTATAAAAAAGTATTTAAGAATGCTCTTTATGTCATCTAAGCAAGAAAGAGCACTGTTAAGTGAACCAGATTTTAGTAAAATAGTCCTTTCTAGTGATCAAACATTCATACTACTTTAACAGTGTTCTCTCTTTTCTCTGAAATATGTTATTTGTAGAAAAAGCTTATAGTGCCTATGCTGAAAATATATTTCTTGATAAGTTAGCATTTATTTCCTTCAGGTCTCTTAGATCACCAGTTTTGCAAAATCAGTGGCACTGACCAGAAAAGCAGAACACTTGATATTCTTTTTTTTGTAGGACAAACTACTTTCCTGTGGTTATATACCTCACAATTTATTTCTTCTTACTGTTAAAATATGGTCACTAAATGTTATTTGGGCTCTATTACCAAGGCCATATCATTAGCTAATCTGTACCTCTGGCACCTCTTGTTTGGGGAAGAGTTGCTCCTCTACAGCTAAGGGCAAACACAGTTGAAAGCTTCATGTACGGTTCAGCCTTTTTTGTAGTTCTTGTGCAATGTCTAGATGTAATGATATGAAGCTTAGATGTGATGATCAGATAAATTTGAAAGTGTGCCAAATTAAGAAGCAAAGTATAAGGAACTGTGACTCAGGCTTGCTTGAAGTCACTTAGGTCTAATTACAGCCACTTTACTGATGTAAAAGGTAGTCTCATTATAATTTACATGCTTAGAAGCTGGAAGGAGGTGTATCATAAAAGAGATTGGTTACTTAATTTCCATTTTGCTATATCTCCTCAGCATGCCGTTTAGACTGAGACTCCTTAACACGTGGGTAGAAATGGAGTAAGTGAGACTTAAAGAAGTGAAGAAAATCTAATTTATATCACTTTAAAAGCTGTTTCTAAAGCAGGATCACTGTATTTAACACGTGTAAAGACTGTGTACAGAAAATGCTACTGTAAAGTTAAATAATTTTTGATGAAAGTTGGCAACTTGAATAATTTCTAAGTTAAGAAATACCAGGCTTGTTTCACACATAGGCAACCCGTTTACTCACTTGTACAGCTATACTGAGCAGAGAAGAGAAGGATCCAGGGGAAAAGATGGTATACAACCACACAGATGAATTTAATGTATCCAAGATGCACAAAATCTAGAGACATATCCTAATCTTTATATTCTTGATTATGGAATGTGAGGAGACAATGTATTGTTATGATTATACATGAATTTCCCTTTTTTTTTTTTTTTGTGCTAGGGTAGAAACCTTGACTGTATTAAACCTCATCCCATCCCTGTCATACATTGCTAATATTCTTCTCTTCTGAACATTCAGCACTGCAAGACAGCCGTGATAGAAGCCTTATTCTAGTGCACTGCCACGCAAAGGAGGTTGCTCTTTAAGCGAGAGCAGAGCATGACCAGCTCTCCGTCCTCTGCTTCTCCTCTTGCTCTGTACAGCTAAGGCGGTTTCCATCGCCACACAAAGCTGAAAAGTCATTACACAGGCTGGACATGCCCATGGATGTCCAAAGCAGGAGGTAAAACAAAGAACAAAAGTAGCTGTTACCTCTCCTTCCCTTTCCTCACCTCTGAAAGATCTTCATCCCTTGATGTTGCCTTAACCAGAAAACTGGAATGAACCCTTATGCCAGATTTTAATGGAGAGAAGTAATTTGCAGGGCATGGAATAGCCCCAAATAGTCCCTATGCCATTCAGTACCTTCCAAGGCTGCTTCTGTACCAGAAATAAAATGGGACACATATTATTCTACTGTCCTGTCACAGCATAGCTTGCATCTCCACAGCTAAGCTATGTCCTCCCCAGGAAGAGGTGGCACCCTTTGCACTGCCTGTTGAGAAGAAATCTTGATGTGTACTCTCACCAAAACCCATGTCTAAACTTGGTCTGGAAGGATGATAATTGTCACAAGGCAAAACTTTGTGAGGTGACATCCCTGCTAAAAACACAGACAACTACAAAAAAGGGTCAATCTTACTGCTCATTGGCTTGTTTTGTTATTGCTTAGGACAGATTTCATCAAAGTGTGACTGAGGAGGGAAGAAGAGTTGTCTGCTCTTCTCCCTTCTGCCATCTCTCAGCAAATCTTGGGAATTTTCAATGGCCTGGTGTTGCTGCTCCTACTGCTGCTCTGTCAGTAATATGACCCCAACCTCTGGATGTTCCTATATTTAGAAATTATTTCTGCCATTGCCAAAGCATGCCAAGGAGTGCAAAGTTATGATGATAGACAACTCAGCAGCAGCACTAGATAATCACAGCATTTAAAACTCACTCTTTACTTCTTGTAATCCTAAGGAGATTTCTTTTGGCAGCAATACCTTGCATCTATAAGACTTTAAATGAAAAGGTAACATTTATGAAGGAGAACAGTAGGAAACTTAGAAAAACATCTATTTGCATAGTCTACACCTATCTTTGCCAGGTAACAGACAGATCCTTGACCTATGACATCTGTCAAAGCATCTTAAAATTACAGAGCAATGCAATAGATCCACGAATCAATACCAGTGCATTAGCCAGCACCCTGCTGCTGTAAGAGTCATCTCTCAGGAAAAGCGGATGATATGTCAAACGTTTTGCTTTTGGCTTTCTCCTTGAGGAAATCAGTAGGCAGAAGTACAAAGATTTGACTACCCAGGACTATTGCAGGATATTTTAACTAACATACACTTTTTGCAAGTTCACTACATCTTCTGGAAATCATGTACCATGCAGTAATCACTGCTGAAATCTCAAACACATACTCTTCATGCACAATCATTACAAATATGTCTATACAACATTATTTCACAGTCCATGCAGTGTTAGTGCACAAGAGAATGGGGATCACATACCATATGACCTCATTTATGCCACCTCAAGTTTCAGTGCATGAACTTCAGTCAGAGGAAGCGTAAGGCCAGTTTACATTGCAAGGATATGACTCAGTTGCCCATAATTACCAGTTATAATGTCATTGCTGAGACTGTCTTGTCTGCAAAAACTGCTGATGTAGACTACTGCAGCACAGGCAAATTTTGCATTTGCAGGATAAACCCTGGGTCGAGTTCATGAGAGCCTCTGTTTTGCCTGCTGTTTCTGCAGGGAGAGTTGTGAGCTTTAACATTTGGACCTTAGCAGCATATTCAGAAACAAGATGAAGTCCAAAACATATGATTTGTTTAAAAGCAGTTCTAAAAACTCTCCCAGAACTTAATAAGAGCTCACTGAGACACTCCGACAGCTTTAGATTTCTTTTTGCAAAGGTTTAGGCAAGTAGTGAGGGTTCCCTGGAAGAGGTTGAATATTCAAACCATTTGCACATTCTGTCTTAACTGCTTCCTTTTGAAAACACAATATCTCTGAGGCACTTATAAGTGTTAATAATATTTTCAATCACACTTGAAAGAAGCACCATTTATTTGTGAAATATACCTTCTTGATTGCAAAATTCATCAGATCTGCTATCAGTGCACTTAAGTCAATCTTTGATGGTTAAAATTTAGCCACTTTTCAAACTCAAAATAAATAAAAAAATAAGGGGAAAAAAAAGCATTTAAAATTTAATGTTATTACATATGTTCATATGACATAGTTCATGGTATGCCTTTTCTCTCTAGTGTTCGCTTCCTTGATAAATGTCACATTTCCACTTTAAATTCCCTTCTCTTACTTGGTAGCAGTCCTTCACTCAAAATATTGAAAATAAATAAGTAAAATACCTCAGCTGCAAAATTTAACTAATTATACCAGAAAATACAAGAACCACTGCTTCTTTGATATTTAGAATCAACAAAATATCACAACTGGATGTTTTGAGGGTCAAAATACACACACATCCACCTCTGCCAACTCATTGCTGATTGTGTGTCTGTGTGACAGACAAAAAATATATAATATATTCTGCAACTTTTTAAACTTCTAAATTTCTCTACTGTTAGAGATTGCTTTCTTCCTTCTTTGCTTAGTTCCAAATGTGCTTCTCATCCTGATATATACAACACTGTCATCTGATGTCTTCAAATGTCTTTGCTCTGGATGTTTGAGAGAAGAGACCTTCTGAATGCTAAAGAGGTGTTTGGAGGAGCTGTCAGAACTGGGAGCCATTCAGTAATTAACATTCAACAATTAATTATTTGAAGGCTTCAAAAGAAAACCTTGAGGTTGCTGAATATATTTTCCCAAAGCCTATTGGTCACTTATGTTGGGCTATGCTACATTCTACCTGAAAGCCTGGGAAAAATGAGCCTTTACATCCACCTGCAATGATGGAATCTCCCATGAGGCAGTGGCTACTGTCAAAAGAAGCACTTTGGAATTCTGAAGGACATCACAGGAGGAGATGGCCAACAGGCAAAATAAGTCTGGGAGAAGGGAATCTCACACTGGTTGAACAGAAGGACAAGAAAAACTCACAAGAGGCAAATTAACGTCTGTGCTTACATTCATCTTCATCACCAGCCATAAGTTGCACAAATCTTTTTCTTAGTCGAACAGGTAAGTATACCGAAGTAGCCAAATACTTGGACTGTTATGTCTGGTAAATGTGTCTAGTGGCTGTGCTCCTCCCCTGTACTCTCATTATGCAACCCTTCTCCTCAGCAGAGCAGGTCAAGGCATGTTGTTATTGCCTTTGCAAATTTTCAAGTCAAATAAAGCTAAAGAGTTTTAAATATTTTTCCTTGGTTATTTTTTTTTCTGATGTTTCCCAAATCCAAGGGGAATTATCATTGACAGTTGTGGGTGTGTAGATTTTTAGTGGTTGTTGTTGTTGGTTTGATTTTTTACTGTGTATTTTCTATTGGAAATTTCCACTTGAATACAAAGCTATTTTAAAATTAACAACCACATTTTTTGTTGCCAGTTGTACTTCTTTCACCTCAGTTTTGAAACCACTCAGATTAACATTGAGCATGTTAGTAGCCTCACTTAAATCCATCACACATGTCTGTCCAAATGCAAATTTAATTCACTGTCTCTGAAAACCAAACCAGACAAGCAAACAATAAAAAATGATCATGCCTTGTAAAACAGAGTCATAAAGCATAACAGCTAGAAATGTTAACAGAGGAGAAAGGGAGAGAACCGTTCTAAGGATCTATTCTCCTTGACAAGTGGTATTTATTTAAACAGTCTTCTGCTTCGTTCTCCTGATTATTACACAAATATTTTATGCTCTGGTTGTTTTACAAGTGCATTAGCTCTTAGGAGAAGTATAGTACTTTTATTAGTGCTCTATGAGACTGTTATACAAAAACCCACCTGGGAGGTTTAAATTTTATATCCTCAGCTCTACTAATTGTTCTCTAAGGGATTAATTAGAGTAACTTTTTAGCTTTCCAACAAGTTTGTACTCACACTTACACTGAGTTAAGAAAGAACATGCACAGTGATCACAGAAAAATTCCATTTGTTTCGTTAATATATGTAAACCTGCTGATAAGGGCTCACAATAGATACAGTAAAAATAAATGTACACAGAAACATAAGAGTTTTAAAATAATGTATTCACATTTCCATTTGGTTTTGTCCTCTGAGTTCTCTGGGCAAAGAAAATTATTTATAAATAATACAAGGAAGAAGTTGAATGCAGTTAGAAGTCATTCAGGTTTGTGATATGTTATTCAATTAGTTTGCAAAAGTATTTAGCAAAAGTATCTGCTGTTAATGTCTTTCCATGGTTGTCCAATCGTACCATGCTTTTAAGACTACCACAGAGTAGGCCAAATTAAAAAATAATCTCTTATCTTTATTTACATGAATGAAGCCATTAGCCAAATTTCAGAAATAATTTGTTGAGATTCAAGTGTTAGGTCTGTATTGGACACTGAAACATCTAATTCGTGGTCTGATATTCATACATAAGAATATTCTAGGTGCTAATATAGACTCCTAGCTCAGAGTCTATATTTCCAGAGACGCTTCCTAAAAACACCACCTCTAAAAACATTGTTGTCTGCTATACTCCTTTAAAGCATGATGGCAATTTAAAGAGGGAAAGATAATATTAACAAAGAAAAAAAAGGTGCTAACGTTAAGTAAAACTGTCTGTTGGAAATGGTCCCTGCCTGTGCTAGGTGCTGTCCTGTGCACAATATTAGTTTGGGACTGTGCTGGTCAGCCTGGGCCAGGACAAAGCTTGGGACCATTCAAACAATCAAACAACAAAAATTCTTGAGTTAATTTTTACTCTTATCTATGCTGACTTGGGGAAACACCCTCCAGTCCATGGCCAATGCACTCTTTTCCATGTTAGTTATGAATATCTCTTTTGGAGATGGTAAACTAAGTACTTTTAAGAGTGTTCAAAAGTGAATTTCCAGTTTTGGATCCTCTCTTATTTTCTTTTGCTTACTAGAGAGATGGTAGTCAAAGTTTTCATGGGTGAATTGTCTGCCAAACCCAGGATATCACAGCATCAACTGACAACCTAGCTCCTGCACCTTTGTGAGGAAAGATCTCACTGTTCTGGACTTCCTTGTGATCATGGCATCTTGCACTTTGATAGCAATCCAGTGACTTTGAGAAGTGAATAGTTTTTTGTTTGCCAAACAAGTACGGCAACAAAGTACAATATAATGTTGAAGTAAAATTAAGTTAATTCTAAAAGCATGTCAGCTAAAAAAGCTAGCTTCAGCATTTCAAAACAGGCAGAAGTCAATGATAACAGAAATTTTCCTTATATCTATCCATATTAAAATTTAATTTTTGGGTATTCTGTGTTTTCTTTAAAAAATCTGGTATCCCCTTATTCTTAATCACTATCCATTGGAACTGCTGATTGACCTGGATATAACCTTCGAGGATGGACCACAGCTTGGATAAAGGCACCCTTTATAAGTCTCTCCAGTCACTGAGGATCTCACTGAATGTATAAACATCCTAGGGGTATTTCTAAAACCTTTAATCTTGATGCAGTCTGACTCTAGCCTGTTTCCTTTTTTTTTTTTTTAACAAGGGAAATATTGCTGGGAGGAACTGATGTGAAGGGAGACACCGAGCTGCAAGGCATTCAGTTCGTGTAGACTCACCCTACAGAGCAAGGTCAGGTTTATCTTGCAGACTGCATGTAGCTCGTTCAGAGTTAGTTTACACATTTCCAGGCTTTCTGGTGAGTCAGAGGCCAACTTCTCTGTGAAGACTTTTCTTCATTGAACGGTTTTGTTCATGTAACACTTTAACTCTTATGTATTTTTTTTCCTGGAAAGTCTCAGGAGTCTGGTAGCTATGGCTTCAGCAACTTCATAGAGGAACTCATGCATTACACGAAAGTCTCTCTCTGGTCATCCAAGCACACAGTTTGACCTTAATGAACAGACAGGTTCTAAAATAGGAGGCAAAAGTTGTTTAGATAAGGGCCTTATTCTGTGGAAAGTCATTTCTGTGAAATTTTTCAGTATTCTTTAATAGAATGCCAAAATGTTTGTTCCCTTATTAAAAAAAAAAAAAAAATCCAAAACCAAAAAATCAGACATTTTAAATTATTTCCTCAGATTTAGCAGAAACACCAGCTGTCAAATGTGAAGAGTCTGTAACAAGCAAGTGCCTAGCCTGGAAAGGCAAGCAAAGCACCTCTTTAGATTGTGGGATTCTATTTTAATGAAGGGGATTAGAACCATTTAACATTTACCATACATTTGAATTATGTAGTAAACAGCTACCCACTGGCAAAAATGCGAAACCTTGGACAAAGTTTAATCTCATGATTTACTATAGTACACCCAGCAAACTATTGCAAGTAACTGTGCCACTGCATGCAGGAGCTGCCACAAATGTCAATTTTACACTTGGCAAATTTGGAAACCCTGAAGATGATGTACTTTCTGCTTTGCTGTATAAGAGCTTCCACCCATTGGCAGTCAGAGATGTGGTGTTTAAATTTAATTTTCTTTAATGTAATTGGTTTTTGCCTGCTATGTTTAAGGCAATTTGAATCAATATCCCATGCAAGTCATTTAGAGTGCATAGCTGTAACAGTTGCAGGCAGTATATTGTCTAAAGAACAAAATAATTTGGGCTGAATTTCCTACTTTCTCTCACTGGCTGTTTATAACAGTATTCACTTTGATTTGACTTGATTTTTTAAGAACAAATAATAATAATATGTTTAACAATATTTGCATAAAAACGTTTCCTAATCTTCTACTCAACCTTGAATAAAAGAAAAATTCTTCATTGAAAGAACAAGTTCTGCTCTCTTGTCCTCTTATTACAAGATAAAAGGTAATGGTTTCATCAGGTCTGTCAAGCCTTACACTTTGCATTTAGCTCAAGAACTCATTCACAGAACTTCCCAGAATGTGACACATTCTGTATGCAACACCTGTGGCTGCACTTCTAATACTTCTGGATCTCTCACAAGGAATTCCCCAATACCAATGGTGTCCAGTGAATGGCTTCTGTAAGAAGGAAAGACCGTGGCACCAATCAGCCACCTGGAAGGTCACGTACATTCTAAAAGGGCCTAGAGCAAAGAACAAGCTCAGATCTGTTTTGTCCCACAGCCTCATGTAGTTGCAGTGGAGAAGGTGAAAGATGGTCCTCATACAGGAGCCAATCTATTATTCAACCGTTCATAGTAGAGTCAAGTGTTTCACTCTCCCTTCAAAGACAGTCTCCTCTCAGAACACAGATGCTTCCAAATTGGCAGAAGATTCACGAAACACCAGAGTACATATGTTTTCCTCCAGAGAGAAATTGCAGATCCCTGGGTTGTGCTGCTCCACAATACTGGGAGTCCTACGGGTACCAAGGGAAATAGGTCAAGATATGACTTGGCATTCCATAAAGTGGCAAGATGACATTTCCCCTACTATCAGAAACTTGCATATTTTCCTTAAAGGAAGGGGTGCCCTACATCATTCTATTGCAGTGAAGGTTTTGGCTTTGGTTTGAAAATCAAATTTAAAAAAAAAAACATTTTCCAGTGATACAACCCACAGGTAGACAAGAGAAATGTTTGCAGTATCAGCCTCCACTGTGGCACATGAGACATGTTAACTTAAACCAAGCTGGTTTTCTTGACTGACAAATCAAAATCTCCAACTCCATGTACAAAAGCTATCAAAGATTCAAGCACTGAAAGATGTTGATTCCTGCCGGCCAGGCTGGTCCCAGCCTGGCTCGCAGGTTAACGGGGTCCGATGCCCGCGTGAACCAGCGACTGAATTGATGGTAACTGAGGTTTGCGTGCCTCAGTTTACCAGTGCAGCCCAACGCCTCCTCACAGCATGTAGGCATGCTGTAGCCAGCAGCGGAAGGTACGGAGAAAAGAGTGGAAACTCTGTCAGCTGCATTCCAAGTTTATTTTCTCCTGCCCTCGAGAGGGCAGGGGCCAGTTAGCTTGAAAGGGAGCTAAAGCAGAGAGACCCCGGTTGTTCTCTCGCAGAGAGTTTTAAGGTGTTACATCATGAGGTAGAGATAACAGAATGAATCAATCATGAAAGAAGGTACATGATAATAAACCAATAAAGACCCCTCAGGGGAGGAACAATATCAAACTAACAAGTAACAAGACAGCTAGAGGGTATCTCAAATCACGCTGGCCTGTTACTGGACTTGAAACTTCTGTGAGTGACATGCAAGGGGTATGTTACTATGCTATAGGATAGCAACATAAAGACACTTTGTAGATATGTTTATTCTAACTACTGAGTGGGATAACTGGGCACAAAAGAAAAATCGGTTTATGAGCTGTCCAAGAGAAATGGACACCATTCTTATTCCACTCAAAACTGTGAGACATAAGAACAAATGAAAATACCAATGCCTGTTCTTTACTCCTTAGACTTCATCAGAAATCAGGTTAGAGAAACACATGCATAGCTTCAACAGGCAGGATAGACCAAAAGAACCTTAGTCAGATGCTCAGAGGAAGAGATATCAACAAGCACTTCAAGAAACTGTTCGTCTAAGGTGTTACTCATGCTGGCTTTGTATATGATAGTTCAAATTAATTAGTAACTGGGTTAAAGGACTGAAAATCTTTTATGAATCTTTGACATAGTTTAAATTAGCAATACAGTTTTCATTAAATAACCCTTAATTATATGATTTTATAATCCCAATCTTCAAATTTAATAGTCTATGAATCCTCCAAAATGTATTGTTAGTCAGGGACCACAAACACAGAGAAATAAAATCCCTGAATTATGCAAGACTTTGCATAAAGGTGTTGTAAATAGTGAGTTGCACTGGAAAAGTCTTTAAATTGGCAATCTGTTTTACTGCTGGGAAGCAATAAAATTGTTGCATACTTTCTGGTATCTAATCTCTTAATCAATATGAATTCCCAGTAACAAGCAATGAATTCCAACCTAATTGAAACAATTAGCCTAACACTGTTGTCAAGAAAATAGACTATTATAAATCATGACATATTAAGTATTAATTTCTTAATCTAATTTGAAGTATGACTGCACACAGCCTCTCCATGATACTTACTGTTGATAATACAAATGTTGGCTGGAAGCCTGCAAAGCGATCAGTGTGAGTTTATATTGGCATGTTGTGTCTGCACATTTACATTACTTTGTAGAATGTAGCATCCAGGGAAAATGGAAATGGAGAAATACTGCAGACCTTGTTTATGGTTGGCTTTCCCAATCAGGAAATCTTTTCTGCAGAACTCAAGATCACCCTTGTAAAGCTTAGGAAACAAGGCCCTGATGCATGCAGAAATTACCTTGAAATAACTTGTTACTACAACAAAAATAATTCCTAATTTAGTAACTTAATTGTTTTATTCTTAATTATTAACAATTAAATTCTTAAATTCTGAAGATGGAGCTCTGAAACTAGAAGACTCCAACTGTTTATTATATTCATCCTTTTGTGTCTACACAAAATCATTCCTGTTAGGTGAAAGATAATAAAACATAATAAGCCATAATAAAAGACAATACAGTCTCTAAAAAGCTAATATAAAATAATAAAGATAATAAGAAAGGATTAAATTCGCCATAGTATTTTAGAGAACAGACAACTGAGAAATCAATTCCAGCAAGATGGCTCTCATTTAGACTAATGCATATAACTTATTCTCTAAATTCTTATACAGCAAAACAAAAGATCTAGTCATTTACCTCATGTACAGTTTATCTCACCCAGTCGTAAACATCAAAATCAGCTCAGTAGAGTTATGCTATGAAAGTGACAGTTAAGGGAAATATAGTATTGTTAGGTCACATCTACGTCTCTGGTGTCCATGAGAAAGCTGTATCAACGAAGGAAACCAAAGAACACCTTCCTTCATTAAATTTTTGCTATTCAAGAAATAGATACCTAGTCTTAGCTAATTTTCTTTGTTCTTGCTGTAGCTAATAGAGAAAGACAAACACATTGAAAAGGTAATCTTCTTGACTCTGTCTTTGAATGAAATTACTTTCAGGAGTTCAAACAATGTTTTTTTTGTTTTATATGTCTTAAATTAGATAACCTCACACTCTCAGGCTTACTGAAGCCTGTGCAGAAAAACTACAGCGAATTAGGAAATCAACAATGTGGCAAATCTCAGATGACTGTTTCAGCCAAAACAACACTTGTTTTCTGAGGTGTCTCTTTTGATTTGTTGCCTGAACAGTAGTGAAACACATATAAAGAACCTACCTTGTATTAGGAAGATCTTAAAAATCCTTGTCACATAAAAACCTATGTGTATACACTGAGACAATTTTTGGAACATGTAAAATATAGCCAACTCCAGAATGATATTTTATATCATGAAATAATGAACAGAATATTATTGCTGGAAATGGCAAGCATCACTCCCCAAGAACTTTTTCATAAGCTGGCATACATCTCAAAAGAGATTGTATGAAGCTCTATATCTGTCCTTTCTGTGACCAGACAATTTACATTTTATTTTATTTAAGTCTTACTAGCTATTTTAGGAACCACTTATCTAAAAGTGTAGCAAAAGTAGATGAGAAAATTTCTCAGAAAAGTGTAGTAGAATAGAATATTTCAATTCAAGGGAAACTACAACAATCTGATGATTGTCCAACTGCCCAACCACTTCTGGGCTGACCAACAGTTAAAAATGTTACTAAGGGCATTGTCCATATGCCTCTTAAACACTGACATGTTTGGGGCACCAATCACCACTCTAGAAAGCCTGTGGTAGTGTTTGACCACCCTTGGTGTAAACAAATGCTTTCTAATATCCAGTCTAAACCTCACTGGCACAGCTTTGAAACAATCCCACGTGTCCAGGGAGAACAGCTCAGTAACCCTTTCTGCACTTCCACTCCTCAGGAAGATGCAAAGAGCAATGATAAGAGTCATCATTTTATGGAAAGATGAAAAGTCAGTCCCACATGACACATCATATCTCACCAAAACATATTTCTCGGCCAGTATTTCATAATCACTGCATAAAAAATTATCAGAAAAGAAAAAGTTGTAAGAATATATGAAATGGGATGATTCAAAACAGAGAATTTTGTTTGTTTTCTTTTTTGTTTCAAGGCACTTTCCAAATCGCTACAAACTCGTGAATTCTCAAGTTATATCAGCCAAATGATCCTTTACCCTTAATCTAATTGTACCTAACATCTTTAGAGGAATGCGTACTCAGTCAATGATTCTATATTGCCATTATTACTATTAGACTCTTGCCACTAAATCAATAGCAGACTAATCTGCCTCTAGAGATCACAGCATTTGCAAAAACTTACTTTTATTCATGGATCATTTGAGATCTACGTAGAGCTTTCATGTCAGTAATGATGAAGTTTGGGACATAAGAAAACAGCCACACGTAATTTTATGAAACAGTAGTCCCTCAAATGAACAGCTTCAAGTACAAAGCAGAGGACACGTGAAAAAAGACTCAGCAGAAGTTTGAAAATGTAGAATCCTAAGTGCATTGGAAACCAAGCAAAAAAAGACAACTGTCAGTGTTGCTCTAACATGCTAATGGGAGAGATTTTTCAAAGCATCTCTCAGAGCTGGAGTATAATTCTGCTGTAAGTTAATGGGAACTGTGATCCTGAGCCATGTAACCATGATAAAAATTGTAGACTGTGTGTTACAGAATTGCAGAATTTCATAATGGTTGTGTTTGGAAGGGTTCTATGAAAGTCATTTGGTCCAACTCCCCTGCTCAAGCAGGATGACCCAAAGCCAGTTGCCCAGGGCTGTATTTGTAATATCTCCAGGGATAAAGAGTTTACAGCCTGCTTTAGCAACCTGTACTCCATCATCCTTTAAGTTAAAATGTGTTTCCTGGTGTTCAGACAGTCCCTCCTGCATTTCAGTTTGTGCCTGTTGTTCTGTCACTGGCAACCACTGAAAAGAGCCTCCCTTCGAGTATTCACGTACATTGCAACCTCCTTTCAGGTATTTACACAGATTCATAAGATCCTTCCTGAGCCTTCTCTTCTCTAGGCTGAATGGTCCCAGCTGTCTTAGCCTTCCCTCACATATGTGGTACCCCAGTCCCTTAAGCACCCTTGTGTCCCTTTGTGGAACTCTCTCCTGTACGCCCGTGTCTCTCTTGCACAGAGAAGCCCAGAACTGGACAGTACTACAGGTGTGGTCTCACCAGTGCTGAATAAAGGGGCAGGATCACCTCCCCTGCAGTCTAATGCAGCCTGGGGTACCACTGGCCTTCCTTGCAGCAAGGGCACATCCCTGGCTCATGTTCAACTAGTTGTGCACCAGGACCCCCAGCTCCTTTTGGCCATGCTGCTTTCCAGCTGATCCCCAGCACATAGTTCTATATAGAACTGTTCTTCCCCAGGTAAAGAATATTTTGCACTTCTCTTTGAACTTCATGGGGTTCCCAGTGACCCATTTCTTCAGCCTGTATTCATTAAAAGGAACTTTCTACTATGTTAAATATTTTGCTCCTTGTAACTGAAATTGAACTCATGTTACTGGATCTTTTTTGTAAAAGAAAACAAAAATGCATGGTTTTCTTCCCTTCCTGGACAAGTATATTTTCATTTCAGTAACTTCCAGTAGAAAACAATTGAAATTGTGAGAAGCGAATAAAAGTGAATTGCCTGTGAAATTTTCAAATTATAACAAGACTTTTTCAGTTTTCTAGAGATGGCACGCAGAAGCTCTCCCCACACACTTGGCAAAACTGATGGAAAGGACAATTATATTTTGTTAACAAACAAACATTAAGACATAAGGTAAAATTATGCTTGAGTGCACAGAATTTATTTTTTCCAATAAAGATTTAGTAATAAAAATGATGAAAGACTTATTAGTTCTTCTCAGTGGAAAAGCGATTTATATTGTTTTATGATATGGTACAGATTGCTCTTCAGTAATACGTAGAGCAAACTACTTGAACAGAACAAAAGTGTCACGTGAATCAAAATGCAAATAGCCTGCTGGGGGTGTATATAATATTTCCCTAGGGGTTTTGTTGTTGTTGTTATTGCTTTTTGTTTGGTTTGTTGGGGCTTTTAATAGAGCAAGTATCCAAATCAAAACAAAACTGCATTAATTTGACACACTTGAACTGGACTGGGGCCTCAAGAGGGACCCAAGGGAGAGGAAGGAGCTGTTGAAGCTGCTCAAGTCAACAAGCACATCTCTAGATAGTTGAGGTTTTAAATTGCTTTCTTCATCCTCACTTCATTGGTGCTTATACTACTGAACGAAATGGCTTCAACATGTACACTGGTCTGATTAATTTCATGGTACTTATGAATTTGATTCCATTGTAAATTGCATTGCAAAGTACTGTCTTCAGCTAAGATGCATATCTATACACAAACATGCATAATTTCAGTGGCACTGCCTAGACCTGCAATGCAATAAAATAAAGTATTAATCTGAAGGTTCCTAAAGGGGCATGAAAACAGTTTATATGCTAGCAGGTAGGAACAGTCAAACTGTGCTACACTAATACAGTTCTTCTTTTGTTCCAGACAGCATACAGGAATGTAAAATGATAGTAATGGCCTGATCCTTGCATTTCAGGGTAGGTAAATCAATGTATTCAAATCAGTGGTTTAGTAGTTTCCCCACCTCCTGTTTTGTTCTAAGCATTCTAAATTCAAACCAGCTAATTGAGATATCAATGTCAAAGGATGAAGCTAGATTGGCTTGACGGACTTAGAACTTTCTAAACATGAGAGAAATTTCCAAATATTAAACCCTAAGAAAGAGAAAAGAAATCTTTTAGGCATCATTTTCACCTCCTCCTCACATATAATAAAAAAGCTAAATACAAACTATCAAGTCATAAAAAGGCTTACCTCCAATCAGAGGTAAATTCCATCAGGAAGAATTTATTCCCAAGGCACTTCAAAATGTAAAATCACTGAATTTTAAAACACAAATCAATGTGGGGACAGTGGAAATAATGTCGTGATGCATTTCAGGAGTAAGGAACTTTGTATTAGTTTTCTTCTCTAAAGCATATGACACCACGTTCATTTACTTATTTAATTTACCAACAGCTGAAAAAATTAGGAAATCTTAGAATTTCATTTCTTGGAGTTGGGTTTTGGCATTCAAAGCTTTGCAGCTGCTAATTGCAGTATTTTGTTGCAGGCCTCCTTGCATTCCAAGCCTGTTTCTTTTTCTTTTCCCATCACATAAGTACTCTCCGAAGATACCACAGAGTGTGTTTCACTGTTGAACTGTCCACGGAAAGAAAAGTGTACCATGAACATCTGAAATTTCCTCTTACCACAAGAAAGCTGTTTTAGAAGTGAGCATTCTATGTTAATTTCTAATATCCTTAAAATAAAGCAAAACCCACAGAAATATTTTTTCTAAATATCCCATCACACTATATTTGTGTCCATTGTCAAAATTTTGAGTCTTGTGGCTGACAGCCAGAAATGTTAGCTTTCATACTATCATTGTTTTCAGTGTCTGAACAAGTACTTTTCTGGTTCTGCTCTTTTTGATTGAGAAATCCCCATAATTATCTACAATATCACATTAACATCTTGAAAAAAATTCTTCCCTCCATCTCCTCTTTTCCATGACTTGTAGAGAAGCTGTTAACCTGTTACGCTGATTACGCTTAATTATCTGCTTTTCTGTCCATACTATGTTATCTCATTTCTGTTCAGAATATATTTTAATAGTTGTGCCAAATTGATTTCTGAGATATTGTCATTGTACATCATGCAACAGTAACAAAATACACCAGGGAAAAATTCTGGGCAAGTTCCTTTGAAGAATATATTTTTAAAAACTAATTTTTTGTAATTGCATATTTAGAAGAATCTTGCATTCTCTATTGCCACCGTCTATATTTCACAATGGGAGAACTACTCTGGTTTTCTAGTATAGCTCTGACATTTGAAACTCTGGAAAAATTCTAACTGTTAGACAGCATTAGTAAAGAATTATTTGTCATTAAAAAAAATCATTTGGGGTTGAAAATAAGGGGTTTGGACCTAGGGGACACCTTATGAGGAGCTATTGTTGAGGGGAATCCCTCAAGAGACTGGTAGACAACCATTTCTCCTAATGGAATCTCAAAGTGTAAAATAATAAAATCTACGCCAGGTTGTACTTTACAGAATAATCTGAATAGTATAAAGTAATTTGATTTCCTTCTATTTTTAAATTTTTACAACTAAGAAAATGCATTACACTTAAAAGAGTGATGCTCAATTTAATTTTAGAATAAAAAATAGGCATCTCTAAGTGTTACAAGATCCACCATATGCATTTTAAATTTATTACCAAGCAACTGAATGCTTGAAGTATACTCAAAACTGGGGAAAACCTAGAATGCAGTGCCACTAGATTTTTGTATATGTTCATGCTTGGTTTGGGGAGAATACACCTCTGTTCAGCCAGGCAAAGTGTGTTGTATTCATTTTCACAAAGAAAAACTCTCAAGATTTAGAAAAGATAATAAGAGTACTAATGAAAAAAGAGGAAAGGGTCAGTATAAATTCCTGGTCAGATCAGCTCAGTTTAAGTGAGCCATAATTTAATCCTGTCAAGTGAGGAAGTGTCTCAAGCCTGTGAATAAATCACAGTAAGTTGGTCTGTTACACTGAGTGCATTTAAATTTAAATAAAAGTTTCTGTTTAAAACTATAAACTCTCGTACAACAGGATAATTCAGAAATGCCGATGTTTACCATAAATGACCATCTTAAATGAATTTTAACAAGCGGGCAGGTAGAATTTTATGGCGACTGCACCATATTTAAAGTTTCAATTACAGCAATATTTTCAAAGGTTTCATCTTGTTGTTCTGAATATTCACATTGTGTTCATTCTCATAAGATTGATAACTACAACAATTCACACTTATGAAGCATTCTTTCTTCACGTTTCTCTATCTTGGCCTCTTTGGTAAGGCAGTTTGAAGTATGATTCCTTCATATCTTAAACTGTAAAAGTAGTGAGACAACTGAAAGCTGTACAAACATAAAACTTCATAGGCTACAGCATAACATTTTTCTAGGCAAGAAATGAAGAAAGTAAGGTTGAGAGAAGTACATCTAATACACTTCTAAATGTTCAAATTAAATTGTCAGGACTGAAGCCTTTCTGGTTTTTTAGACCTTGACTAAATTTACTTCAGACACTATGGTCACTCTAGCAAAAACTGTGCAAGATCCTATACTTCCTTGAACAGTCACATGAGGAAAAGAAAATAAACAAGCTTGAAAACCTGGTGCCATCCAGCACAAGTTCTTGCTTGACATTAAGATAATTGATTAAAACAGTAGCTTAAATAATCTTCAAAACGTTCAAGCCTAAGCTAACTCTGTGCATTAAATGTGCAATTGCCTCTGGTCCTTTTCTTGCTCTTTTAAAATCTAAATCTGAAATTACATTTCCCTCATCTGTGGATAAAGTTACAGGTTTTCCTAAAGAAAGGGAGATCTTTCATTTTGCTGCTGCTTAAGTTCTCACAAAGTCTATGTGAACTTGTTTTCCTGGTTTGCACTGACCAAGCTAACATGATATGGACTTAGCTGCCATTTGCACAATGAACCTTTAGAATTCTGTTAAGATACCCACTATCACCTCTCTGATTTTTAGCACCTTAATGTATGTGAGAGAGTTCTTGTAGGGTTTATTTTACAGCACAAGAAAAATATTATTTTCAATCAAAAATTTAGATTCAGAAAGTGTTAAAAAGACACAAATAATTTTTCCTCCATTATAGAAGAGATGTTTTTGTCAAACGCCCAAAATGTAAGAAAAAAAATTAGGTATTTGTTAGAACTATCAGACCTGTGATTTTTTTTTCTTCTGATCTAATTCTTATCTAAATACTCTTGGTTTGCTTCCAAGAGAACATGTTTTGCCTACTGTGAGGTTTAGTTAGTTATAGCTGGCATAGCACTTTGAAGATGTGAAGTATTCTGTCCAGCCTAAGTTACCGCTATCATCTCTCATTTACATGCTGTCCAAACCATACAAAATATCGTGCTACTTTTTTTTTTTTTTAAGTATTATTCTAGAAATACACAACCTAAATACAATGCAAAATATTTCTGTGTTTTTGCATGGTGGAAAAGTATTATTCCATAGATGTATGTCCTTTTATTTACCATTCTCAATCAGCAACAGCAGAAACACCAGCCTTTCCACTGAATGCCAAGAAAGCCAACCTGGCATGATTTACTTTTATTGGTAGTACTGCACCCAGCTTAAATCACACCCCTGTACTAGACATTGCATATACACATTCAGTCCCAATCTGCAAAGCTTGCAATCTAAAGAACATAATAAATTGAGAGACATAGGAAAGGAATTGAGGCAGAAAAGTCAGTCAAACAAGAATACTTGTCCAGTTCAGGCAGCAAGATCTCTTGTAAAACTGAGATTCAACCTACCTAGATTTCTCAGGGTTCAGATCATATTTTAACAGCAATCCCTTAGGCTGGTACATATCAACTGGCTGAGGAAAGAGGAACCTGAATGTTTATTGCTAACCTACAAACAGAAAAGTAAGGATGAATGCAACAAATCTAATTCTTGGATGCATCAGTAATATGAATGCGAAAACCAGAGTTGTTCATTATCTCAGAGAAACTTGGAGTCAAAATCCATGTTAAGACACTTCAGGAAAACTGTGAATCTGTTAGTGTGCAGGAAGAAAAGAGGAAAAGTTCAGAAAATGTTGATAACCATCCACAATAAAATAATGATGGATGCAAGCTTATTTAATCTAGGAAAAGAGAAGGGAGGTTGTAGTTGTTCAATCTTGGCTGGCCACCAGGTGCTCACCCAGATATTCTCTCACTCCCCTTCCTCAACAGTATGGGGGAAGAAAATCAGATGAAAAAATCTGTGGGTCAAGATAAGGACAGGGAAATCACCTATTACCATAATGGACAAAACAGATTGAACTTGGAGAAGATAAATTTCATTTATTGCCAATTAAAAATAGCACAGATTAGTAAGAAACAAATCAAAACTAAAGACACATTCAATGACTCCCACCTCCCCTTGTTCCCAGGCCCACCTTCACTTCCTCGCTCTTGCATCCTGTCTGTTCCCTTCCCCAAGCAGCACAGGGGCATGAGGAATGGGAGTTACACTCAGTTCATAACACATTGTCTCTGCTCGTCCTTCCTCACTTTTTTCCTGATCCAGAGTGGGGTCAGTCTGACATGAGCTCTTTTCACTGGCTGCAGTTCTTCAGGGCAAATCCATCTGCTTCAGTGTGGGATCCTCCACGAACTACACAGAAAATGTCTGTTCTGACGTGATTATCCGTGAGCTGCAGGGGAACAAACTGGTCTTATTCATGATCTATGTGGAATCTCTGGTGCCTAAGGCACATCTTCCCCCTCCTTCTTCCCTTGCCTGGGGGTCTAAAGGGCTGGTTTTCTCCTACTTTTCTCACTTGTTTTCTCACTCTCCTGGTTTAACCCCAGCCAGCAACACATCCCCACACAGCTACTTGCTCACTCCTCCCTGCTGGGATGGGGGAGAGAATTGGAAGACTTAAAGGGAAAAAAACTTCTGGGTTGAAATAAAGACAGTTTAATAGGTGAAGTATAAACTGCACGTGCAAGAAAGCAAAACAAGAAACCCATTCAGCACTTTCCATGGGCAGGCAGGTGTTCAGCCACACCCAGAAAAGCAGGGCTCCATCACATTGGAGCAGTGACTTGGGAACACAAATGCCATCACTCCAAACAACTCCTTCTTACTTCTCCTTACCCCAAGTTTACATGCTGAGCACGATACCATATGGTGTGGGATATTCCTTGGGTCAGTTGGGGTCAGCTGTCCTGGCTGCGTTCCCTCCCACTCCTTGTGCACCACCAGCCTCCTCACTGGTGGGGTGGGGTGAGGAGCAGAAAAGGCCTTGATGCTGTGTAAGTGCTGCTCAGCAGTCACAAATCCATCCCTGTGTTATCAACACTGCTTTCTGCACAAATCCAAAACACAGTCCTATACAAGTTATTGTGAAGGAAATTAAATTTATTCCAGCCAAAATCATTATGCTTCTCTCTCTCACAACTGCTGCACAGCAGTTTTTACCCTTTCTAAAATGTTAAATAGTAATAACATCATATATGTTGTATATATATGCTGTATGCTAATAACAGAGGTACCACCAGCATCACTGATGGGCTCAGCTTTGGGCAGCAGTGCATCTCTTTTGGAGCCAGCTGTAACTGGCTTTGTCTGACATGGAGACAGCTCCTGGTCTCTCCTAGAAGCAACCCATGAAGTCCCTCTACTACTAAAAATTTGTCACTTAAACCCAATACAGAGGTGAAATTTTTAATCCTTCAACTCTATTAAAATATATGTAAAGGAAGTTAGTAAAGAAATAAACATCATCAAGCTCTGGAAATCTTCTGAGCTGAAAATGCATGGGAGCCAGGAAAGCATTAGGGAAGAATTATGGATGCTTGCCCTACATCCCGTAACTGACGCTCTTAGTGAAGGACATGCATGTTCTTCAAGACAGAATACTGGCTAAATGGTCCACTCTAAACCAGAGCATCTCTTCATATATCCTTTTATTCGGAATTTTATAAAACCAATCTAACATTTTATTACTTTTCTCTTAAATGTCACAAATACAATTCAGCAAGATTCACTTGCTACACCACTAAAATCTCAGGATTTGGATATATCTCTTCCCTATTGTTATATATGAAGTTTTGTTTTATTGGTTTTTGCACATTTTGATTGTTCCAAAGAGTTAATTAGTTCAAGTGGATAATTAAGAGGATCTATTTTAATCGTGATGTTGAAAGCTATACTTTTTGAAAGTTATCTCTAAAAGCCCAGTTTCTATAATGTTTAGTGTTTTTGAACCAGTTTTTACAGGATTCAAGCCATACATAAGTTGTGTCCTTCAAAAGATATTTAAAATCCCAAAATGTTCAGTTTTATACCCTCCAGGTTATTGTACTCTTGTTCTCAGTGTCACTCCTGTGGATTTGTTGGATTTTTTAATGCTCTTGAATGTGTTTAATCATTAGTTTTGTATTTTAAGGGGGATTTCTAAGATCTCTAAAGGCAGCTTCGAACTGCCACTTTCCAGCCACTCCACCCTTCTCGTAACTGTGCTCCATGGTTACATGAATTTTAATGAGGACCTTCCCGCCGAAAAAAACCATCCCTAGACAAAACAACGAGCCATCGGTCGGGAAAGGGGACCTCATTGCCCGATCACAGTGACTACGGTGGCCGGACGGGAGGGGGGGATAATACCTTATAAAAGACCCTACCCCAGGAGCCATGTGCTCTTTGCCTCGGGATAGCCTGGTGGATCCCATGTTAGGCAGTGGCAGCCTCTAATCTCTTTTAATAGAGACTCTTATAATTAATTTTTCTTGGATCGTGGATTAGCCACGATCCTCCCTAACACGTTCAGGTTTTCTGTGTTGGGTTCAGCCAAGCCGGCATTTTAGGGTCTCTTATCTGCGGGACCTGGGATTTATTTTTATTTTTTTTTGTCCTTCCCACTCTGTACCCTTTTTAATTTTTCCTAATTAATAAATTCTGTTCGTGTGATCCTCGGACACGAGAACTGTCGTTTTTTGTTTTTTTTTCCTTTTATGACACCTATCAGACTGAGGACTTTTCAAAGTGCATAAATAGTTACAAAAGGAAGTGCTATTTACTCAAAACAACCAACAAAACCTATTAAAGTGGTGATGCTTCAAGATAAATACATTAAGCTAAATATTCTGTCTTCCGGGATAAATGAAAGTCTTCCCTGCTTCAGAAATTCCACCATTACAGGAACTGGTAAAATCTTGCTGAAGTGTCCTGAAAGGTTAGACTGGTCGGAAATATCATCAGTGTACATGCTCTTACACTTCTTCAAACTGAAATTTTTAAGGAATAGAGCATTTCAAATCTCAGAGGAAAAAACTGAGAATCTAATGGAAATATCTTGGATTGAGGAGGACATTTGGGCCTTCTTTATTCACGTTCTTAAAATGAAACACATGTTTAAAGTACTCCTGAAGTGGGTCCAATGTAAACAGTGGCTAAATCTTCAATCTCTTCCTTGGGCAAGAGAAATGGTTATGACAAACAATCTAAGAAGTACATAATGGAACACAAGACACACTTGTACTATGATTATGTGCATTGTGCCACAGGCTAAACCCTGAAATTTAACTTATGCTGAAACTTTACTAAAACCAGTAGGGATACACAAGAAGAAAAAAAAAAAAAAGATTCAATAGTCAGATTTTCCCTGTATTTCTTAAAGGGATTTTTTTCTGAAAGGTACTTGCTGGATAAAAGGTAAAACAGCTTTCCTTCCTACCCTTCCCAAGTAACAGAATTATCAAAGAGCAGATCAAGTTTCTTATACTGCAGCATTTAGTAACAAATGGTATTGGTATTGGTGTGCAGCCTTTTAGTGCTACTTACCCTTTGCTTACTACCTCTATAATGTAACTGGTCCATAAAGTTATGTTCAGAGACACCCAGGGGTTGGTAGCAGGCAGAGTAAGCTATTCAGAATTCATAACTGGCATTAGATAAACACTAAAGGATTTGGAAAATGTTTAGCTGTTGCTAAACTCTTTTACTGAAAAAGTAACAAAAATAAGACAAATATTTATTTTAACAGAAAAACTCAGGATAATTATTTGTTGGTTATTTAATGATTATTAAAGAGGTAAACTCAACCCCATAGCAATACACTTTCAAAGATTCTTCTTCCCCCACCCCCCTCCTTAGTACCTCCTTTTAAAGAGTGGTCATGCTATTGGCACACAGTCAGCAAATGCCAAGCACCAGAGCTTTAAACTCAGTCAAATCTGAGTTCCACTTTTGTATTCCACACTCAGAAGTAGGAAGCTGAAATACACCCACTTTCACAACTTCAAGCTTTACTTATTTATGCTTCCAGGAACACTGCTGGAAGTCTTAAATCATGTTAAAGTTGGTCTCTAAATAGGATTTTCAAACTTCAGAAGAAATGCATAAGCAGTGTAATGCTCTTTCTTCTTATCTTGCATCACCAGTGCTTACACTAATTTCAACAAAATAATCTCTAAAAGGCACATATTTCATAAATTAGCAACACAGTACCCGTTGGAATCCATCCTTCAGATCATCTGGAGGCTTTGCATTAAGAGGAAAAAAAGGAGAACAAAGCAACAATGTAAAAGTTAAATCTCTGCCTGAAGCACATAGTGTGATGCGAGCATTGATACCAGACTGTTTTAAATTAAAAGCAATTTAAAGAAGTTCTTTACAAAGTAAATCAGCTAGGCTGCGACTGAATAACATAATAGGCTTTTACCATGTTATTTGCTCCTGTTGCCATACTCTTGACTAGTGTTTCTCAGGATTTATAGGACTTTCTTGGAGGCCTTCTTAAGAGTTCTGGATTTTAGGATTTCTTTGCTTTTCTTCATCACCCCTTGTACGTTACTGTTGTCATGTCACAGGACCACAATTGTTTATTGTGAAAAGTCACTAATGCACAAATGACCCTGCTACCTAGGGCACTTACAGCCTCATGTTGAACTCCAGCTATATATAAAAAAAAAGATCTTCCCAAGCTATTGATTCACTGGCAGTGCTTGATTCTATCCTGGAGGCAGGTGACAGCAAGGCAACTGGGCTCTGACTGTTTTACACGCCCTATTACACAAACCAAATAAGTCTTCTCTAAATGAATTCACGTTTTTTCCCACTTCTCTTCTAAGTGACAGTTCAGTATTGAACAATCTGTATTCTCTTTGCTTCTGGGATATTGAAACCAAAATCTTCATAATCTTTATAAAGACAGATTTCTAGACCCTCAAGTTAGCTTTAAGATAGTGGCAGCATTTGTTGTGCTGTACACTCTACAGACTTTTGAAACTGTCAGGTCCAAAGCATGACTTCTTTAATATTGATCACAGTCTCCTTCTGCTACCCAGATTATCTCATTTTGGAAAACACTTCCACTAACTAGAAATATGGGCAACTCCTACAATATCACTTGTCTTATACTGTGACTACAAACATGGCAAGTTGGCCTCATAGGGAATGAAATGAGATTTTAGGGATCAAGCTAGTCTAGAATACGAATGTCTTGAAGAAAAGCTGCAGGGCTTCTTCAAAAAAAGAAGTTGAAAAAAGTTGCATTAACCTGCCAGCTTCCTCAGAAGGAAAAATAACCCCAAACTTATGCCTAAATAACCAGAGAAAGAAGAAAAGCAAAGGATTGCAGAATCTGACTGAATTTGTGTTCTGAGATGTGCCAACATAAAACTTGAAATTTTTCTTTTTCATTTGAAAATCTCATTCAATTTAGAGAATACAGTGTCCTTTACTTCGTGGTTTAATATACCAGAATGCATGTGATGGTGGTCTTAAGAGCAAAGTCATCTTAAGAAAAGAGCTGCAGTAATGAATAAGCAATGGTCCCAAAGTGTAGGAATCACAGGTGTGGTCAAATCAGGAACATTTGAATATTCAAAACTGGTTTTCTTGCAAGTCTTGTCTTCTGATTGCCTGTTTTCTCCAGTTCTTTTTTCAATGTGTTTCCCTTTGTGCCTAACCCTGCGACCTGGTCATCTGCCCTCTCTCACCTCTATTCTCTTCTCTTGTCATAATTTATGTCTTTCTAATTCCCTGCCTTCAAATAACTGTGTATTAACGTGGGTTTCTTGGCATCAGTAATCACTTTTCTTTTTTAATCTTCAAGCCTTTTTTCGCCTTGCATCTGCCATCTGTGTTTCTACGGCTTAGTATCATCTATGACTGTTTAGCTGTCTCTCTGTGTGACCAGCTGAGTCTGATGATCAAGTACAGGGAATGGCTTCTCCACCAGGAACTCTAGGGTAACTTAGGGTTCTTCCATCTGGAGAACAAACAGTTTTAAGTAGGCCATAAAAGAGGGTTTCAAAACTGTGACTGATGTGGGTGGGTTGGGGTTGACCAGTCAGACTACTCAGAAACTAGGTCCCACCAAATGAGACTCCAAGGAGCAAGGCTGATCAAAAAGCAGCAGTCCTTCCTACAACCACCAATAGATCTGCAGAACCCTGTCAAGTATGTGTACACTATCTCTTCTGTTCATAGCCACCACTGGAGACAAAATATGGACCTGGTCATGACCAAAACAGTTTTTCACATGAATATCAACAATGTCAACCACAATGGGGTCATTCTTAAAGACCAGCAACACAAGAACTTCTCAATAATAATCCTGCTGTGTTCCACAGCTCACAACACAAATGAAACTCAGCTAGTAAAATAAATTTAAAAAAAACCAAACAAAAAAACCCCCCCAATTTTTATTTAAATTTCTGCCAAAAAAAAAAAGTTTGGTTGGAAAATTTGATGTAGTCCTACTCAATAGATTATAGATAAATAAAATTCTTAGACAACAAAAATATATTTAGCTGAATTGAAGAAAACACTCATTGTATATTTTGCAGTTATTTCCATGCCTAAGTCCTTTTTCTATATTAATCTCACAGCTGGAGATTTAGAACTTGTCACCACATTTGAATATGAAGTTGTTTGGACTGACTGCAATGTTTAGTATACAATGACAACTTATGACCTTCTGTCATCAGTTCTGTCTTAATATTATGTACATACATTAATTCATGTCTTTGAAGTGCTATTATTTTAAAAGATAATAGAAATGTTTGTAATTTCCCCTTTTTGTGCACATTGCCTCAATTATGCTACTGTGTCATGACAATTCGCATTTAATATAAAGTCATCTAGGCTTGTAAAAGGAAAACACGCAGCTAGCAGGATATTGTGTTACTAGAAACAGACAGGTTGCTCATGTTTTACTCCTTGCATTTTGAGGAGGCATCAGCCACAGGAAACTGTGTTAAATCTGAGATTATGATAATCAGATAACAGGCAGTATTTCAGTCCCATGTACTCCATTTGCTCTCTCTGAATATCCATCATATCTGCCTAAAACACTCTAAGGATTAGAGGTATTTGAGAAAATGAGAAAATCTTGGCTGGATCCTCACTGCACTTAATTCCAAACACAAATGGCCACCAAAATCCTAATTGTTTCAGTAATTTATGTATTTTAAATTAGGTTGAGCCCTAACTTTAGTTTGTACATGCCATTAATATGACACCTTAGTATTTCACATCCAAATACTGAAGCTTTCTGCCTTGATTTATGTTATACAGGAGGCTAACATAAACTCACTGATGAATTTGTACCAAGTTTTCCAGCACTGAAGTGGAAATCAACAGACAGTTTTTTATGTTTCAGGTTGGTTCTATTTCAAGAAACATTTGTATGTTTAATTGAGGGTTTATAAAATCTACTGGAGCCTTTGAAACTGTTCAAAAGCCTGTGACTTTCCCTGATGAGGATGGAAGGACAAAAGGCAATAAAAGTTCTGAAATGAGGACATCCTGTGAAGGGGAGAAAGTATAATATGGGATTATTTAAGAAAAAACTATGCATTGCATTAAAGTGTCAGTGAAGTAAAATTAATGTTGCTGAGGCCACTTTGAATATTCTCATATTTCTCATCATCACAAAGAAATTCCAAGAAAATACAGACAGGATTGTAGTTATCTCTGGGTAGCATGATACACATATATGTGCATGTGCTCATATATATGTATTCATGTTTATACAAAAACATTAATTCCATTACATTTATTCCTGCCAGGAAGTACCAATTCATTTTACTTGCACAGATTAAGTTATTTTAAATCAATTAATGGAAGTACTATCTCCTTTTGAACTTCCTATAAACCTTCTCACTCTTCCGATGCAACCACTAGTCAAGGAAAGCGAAGAACCAGCACTTTCTTTGTTCTTTCAGAGAGAAAAAACAACGGGCTGCTTTTACTAGTGGCAGACTAAAAACTCACTCTCCCTCCTCAAGGAACTAAGTTATGCAGGCATGTAACAGCAGTTAGGTCTGCTAACTAAACATTTGCAGCCACTTCTCATTAACCTTTCCTGAGGAACTCAGTTGTTTAGCTAAAAATTAAAATAATTGTTTGGCAATATTTTTTATTTTAACTGCATTTCCAAGACAATAAAGATTTTAAACACAGACTTACACTTTCCTCTTTTCATCCTTCCAATCTCTGTTTGACCCTTACTGTGGCTCTTGGATGTCTGAGCCCACAGGGTAAGAAAGATGCCTTGGCTCAGAGGAAGCCACTCCATGAGGACCAATAGCTTCAGAAGCTGTCCTTCACTTTGTCGGAGCTCAGGCTATCTCCATTCAAGCTTACGAACATTTGTAATGTAACTCTCTGCATTACATCTTTTCCATTTGATAAGTTGACACATTACAGAAAATACTTAAACCTCTTAAACCTGAAAGTGATAACTCCACTATCCCAAAGAGAGGGTGCTTAATAGTGTTAGCAAATAACTTAAACTAACAGAAGTTCTGCAGATTCCAAGAAAAGATATTAAAATATACTTTTTCTATAGCAATAGAAAAAGCATTATTGGGCATAACAGGTTTTATAAGTCAGATATGTATACAACAGTACAACTGAAAGAAACATCACAGAGGATGCATTGCATAATTTTATGGTATCCTAAAATTGTCTTTCTTGGAAGAAAAACAATTTAAACTCTTGCTGTGCTTACATTGAAATATTAAATCGCTAGTATAACAACAAAAATTATGTACTCTTTCTTCATTCCCAAAGGTTCTTTTAGGACTAGTGACAGTCTTTAATGTGGCATTTATGCCATTTACTCCATGTATGTTCGTGTGTCTCTTCTTCTGACCACATAAATGCTTTTTAATGAAAGAGTCAGAAGAGAAAACCACAGGAGTGATTTATGGTCTATTACTATTAGATGGTTTGAAACTTAAATAAAATTGTCTTGACTCACACTAGCCAGAAATCTAACCCTAAACCAGAAAACTACCCCAGACTTTTCCATAATTAAATCCTTCCACTATTCCATGTGAACAGTTACCCTGCTTTTTTGAAAACTAGTTTTAGGGAGAAAAGATGGAATTTGCTATATGAACTGAAACTGTATCTCTGTTTCACTACCAGATGAAGAAATATTCTGATTTTTTTTTTAATTGAGTGATTAGTAGAGTGAAGCCTAGTCCCTTATAACCATGACTAGACATGAAATGACAGGCAACATGGACAGCTTCCTACAAGATGCAACACTTAAACAGATGGCATGTAAAAAGTGAAATTTCCAAGTAGCTTTGAAAGACCATGTAGACAAAACAGCAATCTAATATGGAATTGAGAAAAAAAAAGTTGTTGGGTTTTTGGTTTTTTTTTTATTTATTTAATTAAATCAATCTCACTTTTAAAAAATATTCCTTCATGGTCACTTTAGTAGGTCAAGGTTAGGATAATGAAAAAGTGCAAAAAGGAGATAGGAGTCTTCTTGAAGCAAAACACAAGAAAACAAACAAAAAGAAAATCCCAAAAAACTCTAATCAAACCAATAAAAAAAAATGCCATTCCTACTACTGTATGATTCTTCTTCATTTAGTCATCCCAGCCATAACCATAAGCAGGCTGTCTTTGGTCACATGTTTGTGCTGGCTCAGTCTTTCTCCAACTGCTTTTTCTGGTTCCCTTTTCTACTCAAAAGACAAGATTACCCAGCCATTGATCATTCCTGAATTTCCTCTTCCATTAAGTGGCACATGCAGTCCCTGGTGCCCAGAAGGAGATTCTTCTCAGAAGGAAAGCCACATAATAACAGTGCCTACCATCCATGCAGTCATGCTGGCTTTCAAAATGGAATTTGAACTTCAGAGAGTATTTTCACAAATGCAGATTGGAACCTCTGGATCTCTTGCATTTGTCAATTGAGTTCATTAAAAAAAAAAATGAAAAGAAAAGGTATATAGCAATATATAGGGTATGTTACTGTGTTTACATACATCTTGTTCACCCAGTGATAAGCATCCAAGTCATTGAACATTCTGACAGGGTTAAGGTGATATAATATTGTTATAACACTGTGGTCAGTTGACCTTGTATGGCTGTCAGGTGCCCACCAGACTTCTCTATCTACCAACAAGACAGAAAACACGACAAAATATTCATAGGTCAAGAAAAGGACAGGGAGATTACTTACCAATTAACATCATGGGCAAAACAGGCTCCGCGTGGTGAAATTAAATTTACTATCAATGAATAACAGAGTAGAACAGCAAGAAATAAGAGCAAAACTAAAAAACATCTCTCCTCTCCTCCCTTTTCCTGGGCTCAAATTCACTGACAACTCTTTTACCTCCTTGCCCCAAATGGCACAGGGGGACAGGGAATGAGGGTCTTTGTCAGTTCATCAGACTTTGTTTCTTCTGCTTCTTCTCTTCAAGAGGACTCCTCACACTCTTGCCCTGCTTCAACATGAGGACCCTCCCACAGGAGACAGTCCTCCACAAACTTCTCCAATGTGAGCCCTTCCCACAAGCTGCAGTTCTTCATGTTTTCCATGGGGATCTTCAGGCACAGGCTGCACCAGTGTGGGTCACCTGCAGGGTCACAAGTCTTGCCAGCAAACCTGCTCCAGCATGGGCTCCTCCCTTCACAGGGACAGAGGTCCTACCAGGAGCCTGCTGCAGTGTGGGCTTCCCAGGGGGTCATAGCCTCTTTCAGGCCCCCACCTGCTCCAGCATGGATCTTTGATGGGCCTAGGTGGACCTAGGAGGTCCCACATGGACCTCCATGGGCTGCAGGGGCACAGCTGCCTCACCATGGTCTGCACCATGGGCTGCAGGGGAATCTCAGCTCCAGCACCTGAAGTGCCCCCTCCCCCTCCTTTACCAGTGACCCTGGTGTCTGCAGGGCTGTTTCTTTTATATATTTTCACTCCTTTCCCAGCTGCTGCTGTGCAGTGGATTTTACCTTATCTTAAATATATTATCCCAGAGGCACTCCCACTGTTTCTGCCTGATTCAGCTTTGGCCTGATGTACCCAGTAGCAAGTCCCTCTTGAAGCCGGCTGGCACTGACTGTCGCACATGGGGGCAGTTTCTGGTGTTTTCTCACAGAGTCATCCCTGCAAAATGCCCCCCAAAACCTTGCCACATAAAGTCAATACAAATGCAAATGTAGATGTATAATATTGCTGATGTAATCCACTTCAAGGTTTTCTGAAGAGTAATACCTGCATATTATCTCAATTATATTATATTGCAGCACCACACACATGAAGCATGCAAAGATAATACAAAGTCAGCATTTTTAATCTCATTACTTCATTTGGCTTTTATATAAGTGATTTGGCTGCATCAGAGGGCTACAGAATAACACTGAATCAACGTGCATCTAGGTCAGTGGAAAGACATCTATTGATTACAATGAACTGTGCACAAGAAATTGAGTGAACTCACCACCTGTAACTTCACAAAGGTTTTAGAATACAAAAACCCTCAAAATCATAGAAGTTAAAATTTCTTCAATTTTTTTTTGTCACCTCATTCTCTTATTAGTAATACTGATTTAAATAATTATTCTAATGATTTTAACATTCTCTAATTACTTGAAAAACAGATGCTTCAAATAGATCACATGCATGGCCATGGAGGCCAATGCAGAAAAACATTTTATTTCATATGTACAGTATAAACTGTCATAATATTCATATAAAAAGAAAATGTTTTAGTGAGCTTTTAGTAATGGAAACATTATGATAACAACAACAAATCTGGGCAAGTGAAGTTAGGAATGTGAACTCTGGAAAAAATTCTAGACATATCATATATGTTGCTATTTTATATATGTTGCTCTATTAATGAAATGGGAAGTAGTCTTGATGAGTCAGGTCTTTGGGGCCAATATGGTGACAATCAAATATCCCAGAACTGAAGATCTGGTCTATTGCATTTGCTGAGCAGTGTTGTTTCTTCTTTTTTTTCTTTTTTTTTTTTTTTTAATTTTTATTTTTTGTGCTCAAAGGATATGCTCTGCAATACTTCATGAAAGAATTACTAATGACCAGACAGTAATTATAGTTTAAGCACTAATCTCTAGGGTTTCCATAGTATCCACTGCTATTTCTATAAAAGTTATTCCACCACAGGAAAAGGATAATGTGGCTTTCCAGCATAAAGGCAGCATTAAAAAGTCTTACATACTCTGAAACAGATACGGCTAGGAAAGCCATTCAAATATGCCACCTGGTAAATGTTTGACCACTTCACATCTAAGCCACAATATACTATCAAGTAAAAGATGTTTTTCTATTTTAAGGTATCCAGAGAGAAGTTAGTGCTTCTGAGAGTGCTTACTATCTTCGAGTTTGCTTGAAGGTGAAGTACTAACTTATATGGAAATTGAGAGATTTGGACTACAAGTAGAATTCCATTTCATGGGACATGCAGTTATTTCAAACTTTGCTTTCATTCTGATGCAATAGCAATCATCAAATATCACTTTCTACACAGAAGATATGTCTCAAAGTGGGTTTTGATACATATTTTAGAAACAATAAAAGAAAAAGAAGTTAACATTTCCATAGTATTCCATGTCTCATTTTGTTTCTGTTTCTGAAAAGAAAGTGTAACTGAAATATACATCTGTCCACAGACAGTTTTATTTCAGTCTCATCAAGAAAACCTTTCTAGATGGCTCTGGAAATGACAGTCCAGCTTTGAAAGGATTATTAGATTTAATAGACTGATGTTATTTTCTTTTGGTTTTCACAGTCTTTTGTTCTATTGCTACTCAGCAGCCCACCCATTTCTATAAAAGTTAAGTATATGTTGATTAATTTGATGTTTGTTTACTTATTGCTACATTCATGACCTCCCAAATATGTGCATAGAATTCCCAAGCAAAACTTTAATTCTAATTTTACTTTTCCTTGGCTTCCCTGGAAACCAGGTCAATTATAGACATTTTGGTAGAAGAGAAAATTTACAAGAGGACTCAGTGGATGCTGATATATACGAATCTAACTTGAAAAACAAAGGAGTCCACAGATCCAGTGTAAATTAGGGGTTTGATTAACAACTCACCAAAGTTAATTAAATGACAATTAACTGTCATTGACTTCAATAAGCTTTAGATCAGTTGTTAGTCAACATATTTGATACTTCTACAGCAGATGGAATGTGTTCCTTTTTATACTTCTTTGAATTTGTACTTTAGTAGGTGGGGTATTTCTATCAGGGTTTTATTGGGTGTTATGGTTCCCAAAGATCAAGGACAAGATTACGGTCTCTTAGCAGTATCTTTGACACCAGTATTTTGAATTATGTACATGCCAGTAGTTAACATTTTCTCAAAAATAAATAGACTTTTTTATTTTAATAGTTCTAAAAGTGGCATATTATTGCCCTCCAGAAGTTATTTCTTATGTATACGTATGCATACATATGCACATATATGGTATATTTGTGTGCGATGTATATCTTTCAAATGCACACACACCATATATCTATTGAGTTATAAGCAAATTTCCCTATGAGAAAAAAAAAAATTTGTTTGCATTTGAACTCAAATCATACAATAATTTTCCTTAATGTATTTCATTATTTTAAAGAATACTTGAACAGTTTAAAATGCCTGGTATTTCCTTTCTGTTTATGGTTGATACAGTAATAATTTTATCTTCTTGTAGAATTTTATTATATATTACTACATATTGTTATGTCTTTATAGTCGCAGACAAATCATCTACATGTCCCATGTTCCTTAAACTCAACTAAATCATAGACTTTTTTTGTCCTTTAGTAGTTGAAGTATAAAATATTCCTTTTCAAAAATAGTATCTGTTAACGCATAGAAAATGCAATTTTTACTTGATTTCCAGTTTTGAAACCTAAAGACTGCCTTGTACAGATGAATCTCCATAGCCTAAAGAAAGACTTCAGGAATACTAATAAAATGTGATTATCAGTTTAAATCTTCATTGTGTCTACCTCGTGTTAAAAAACTCCCTAATGATTGCATAAAATCAGTCACTGGGCTTTTGTTCTCTCTCTAAGTGCTAAGAGTATGAAAACTCCAAATTTTAAAAACCATCAGGGAATATAATGGCACACTCTTTACAAGGAACAAGCATAGCTGCTTCTCAAGAAGCAGAGTTTGGGGGATGCTGGTTCAGAAAGCAGAGTTTCTTTAACTTTCCCTCTTGCAAAAACAGGTCTTAACTTTAGCAATACACGCAAACATGTTTGTCTTAAAACTCCTTTTGTGTCTCTTTAGATTTCCCACCTAGGGCAATAGCAGTGGGCAATATTCATTCTTATTCCCACATCAGAACAGTACAGAAAGGCAGTTTAAGAAGGTTAATTCCTCTTACTACCTGGAAGAAAAGAACATTACCTCAGCATCTCTCCCAACTGAGTCTTGTTGATCACTGCTACAAATCTAGTAAAATCCATTGCTAAAGCTAAAGAAATAACCCATGTTCATATAAGAAATTGAGTCTGTGGTAGCCAGGAAGTTTGGGCACTTGAGGCTCATTTATACACTAATCACACCAGTACAATACTTAGAAGAAAACTATGTGTTGGCTACCATTTTATTGTTGCTTGTTTGTTTGGTTGGTTTTTTTTACATAACATTTGATTTCAGTCTTGATTTGTGTTGGACTCTTTGGTGGAAAAATAAAGGGAGGGAATACAGAATGTAATATCATTTGAAACCAAAGTCTCTGTATTTCTGTTTGGTGTTGCAGAGCCTAGTATACACAGCACTAGAGCAAGAGCTGTAAGAACTACATTATGAAACAGAGTTAAACAATGTGACATTGTCAAGTACTAGGAATAAAGGTCCCTCTTCCTTAAAGTATTATGGGAATTCAAAAGGGAAATAAAAGTTCTCCTGAGGGTTAGGCAAGTGTCTTACTTAGGAGAGGATTTATATTTCATCCTATCTTATATAATTTGCTGCTTGTACAACCACCACTGTCCTTGCAAAACTGTCAGTCTGTGGCTACGCAGTTAAAAGTCATTGCCATAATGCATCCACAAGCAGAAGAGAGCTGTCTGCACCAGTTTCAGAAAGCAGTCATGGGCACAACACACCCAGTGTGCCTGCATATCATATGGTTTTCCTCAGAATCCCTGAAGTCTGCATGTGAAAAACTGCTGCAAGCTGTTGTGGTTGCCTGTGCAGATACTGGAAATGCTCAGATATAAGGAGTCCTTTGTTTTCTAATGGGTCTTCTCCAGCTGCTTGTGGTTATAGAAACCACAAACACAACTTGCCTGGTCTTGAGCTCAGCCTGGGTATAAATCGCAAGATGAAAATTGCAGTTAGCTAGAGAAACTCTGATCTGTACTATGGAGTAGTAGACTAGAGACAAGAAGTACAATTCTCCCATTTTCAACAGCTCCCTTTGGCAATGGAGAGGCCCTAAAAGAAGCAGTTTGACCTCAGAAGAGGAAATCAGGGGAGGAGACAATATCAGGAGATGGATGAAACTGATGTAAGCAAAAGGAGAGGATGCCATCAGTTACAAAAGTCACAGTGTCCTCTCTGGGGCAGTCCAAAAACTGAAAAATAGAAAAGTATTTAGTCAGCTTCCTTTTCTGACCACACAAAACATTGTACAAAATTTGACCCTTGCTCTGCTGGAAACATCAACAATCTATTTGCAATATAAGCAAAATAATGCTTGCTGGCTTTCTAAAAATGCGAGCTGTAGCTGTGCTCTGCAAGGCAGGTGGAATGCATGCAGTCGAGGAAAGGGGACTACTTAGATTCCTGCCAATGCCTCCAATCACACCATCTCAACAGGCACCCACGAGTTATGGTTCTGCAGTAATTCTCAGTTTGTCATGAGAGAATCAATGTACAACAGGAGTGAATTCACTACCCTGAGACCTGGTTTCAGCAGCTTCAAGTGATACATGTACTAAATATTCATATATAGCAATGATGAGTTTTTGCGTCTTTGCGCAAGGGTATTTTTAAGCTCTGGACTTCTGACCTACACTCAGGCTCACATTCCCAATACTAAATGCAAGGATGAATTGGAAAAAATTTCCTTCCAAAATTTAATCTTCTGAAACCATTACATTATTGCTCTTCACACACATGGCGTTTCAGCCTGATGCACCAGAAATGAAAAGCAATGTCAGCTGCAAATGAGATTCTCAAACACAATAAATTCCCTCTTCAATAAATGAAGTTTCTAACTTTCATTCCTGAAATTTATGTTTCTTGCCTCCCAAAATGATTTTCTAACATGCCTCAAAAAAAAAAAAAATTAAATTTCTAAATCTTACAAAAATTACAACAATTTCTTTCCCTTGTCCTTACCACTCCAGTTTGGGCCAAAATAAATCAATCACAGGTGTGGAATGAAGGTCCAGAAGTGTCAGATTGAGAAACTCCACCTTTTAACATTATAATTACACTTTTAGAAATCAGAATGTGTCACAAGCTGGCACTTAGGAGAAATAAACATTATTAAAATACAAAAATCAAATATTTCCTCTCTAGCAATTTTTTACTTCATTAGAATTTTATATTTCTTTGAAAAATGCTGGAAAAGTTTTCCTTGTATCTGTTATTCAGCAATAGTTGTGCATATATCCGTGTGCATGTTGCCAACCAGGGAGCTTTAAAAGAATGTTTCTTACTAAATGTGATCCTGTTAACTTCACTATGACTTCCCTCACTACACTCATGCTTCAAATTTCCTTTCCAACCAGTTTCAAACAATTTTCTGTAGCTTGTGGAAACCATGCTCAGTGATAATCATGTACTGCCTATTCTTCACATAGGTTTATGAAATATAGGTTCTGGGGAACAGCAGTTCTAAAGGAGTCAAATACTGTGGCATTTTACTTGTTAAACTATTCACATAGAGTACCATGGTCTTACCACAGCAGGGGTACTGCATGATTACCTGGAATTCTGGGTTGGTTTTATCTGTTTGAAGGCACCAGAGTTTTAAACAATAGTTTTCATTTATTTTAATATGATACTTTCTCAACCAGTGAATTGTTCAGCCATTGACAGAAGCCACACATAGAATTGCATGTGTGTGTGTGCGAGTATGCAACACTGATTAATGTATCTCTATCTGCAGAGCATGCTTCAGTTACAATGTCTCACAGTAAATTGCAGAAAAATCACTGTAATCCACTGCTCTCAACCACTGGGAAAAAGATCCTGCAAGTAAGGAAGATGCATGCATTTAAAAAAGGCATTTACAACACATTCACAAGAATAAGAATGATATATATATGCCAAGGTTTACTAATGAGTGTGTCTTTTATGGAGAGGTTGTTATTAGCTAGATAAATCATCTGCATTCCATTTTATCAGGCTTTCAAATGCAATTGACATCATCCATCTAGACCACACAGGTCTATACTTCAGGTAAAAATCAAAACAAAGCTGTGTGGTCTAGTTTGTTAGCACTGTAAAGACAACTTATTGTTAAGCTTAAGATAAGCCTCTGCATTTAAATCTATTTATAGCAACCTTCAATAAGTATGCCTGGATTCTTTTTTACTTTCCAGGTCAAAGTCACAAAGGCTGTCACAGGAAGGTGTAAATTACACTCCTTTGCTACAGCAAATCCCTTTCCATAAGGAATGGAGTACATTTCAACTCAAAACAGTGAGCTATTTCACTGCTACCTTCTCAGAGGATTTCTACTACGGAATAGAAGAGTGGGCAATTTAATTTGGATAAAGCTGTCAGTGGAAGTCATTGAAGAATCACAGACCTTGACCACCCTACTTTTATGTCAGAATTGCCTACTTTTAAAAGCTTATACTAGCCCTTCATGCCAGGTAACAAAGAGAACTATAAAAAGAGATTGCATCTTGTTTGGGATCTCATTCTCCCTAAGAAAGGCAATTAAAATAGCTTTCATTTGCTTTCCATGGAAGAGAATCAGTAAAGTGAGAAGAGTACTGTATGAATCCACCCATTTAACAAGTCTCACGGAACCAATCTGCAAATGTAGAAATAAAAAACCCTAATAATTAAAACACCTATGTCTGAGGGCCTATCAAGGTGTAATAGTCTTGGTATCCACAACAATGTAAATTTATTTTCTGCCCTGTCACCTTAGTTCTTGATATACTATTCCCTACCCATACATACTTGCTCTCTGTGGCACTCCCCCAGCACAGACAATGGAACAACAGAGAGAATCAGGCTTCAAAATACTTCAAAAACTCAAAATAACTCAATCTATCTTGTCACAACAGAAAAAGCTACCTCAAACTGAGATATACTCAGGAATTCTAAAATTACTATTTGGAAAAGGAGAAGAAGGTACCCAGTTGCAGTTCCATCCCTTAGAGCCTTCTAATAAAACAGGACATTTGTGGCTGAGTTTCCATGTGCACACTGGTGTGCTTCGGAAAGCCTGGGCAGATGACCAAACTCAGTTTGCAATCCTTCTTACACAATTACAACTGGTCAAGGGGGTTGACTTATGTCTGCTATTTATAACTTATGCCCCTTGGCTTCTTGTTAGAGAGCAGGCTGTGCTGAGAGCCGCGTGATTGATAGTGAGTTAATGATTCCATTGTCTGCAGTAATGCAGAAAGTACAATTCTCATGCATCAAACTGAACGGGAGCTTTATCACCAAGGCTCTGTGCTTTAAAGTGCTGCTGTCACTAACACTCCTGAAAGGAACAGCGACCAGGACCAGAGGCACCAGCATGAGTCTTTGATATCCATGTTATTAATACTTCTGTTAACTCCTCAGGGTACAAAAGTTGTAGAAGAGGACTCATCAGAACTGTTACGAAGAACGCATTAGGATAAACAGAAGGTCAATTTTTCACCTTGCCTAAGGTAATGTCTTGGGGTTTTTTGTTCTGCACTGCAATTAAGTGCTTGCAATCAGTTACTTAAAATAATTGTTACAACTTTTTAAACTGCCTTTATTCAGTGCAAGCATTGAGTTATTTCCCCCTACTTTACCAGCCATACAACACTATATTTCCTTCATGGTGGTCACCCTCATTAATGTGACTGGCAGTGCACACACCACCGAGTAGCTTAAAATTCAGGCATGTCTGTGGAAGACAGGGAGCACCCATCACTTTTTCTAGACAAATTTCACTTCTGTCTTTAGTAAGTGAGGAACCTTAATTTCACTTGCCACCATTCTGCATCCCCCTTCACAATTATCGGCAAACCACAGGTCTGGATTGTGCACTGTTGGTCAGGTACAGCTGAGGAGCTGGAAACTGTTGTGTTGGCTTTCACCTGTCTGCAGTCATTTCTTCACATAATATGGAGCAATATTACAGCCACTCACATCGGATCTGAAGTAATGCCTCCAAGAGCCTGGAAGTGTCACTAGCTGTAACCTCAGAAGTTTAGAACTGCACATCTGTGCTGCTGAGGGTACGATTTGATGAAAAGGGCAAAACGCCTCAGCATCCTGCATTTTATTGCTCTGTGCTGAGACCTGGGATTCACAGAAAATTTATTATAAAATACATAGAGTTGTGTAGATATATGTTTTTTGAATATTTAACTCAATTAATAAGATTAAAAACTTACTACAGCCCTGTCCATGAATAGGATTTAAGTTCCAGTACTTGTTTCATATTTTTGACCAAAATAATGTCAGTAAACTACTGTACACCAGAGTCTTGTTCAAAGTGATGCTCAGCATTACTACCTTCTCCTTGAAAAAAGAAAGGCAAAATAAAAATATTTTGCCCAGAATTTTTTTCACAGAAATACATTGCCCAGTGTGGTGTAGAGTGTTGGATTTGCACGACATTTCCTGTGTGTGCACTGAACTCCTGTGAGCTCAGACACAGCAGAGGTGTTAGATACAGCCTGCATTCCCCACAGAAATATCTATATGTTTCAATCTCTGCCCAGAAACAAGTTTGAGACAGGTAAACAAGGCATGTTCAGGAAAATCTAAATGGATGATTCTCCTAATAAATATCAGTATCACAGTTTATATTTCACTTTTATTTGCCCATCAGAATTTTACATACAATTTTATCTCCTACTGTGAAGAAAGGCAGTCCTGAAATTATTCTATAGACAACATAATGTGCAATTGTGTGGGACACAATAAAAGCTGATCCAAAGCCCCCAGTATTGACATTACTGGCACAGCCTTGCAATGAAAAATAAATTTTTTGGTGCTAACATTGCAAGATTTCATACAAAGCTGGATTGAAATTATGGCTGAACAAAAACCACAGGATGGGATCATACCTAGGTCCTAGGGTGTTCTTGGTGCTTGGTAATTTTCTTAAAATCATACACCTCCATAGAAGGTGCTGACACGGAGTCCCACAAACAGTGCATTACACTGAACTGGCAACAGAGCAAACAGGGTAAATGTGAATTAAACATAATGACAGTGGCTGTGCTTTTCACAAAGATGTAAATGACAACACATCACAGAGGAAGAAAAAGAAACTGCCCCAGTTACAATTTTTTCAGTCAACACCAGTAGAAGAAAATCAAGCCCTTATTATATACCCTTGTTAAGCCCTTTATTACCAATGTTTGTGGTGGCAAAGAAGGAAACCTCAACTTCCTCCCAGAAAGGAAGTAATGAGTATATCAGTCAAAAGAAGAACTTGCAAAGGACAAAAATAGATGACTAGGAGTAAAATAAACCCTGCTAATGTTTTGTTCTACAAACTTCTTAACTCCTTCCTAAGTATTATTCATCTTTATAACTCTACCTGTCATATCTGAAATTTTGACTAGATTCTTCTGTTTTCTAAAGATTATTTCATTAAATCAATTGACTAAAGGAAAAGTATATCTGGAAGAAGTCTTAGATTTATTTGAAGTATGCATAATTTTATAGGAGTTAAAAATTTTGAATGCTTTCTTGGAATAAACACTGATTTTTTTGGTTGAATTTCTATAATTTATAAGGTTTGGATTGATAACTCATGGAGATAGAAGCAAGACCATAGAAAAATGTTACAAGAGGTCTCTTTTCAGAACAGTTTATCCTGATTTAAAAGTTTCTTTTACCATGCTCTTACAATGAATTAAAAAGGAATTTCAGAATGTGGAAGCATTTAGTTCATGTTCAGTGTTAAGATTAAAACCGTACATTCCCAGAGCAGCAGTATTGACTTTTACGAATTTGATCATCTGCTGCTGCTTTAGGATGATATGCAGATATGTGTACTTTGACATCTCACTTTGCTCCATCATATGTTAACAAGAACTGTGAGGAAGGTGAGACACACAGTTCTGGTCTAGCATTTCTGTAGCTCCCAAATAAAGTAAATAAAGCAGTAAAGGATTTTTCCTCCATTCACATAAGCTTGTTTTTAAAAGCTGGAATAGAGATTTGCCTCTTGGCAGTGCTACTAATGTTAGGACATCACCTTAGGATAACAACTTTAATTGCACAACCATAACCTTTCACCCCGGTTATGTTCAGTCTGCTTTTATTTATTACTGAAGCCTGATGCACTTTGGTACTGGGCTTTTTATTTTGCCCTGCCTTTTTCCCTAAGAAAATATGTAATGCCCCACATACAGAATCATTAAAGGTTCCTTGATTAAGGTTCTTTCTCTTTGACAAGTCTAAATACAATTAAAGTGCAACTAAGTCCTGAGAAAACTATTTCTTACTCCTCTTTTGTTTGTTCATCATGGTTTTTCTTCTCCTTTGGCTTTTTAATGTCATTTCCCACTTTCCCTCCCTTCTGTGAGAAAAAGCAGCCCCAAAATAATTCTGTGAAGACCTACAGCTTGCTGAGTAACAGTCATTTTATGTGGTATCACATGACAAAAATAACCCAAGACAGAATGAGATGGATATAGTGTGTGGCTTAAAGTAGTGCCTATTAATTAAAGATTTAAACCAAAACAAAGCAACTTTTCTCAAAACACTTGGTATCTTCACCTATTCACTAAGTCTAAACTTGATTGCTCGTGTCCAGTACCCTGACTGACTGCACCAACTTTAATTATGCTGACCTCAGTATAATTGCTGACTGTTTATTTTCCTGAGTTATGGGAAGGCAGTGCAGGAACTCAGAATTAGAGAGCATTTAGTCATTTCTTACCCTCTTTTCAAGGATGTTTTTGTTATAGAATTTCTAATCGTCTTTGGAGAACTCATTCAATCCCAGAACAAAAGGGAGAAAAATATACCTGCTTTCTCATATTTTAGGCTCAATACATAAGATTCAGATGAACAGAACAGAATCACTGTTCCCATTCTACAATGCGCAGGTTTAAGTTGCACCCACATTAAGCTCAATTTACCTCAGAGGGCTTTTGCACAGGCACAGCAACTCACAGTTAAGCTGTAAGAAAGGATATTCATTCCCTAGATCCTAGCTAGTCTGATGTCTGTGTCTATTGGTGTCACACCAAAGACACAGGAAATCTGGCTTCTCGAAACAGGGACAGAGAGACCTTTTACTAGATTGCTTAAGATGACTCTTAGTGCAAACATCACTGATTTTAAAGGCAGAAAAAGAGCACTGCCCTGAAGTTATGAAATTGCAGACATAGTTAACATAATTTTTTTGGCACCAAGTTTAATTCAAAAGGATTAAATAAGTGTATTCATAGATTTTTAAACCAATCAAATCTAGAAGCCATTTCCTGCATTAATTTCCCAGCTAATTTAATTATACAGCCCCAGGCTCTGGCTCATGATCAATTAACAGAGCTGTAAAAATCTGGAGCCCAAGACTACCACATATTAATCACCACATCTGATGTAAGGAAAACAGCCTTTATTGTGGTTTCTGGATTTGAAATCAAACCAGTATCCACAGCTGATATAGCTGTGCTCTGCTTTAAAAAAAACCTAAGATTTTTTTAAATTAGTACTTCTCATGTCTTAGAAAGATGTGGGAAAGATAGATTGTCATATGCAAAACAGTTCTGAAGAATATTTAAAGCACAATAATGTGTTCATTGTAAACTACTGAGAAAAACTATGTATAACTGCATATCTGGAGTAAAAGAGTTCACTAGTGCAGCTTACCACATAGTCCAATACTGAAAATGGTTAATTGTTTTCCTCTTCATGATGCAAAAACTGTCTAGTTCATGATCTCCCAGAAAATTAATCATAGCAGCATGATGAGCAACACTGCCATGGTAGCAGTTTGGACACACATTCCCTTTCTGCTCCACATACAACTCGAGTTCACAGTGCTTTGCCAGGAGAGTGGCTGCAATTCTCATTCTGATTTCATTTATCTGCCTTAGCAAGAGAAGAAACATGCGAGTATCAAAACAGTCTGCAGGGAATCACCCAAGAGCTGAGGCAATCCTGTAACTTCCCAGTAAATTCAGATGGATTAAGGCTTCTGCAGTGGGAAGGTGCTACCACTGGGGTACAAACGGACTCTTTTATAAACATGTAACAAGACTATAAATAGCTTCAACAAGGTTTAGGGAGAATACCCAATGTTTATGGTAAAAGAACCTTTCTGTGGTCAAGCTGATGCATGCTGTGAATATGTAATAGCCTGACAACAAATAACCAATGAAGAAAATCCACAGAAAGGAGGGGGGAATTAAATACATGCAGACAAAGTTCTAATTATACTGAAGATTACTTAAATTTCGTTCAGGAAAATATTTTCAAAGCAGTATCTTCAAGGCTTAATCAGCACAATAGCAGGGCCTTTTAGACTGCCCTGATCTAAAGGTCCTTTGGAAAGGCTTCCAGGGATGCCTCCAAGCAGTGAACCATGCTTGTCATTTGCATACATTTAAATGTTATGTTGAACTGGTGCCACAGACACCCTGTAGAGACCAAAGGTGAACCATTATATTAGAATACACTGTTACAGTACAGCTTTTCCCAATTTACTTTGTTGAGGTGCTTTCTGGAAGGTCAAGCAGTTACACGTATATCTGAGAATCAGGAAACGTATTATTAAGCTATATGTTAATGCAATTTTCCAGGGTACTGGAATACTAGGAATGCCTCAGTACTTAGGTGCTAAAATAGATGATACCAGATGATCTTAAGCTCCTCAGAGTTAGATGCTTTTATATTTAACTTTCTTTACTCTTCAAAAGGGCTGAAAAAGGAAGCTAAATCTTCTATTTTAAGCAACTACAATATATTAGGGGGATAAGTAGAGCCATGACCTGATGAGATGACTGATTGATGTCATCTACCTAGACTTCTGTGAGGCCTTCAACATGGTCCCTCATGACATCCTTATCTCTGTATTGAGGAGATATGTATTTGAAGGGTGAACAGTTCAGTAGATAAGGAATTGGCTGGATGGACACAGAGAGAGTTGTGGTCAGTGGCTCTATGTCCAGGTGGAGGCTGGTACAAGTGGTGTCCCTCAGGGCTCTGTCTCGGGACCAGTGCTCTTCAGTGTCTTCATCAATGACACAGACAGTGGCATCGAGTACATCCTTGCCAAATTTGCAGGTGGCACCAAGCTGAGCAGGGCAAACCAAACACCTGGAGGACAAGATGCCAAGAACATGAGGTTCAACAAGTTCAAGTGCAAGGTAATGCAGGTGGGTCAGGGCAACCCCAGACTGGGAGTACAGACTGGGAGAAGAACCCATTGAGAGCAATCTTCCAGAAAAAGACTTGAGATGAGCAGGCAATGTCTGCTCATAGCCCAGAAGCCCAACAGCATCCTGGGCCACATCAAAAGAAGTGTGACCAGCAGGTCGAGGAAGATGATTCTCCTCTCCACTTAGCCCTCATGAGACACCACCTGGAATGCTGCATTCAAGTCTGGAGTCCCCAGCACAGGAAAGACCTGGACCTGTTGAAGCAGGTCCAGAGGAGGCCACAAAGATAGTCTGAGGGCTGCAACACCTTTCCTGTGAAGGCTGTTGAGAGATCTGGGATTGCTCAGCTTGGAGAAGAGAAGGCTCCAGGGAGACTTCATTGCATCCTTTAGTAATTAAAGGAAGAAAGATGGGGAGTGACAGTTTACATGGACAGATAGTGATAGGACAAGGGGTGAATGATTTTAAAGTCAAAGAGGAGAGATTTGGATTAGAAAAATTCTGTAACTCAGAGGGTGTTGATGTGTTGCCCAGGGAAGCTGGGGATACCCCATCCCTGGAAGTGTTCAAGGACAGGTTGGATGGGGCCCTGAACAGCCTGATTTATCGCAAAGTGCCCCTGGTCATGATCTTTAATATCCCTTCCAACACAAGCCATTATATGATTTTACGATAAAAACCTTAAAAAACTCCATGTTTTAGTTTTTTGCTAAATGACCAATTGTGTGAACTCCATAAGTTCCTGGGATATCTGGAGTTTTATATATGAGAGCCCCTTTGGTCATTTCATCCTAAAGTTGCATATTTAATATATCTTATCATGTTCCTGTAGGGCACAGAGGACTCTAAGAAAATCTCAGTGAACACATACTTTTTAGGGCACCCCTATGTTTAAATATACGAGATTCCTTAGTAATAACAGTGACAGATTTCAGATGCTGTATGACATTTGAAAGCAATGCCTGCTTGATAAGTAAAAACCTCAAGCACACCACCTCAGATGGCTTTATTTTTGCAGGGGGAGGAAGTAATTACTCTGAATCTTTACATAGCCCTTCACTCAAAGGATATATTAATACAAGTTTAAAGCAACAAAATTCCCTTCAAACTGTCTAGAAAATCTTAAAGGTACATAGACAATTGAAAATGGTGAGGAATAGAAGAAGGAGTCCCAAACCTGTTTTTCAAGTACCCAGGAACCCGACCTAAACATCAAAATTGAAATGATGAGATGCGAGGACATGCTCCACCATTCCTACTCATACTAGACTCTGCACAAAAAGGACATAAAATTTTTAGGATTTTTTCCCAATTCATACTGAAAGCATTCTCTTAGAAGCCCACAGAAGAGACATTGGACATAAGAGTCATAGATTCTGGGCTCAGGCCCAAGGACTGCTACAAGCCTTACTTCTGTTTAATAGCTAGGACATTTTTCTTGGAAGTGAGGGTTTGATCTCCCTCTGCAAGATACATTTCACAGGTGAGTGTTCAAACCAAAAAGCTATTATAAATGGTTCACAACTACTGGACACTACTACCACCACCATTATATTTTAGAGTATATTAGTTACCTAGTAGGATGGCTCAGCATCTTAAATTATGTGAAGATTTTAGGCTGTGAATTTCAGCCTCACAGGCACAGTGAAGAGCATAAAGCTCAGGAGAAAAGTGGATTGCAGAAACACTTTAGTATTCACCACTTGCTGGTTTAGATGTTCAATCCCATTCAATGCTGACTGTTATAAATCCAATTCCTTGGCACTTTACTATTCTATATATTGCTCAGACTGCAAACGTCTCGCTGGGGTTAAGAATTCAACTCCACAATGCAGGTATGCCAAAACTCAGCTGAATTCTGTTGGCAAGGATAGCTTTTGGTGAATATTTTCTTCATTTCTATTTACAGATCCTCACCAAGAAGAGTAGGTTTTTCCAGGTTAGAACTAAGAAGGAAATGTCAAGGTTGGTGTGAAATCAGGGATGTCTCTGATGTTCTTCAGAGAACTCTCTGCCATTTCAGCTATAACATCTAATAAAGCAAGTAAAATAGGAAAACACCTTGTTCACTTGCATTTTGATAGAGATGTAAGAGGAAAAAAAAACTGGTAAGGACAGGCACCCTGACTGTTATACCACTCTCCCAGATATTCAACCCATTCTCATGCTTAATTTCTCTCTGTGACTTTCTCCATGATTTTGTTCTTCTGCCTGTCCTTCATTATCAGCTTTCTCAATGTTGTCTTTTCTCCATATTATAGTTAAAAACACACCTTGTTTTTCTAGTCTACATCTCCATTCCCAGGCAACTAAACCCTCTCCATCAAACATGTGTAATTAATTTCTTTTTGAAACAATCTGAGCAGTTTCTGAATTATCTTCTTTAATCAAATTATAGCCCTTGCCCAAATTAATCCTGTGTTTACCCTCCAGCAGAAGGAAATTTAAATGCATGGTTTCTGCCAAAGAAGACTTTCAACCTACATTGGTTGGGTAGTCAGCAGTCATAGCATAAACTCCCAGAGCTTCCTTGCTTCCCCTCCCTTTACTTGTGCTAGCACTGTGTGGCCAGAGAGATTCTTGGCTGGTGAGAGCAGATGAGCACCACAAGCCATCTCACGGGTCATTGTTTGACCTCACCCACTCCAGGGACAACACTGTCTTTTGGTGCTTCTTTTCAATTCTATCTTTTCTGTGTGTTATCTGGAACTTCTTCCTCATGTAAATTTACTCTGTTGGGCTTGGCTGTGCTCAGCAGCAGGTCTATCTTGGAGCCGGCTGGCTTTGGCTCTGTAGAACATGGGGGAAACTTCTGGCAGCTTCTCAGAGAAGCCACCCCTGTAGCCCCCTGCCCCCTCTGCCACCAAAATGTTGCCACAAAATCTCAATGGAAGTCGTTCAAGGGTGAGAATGCTGTCAAGACATTGATACAGCAGCAGCAATACCACCAACATTTCTGACTCTATCCTGTGAATGTCCTGGAGCTTCCAAAACTGAGATGAATATCCATAATACATAGAAATGTTTTCTTTATTCTCAGTGTATTGCCAAAGGGGTAGAAATTTGGATGGTTTTTGTGGCTATGAATCTGTCAGCTCTTAAATATCAAACATCTGACTTACTGACCCCAGTAATATTCTTTTAATCTAGTTGATTGTATAATGCATGCGAATTTCACACATCCTAAACATACATTAATGTCTTCTGTTATCTTTCCTATGCTGCTTTTCATCTGAGATCAAAAGTTGAGAGATCTTAGCAGATACCACTTAAAGAGATGGAAGAATGGGGGCCAAAAAAAAAAATTTGATTGTATGAAAACTGAACTAGAATAAATAGTCAAAATATATTGAAAACCTTATGCACTCTGGTTTTAGTTTTTTGGGGGTTTGGGGTTTTTTTTTAAGAATATTGTCATGAGGTTTTCTGCATTGAATTATCAGGCTTCAATTCCTTGCACTCAATTGGCAAGACAATAAGTTCTCAGGTGTAAATGTTGCAAAATTATTTTTTCTGACTCAAATATATGCCTTGAGATGAAATAGAATTAGTATGAGTTCAGAGTTTTACTTATCTGCTTTCAAAATCTACTTCCCATTTTTTTAAAGAGAAAATGACCAAAGCCACAGGCCTTAGAAAAAGATTTCCAACAAAAAGGTAGTAAGAAAGTTTACAACTCTATCCAAGCAGCAATTTTTTCTTTTTTTGAAAGTGTATAATAGCTTATTAATATAAGAGACCCTTGTTTTCATTTTTGGTAAAATTAAGTTAGTTTGTTTTGGTTTTAACAGTACAATTGATTGGTTTAGAGCACAATGCTGCAAGGTGCACCAACTGCCCTGAACATTGAAATGTAAAAATTGTGATAATAATATAGTAAGACAGAATAGTTTTTTTACAAAGGTACAATTTTTAAAAAATAGGTTAGAATTAGCATTGTTCTACAAATAAAATATTTTGTTTTCACAGGAATTATGTTTCCTTGTACTTGTTCTGCCTCATGATGACATATAGAAAGCATTATTTTATCATAAAGGAAAAGAACTTGAGCTCAGCAGGAATAACTTTCTGTAAAGGACCATTTGAATGATTTTTTTTGAAAAGGTTATTTTTATTTTTTCTTCAAAGGTTTTCTTTGTTTTTATTATACACATAAGTACATATTTATATATAAATTTAAATTCTACAGGTTTTCACTGAAGATTTCATCATGTAACAACTCCTCATAATTTGCTTAGTACAAACTGATTGTTGCATTGTTAACCACAGCTATAAATAAAAAAAAAAAAAAAATTCAGTGTGAAAGAAATGAGAGTCTGAATGAAAAATTAGTCAACCTGTAATACATCAAAAGAAAACACGATTTAAGATTTTCACAATATCATTTTTTTCACTTTAAAAGCCACTAAAGACATTTTAGGTTTAAGAGCATAGTTCTCCAGACTTCTGGTTTTCCATTTCTGAATAATAGCTTAAGCTTTTTTTCATTTTTTGTATTTACAGCTCTAAAACTGATAAAACATACTGTTCCTGGTAATAATGCTTTACATTCCTTTCAAGGGAATGAAAGACGTCTTTAGGGGTCTCCAAGATCCTGAAAATGAATCAAAAGAAATCCAAGCAATTGAAACAGTCGTTCTTGAGCACTCTCCTACTTGTCCCAGCTGAAAAGTCTATGTATTTTTTTCCATAGTAAACCTTCCACATTCTATCACTGCAGGTTATTGTGTTAACAAATAAGGTAGTGTGCTTTTGATGTTGCTCTGACACTATATCACTACACCACATGAAAAGAGTTTTGTAGTACTGCAGCTGTGCCATATTTGCCCCCAGTTTCACCTTTACAAAATGGTTTGTCTTTAACTACAAAGAATTCAGCTGTTGGAGATGGATCTCTAAATGATGTCCCTAGACAGCAAGCCCACAGCTGTCTGTGCCACCACAGCGATCAGGCTGCTGGGTGGTTCCTTACTCAGTCTGAAAAATTAAGAAAGACACTGAAGAATAGTGGTGGTGCCAAGAGAAGTCTGCAGGGCCATTAGAGCAGGAGGGAAGACAGCAAAGTCGAGTAAAAGACATCTGTGCCTGTCAGAAGCAGAGATTCTGTGAAATTCTGGTGGCTAGGAGGGAGGCAAGGGCTGCCAGATGTTGCTGGACAACAGAAATGAGATGGGTAGTGCAATAGTAAAAGTCCCCATTCCAAGAGTGGAGAAAAGAATCTGGTGCAAAATTGAACATCTACTGGAGTGTTCAGTATGTACTCCACAATATATACCCAGGCTTGATATTTGCAAGTCCTCACTGGATACATCAAGTTGGAAGAAGTTTTCTACAGTTTATTCTGACTACCAAAAGTTCATAAACACAAAGAAAAGTTAATAACTTACTGAAAGCAACAGCCTTCCATCTCTGCAACTCCATTAAAAACCCTATTTAAAAATTAAGAATTCTAGGGTTATACTTGCATTTTAAAAAATTCTACTTAAAATACATTTTTCTTACTATGTCTCTGGTAAAGCAAAATCAAGTAAATATTAAAGAACATGTCTATGTGTATTTAATGTGATTAATTTTTTAGGGTTGTCATTATTAATTTTGATGAAATCTGTATTGATTTATAACTGTAGTAGATTCCTTAAGATCTCTGCATTTTCCAGAAATGAAAAATACTATTTGCTTACCATATGTCTATCTCTGAGGATTTAACATAATTTACTAACTCTTACCTTGTGTCTGAGCAAAAACAATGTTAATCAGAGGTTCTTAACTCCGAGGCAGAATCCCAGTAAGACTTTCATCACAGAAGTTGACTTTTATACTGTTCATTGCATTTTATGCACTTCATGCATTGAGAACTTCAGAAAAGGCATGGAGTGAAATCAAAATTCTGTTTGGAACACAACTTTCTTTTTGAGTTTCTGGCCACATCTTCAACATGATTCATATAGGTCAGAAAAATACAGTTTAAATGGACATTACTAGAGGTTCTTGATTAAAGATCAAATTAAAGCAAAAGTTCCAGTTTGACAATATCAAAATCTCACCACTTGCTCTTGAGAGTTGGCAAAAACTATAATGCCACACCATTTGCTCCATTTGATTTCTATCATCCTGACATTTGAGATCAGTTCTCCAGATGAACCTTTCCCCTGTGTGAGCTGCAACGTTATTTGATTCAGAAAACACATTCCTCTGGTTTTATGTCTGATCTGGAATAAAGCCTCAAGGGACTAGCAGGATGAAAATGTAAAGATATGATTCACATAGAAGTCTATAAAAATACAATTTGATTAAAGCAGTGCAAAGTATGAGGAAGGGAAGCAGCAATTACTTGTGTTTCGTGTAAATGTGTGATCAAAATCACACATTAGATTGAAGGAAAGAGTAGACTACCCATTCAAATGCGCACACGCCACAATTTCAAAGGAAGTCAGGAATGCATAGCAGTATCTGAGACCTAAAATGACATTTTCCTTCTTACTAATTTTCTTTATACCCCCACTACTCTTGGGATCATAATTGTTTCAAGGTGTGAAAACGTGTATAAATGAATATTTTTCTAGAACGTACATAAAATTAATCATATTATGCATACTCTGCCTTTAAACTTAGGCAGATCAAAACCCCAAGTGAGTGGGCTGATGGAGAATGAGAGAGTTGTAAGCCTGGATTTCAATTGAGACCAGAAATAATTTGCTTACAGAGCTAGCGATTCATATTCTTTCCTGGAGTGTTGCCCATTCTAGGATTTGCACACTTTTCTGGCCCCCACAGAGGATTGGCCAGATGTTCACCAGCACATGTGTAACACACCTGCTTCACATTGAAACATTTGGCTTTGTTAAGGCCAAAGAATGGGAGGAGATGGGGAGGAACAGTAGGAAGGAAATGGTGATTTTAGGCACTCTGCTGGGAAACCCAGATGCATCCAGAAGCTGGAGACAATGGTTACTGGATGGAAAATTTACTGTCTATTAACACTGCACAATCAACTCAGAGGAAAAGGTCTTCAGCACTGGCCTACAACTGGGTAACTCTTGCAAGGAGGAACTGCCTCATTAGGGATGTATTTTTCTGCTTTAACAGCAGGTCAATCAACAGCTGAGTGAGGGGCTGAAATACTACTGGCTGTGGTGATCCCCAGACTATTTCCTGAGGAAAAAGTGCTGTTCTTTGTCAGTGATGGAGGGCCAGGGTGGAGCACGCTATGGATAATGGCCATGATACAGAAAATGGGAACCTAGCCTTAACAAAAACTGGGAAAACATATATACATTTTTATTTGCTGAAGTTTGAAAGTATAAGTTTAATATTAGTATGTTTCATTAAATATGCATAATAGCAGAGGGAAAGTCAGAACATAAAATAGCAGTTAATCTGTTGCAGCATTGTTTAGGGAAAAAAAGAAAGCATTCTAATATTTAAAATGCTAAATATCTGCAGTATTTCCCACTCAAAATAAGCAATTGTTTTACAGAAAGCTGAAAAACTGAATACCCAATACATGTCAAAGTATGTTCAAGTTGGAAAGGCTTGGCACAGGTGATATTCATCAGCTCCCATTTGTTGCCTATGGAAGAGTAAAATTTCCTAAGAGCTAAAAAACTCCGCTCTAATTACTGGACTGTTAAATCAAGATTTTAAGAAAAAGTACCCTTAACACAACTGAAAAAATAAGCATGCTAGACCCTCTGTTGGTATTGTATGACCTATAAATTGAGCACTAAGATAATATATTTTAATGGTTTTTCTTATTTATACCACTTAAACATCATACTTATTCAGTAATATTTTCAGAAACTATCATGTTTGTGGGCAGGAACAGAATCACCTGTAGGCTGAGTCTTCAATCTACAGTGACATATTTAGACGTGTTTTTTACTAAAAAGCACTCTTCATAGAATCATAGAATTATTAAGTTTGGAAAAGACCACCAAGATCAAGTCCAGTCTTTGACTGAACACCACTATGCCAACTAAACCATAGCAGTAAGTGACATGTCCAGTTGTTTCTTAAATGCTTCCAGAGATGGTGACTCCATCACTTCCCTGGTCAGCCTGTTCCAATACTTGACAGTCCTGTCAGTGAAAAAATTCTTCCTGATGTCCAACCTGAACCTCACATGGTGCAGCTTAGGCCAATTCCTCTTGTCCTGTCACTTGTTACCTGAGAGAAAAGACCAAACCCCACCTGGCTACAATCTCCTTTCAGGCAGTTGTAGAGAGCATTAAGGTCTCTTCTGAGCTTGCTTTTCTCCAGACTAAACAACCCCCACTCCATCAGCCATTCCTCATATGACTTACTCTTAGACCCTTCACCAGCTCTGTTACCCTTCTCTGGACACTCTCCAGCCCCTCAATGTAGTGAGGGGCCAGAACTGGATTTGAGGTGGCCTCACTGGTGCCAAGCGCAGGGGGACAGTCACTGCCCTGGTCCTGCTGGCCACACTATTGCTGATACAGGCCAGGATGCCATCAGCCTTCTTGGCCAGCTGGGCTCATTGCTGGCTCATGTTCAGCTGCTGTCAACCAGCACCTCCAGGTCCTTTTCCACGAGGCAGCTTTCCAGCCACTCTGTTCCCAGCCTGCAGCACTGCCTGGGGTTGTTGAGATCCAGGTGCAGGACTCAGCACTTGGCCTTTTTGAACCTCCTACAACTGGCCTCAGCCCATCAATCCAGCCTGTTCAGATCCCTCTGCAGAACCTTCCTGCCCTCCAGCAGAGCAACACTCCCACCCACCTTGGTGTTAGCTAACTGACTGAAGGTGGCCTTGATCCCCTCATCCAGATCATCTACAGATATTAAACAGAACTGGCCAATATTGAGCCCTGGAGAAGCCCTCTAGTGACCGGCCACCAGTATGTGGCACCATTCACCACCACTTTCTGGGCCTGGCCATCCAGCTGGTTTTAATCCAGCAAAGGGTGCACCTGTCCAAGCCATGGGCTGCCAGGTTCTCCAGGAGAATGCTGTGGGAGACAGTAACAAAAGCTTTACCGAAATCCAGATAGATATCCACAGTCTTCCCCTTATCCACTAGGCAGGTCACCTGGTACTGAAAGGAGATCACGCTGGTCCAGCAGGATCTGGCTTTCCTAAACCCATCCTGGCTGGGCCTGATCCTCTGGTTGTCCCGTGCATGTTGTGTGACGGTACTCAAGATGATCTGCTCCACGACCTTCCCCAGCATCAAGGTCAGGCTGAGAGGCTGATAGTTCCCTGGATCTTTCTTCTGACCCTTCCTGTTGATGGGTGTCACATTGGCTTATCTCCAGTCCTCTGGAACCTCCCTAGTTAACCATGACTGATGGTAAATGGTGGAAAGTATCTTGGCAAGCTCCTCTGCCAGCTCCCTCAGTACCCCTGGATGAATCCCATCTGGCCCGATAGACTCATGAGTGTCTAAGTGACTCAGCAGGTCACTAACTACTTCCTCCTGGACGGCAGGCGGTACATGTGCTCCCCATCCCAGTCTACCCCCTCAGGGGGCTGATTGCCCTGAGGATAATCAGTTTTTCTGTTAAAGACTGAGGCAAAGATGTCATTAAGTACCTCAGCCTTTCCCTCATTCTTGGTTACAGTGTTCTCCCCCACATCCAAAAAGGATGATTTTCCTGGGCTATCCTTTTGTTGTTAATGTCTTTATATAAACACTTTTTATTGTCTTTCACAGCAGGTTGAGCTCCAGCTGAGTTTTTGCTTTTCTAATTTTCTCTCTCCATGACCTAACAACATCCTTGTATTCTTGTCTGCCTCTTCTTCCAGAGGTCATAAACTCTTTTTTCACTGGAGTTCCAGCAAAAGCTCCCTGCTCAGCCAGGAAGGTCTTCTTCTCCGATAGCTCATCTTTTGGTACATAAGGATGTCTTGCTCCTGTGCCTTTAATATTTCCTTCTTCATTGTGTCCAGCCTTCCTGGACCCCTTTGTTATTAAGGACTCTTTTGTGGGGGCTTTCTGAACCAATGTCCTGAATAGGTCAAAGTCTGTCCTCCAGACAAGGCAGAGGTTTTGTTGACCTTTTCCTTACTACAGGAAGAATTGAAAACTCTCATTTGTGGCAGATATGCCCAAGACAGCCTCCGACTAACATGCCTTCCACCAGCCCTTCTCCATTTTTAAACAGATTCAGACCAATTAGCTCCTACCTTTACAGGAAGAAAGCACCTCTTCAGTGGCACTTTGGGTGGTCTGTGATTCCCAGTACACTGCCTGGCTGGCACCCCATACAGTGCTACCACTCAGGGCCCTGAACCAAACAAGCTATTCAGAAATACATTTGCATTTTCTATGCCTTTGCTGAGCAAGTACAGGGCAGGACTTATAAGCAGAACTTCTAGACAAAATTACCCTGATCAAAGAAAGATCATATTATGGACATGCAGAACGGGAATCATGAGGTTACCAGGCTGAGATATTAGCCAAGATATTGGTGCCAGATTCTTCTTCTAACACTGAACAACCAAGTGCCTCATCAGTGCCAGAAGTTAGTATTGCTGGATGTTCCATGTGAAAGGGACACAGAAACTTTTTTAACCAAAAGAAAAAAAAAAAAAGCAGATTTTGAACCAGAGGCTCTATTTGGCTTTTTATTGATGTACTTAGTCAAGTACATACATATATATCTGTATTATATATTTTGTTGATAGGCTCTAAAATAATCCTGTCAATGTGACAAGATGATTTGTCAAATAAATGGTACTCAAAGAACAAAAAAAAATGTTGTGTCCTGCCATTCCCTGTTTTCCCTTTTGTGTCTGCCTCCTTGTAGTAGATTTCTTTCAGTTAACCAAATACTTGTGGTTCTGCTGCAAAACGGCCAGGTGGGCTCTGCTGGCAGTGAGCCTGGGGAAAGGTGGGCTAATGGCCCAGTGAGCATTAGAAGGGCAGCTGAGGAAAATTGGGACTAGCAGCTATTTGTAAGGCAATGTGTAAAAGTGTGTTTTTTCAGATTTTAGCTGGGTTGTTTAGTGTGAAAGGAAACAAGGGAAAATGGATTGATACTTTCAGAACCAAGGAGACTACTCATATTAGGCTTTTGAGTGGTTTGCTTTTTATTTTTTTTTTTAACTGTTTAAAGTTTTGGTTTGAACAAAGACAAATGTTTCTCCTTTGTGGAAAAAACCAAAACATCATATTTTAATTAAAATAGTGCCACTGCTCATGTCAGTCTGATGACAGAAGTGCAAATTTTAAGTAAAAAATTGAGACAATCTGATAGTATTAATGTTTGTGCTAAAAGCAAACTGTAGGGTCTGGAGAAATACTTGCATGTTAGTCTCCCCCAGTTTAATGTTTAAATTGACAGTTTAATGCCCAAAAATGTTAGAGAAAGGGAGGAGAAAAGACTGAAACATTCTGATACTTCCAAAAATTTATATCTGGTGTACTTCCAACCTAACCAATGATCTTGTAAAGGACACAAGAATGAATAGATGATCATTGACATATTTAAAGTAGAAGACCTTTATTTTCTGATTGCTTTTGAAGAATAGTCCTTAGCCTTCAGAAAAGACACTCATAGGTGCACATGCATAGGTTGCTCATTATTTTTATACATATCTACAGTTTTCCCAGGCTTTACAGAGCCTCAGTAATACTTTCTCACTAGGGATGATTGGAATAGTGCACAATCAGTTAAGCAATTTGTCCACCAAATTCACCAGGGTCAGGGTAAACCAAACACACCTAAGCAATGTGAGAAGAAGAATGTTGCATGTAAGTGAAACATAGAACATGGAATTCTAACGATTGCTAGTAGTAAATAATAAGTCTCTATCTGTTATATATGAAGTTTTGTTTTATTGGTTTTTGCACATTTTGATTGTTCCAAAGAGTTAATTAGTTCAAGTGGATAATTAAGAGGATCTATTTTAATTGTGATGTTGAAAGCTATACTTTTTGAAAGTTATCTCTAAAAGCCCAGTTTCTATAATGTTTAGTGTTTTTGAACCAGTTTTTACAGGATTCAAGCCATACATAAGTTGTGTCCTTCAAAAGATATTTAAAATCCCAAAATGTTCAGTTTTATACCCTCCAGGTTGTTGTACCCTTTGTTCTCAGTGTCACCCCTGTGGATTTGTTGGATTTTTTAATGCTCTTGAATGTGTTTAATCATTAGTTTTGTATTTTAAGGGGGATTTCTAAGATCTCTAAAGGCAGCTTCGAACTGCCACTTTCCAGCCACTCCACCCTTCTCGTAACTGGGCTCCATGGTTACATGAATTTTAATGAGGACCTTCCCGCCGAAAAAAAACCATCCCTAGACAAAACAACGAGCCATCGGTCGGGAAAGGGGACCTCATTGCCCGATCACAGTGACTACGGTGGCCGGACGGGAGGGGGGGATAATACCTTATAAAAGACCCTACCCCAGGAGCCATGTGCTCTTTGCCTCGGAATAGCCTGGTGGATCCCGTGTTAGGTGATGGCCATTAATCTCTTTTAATAGAGACTCTTATAATTAATTTTTCTTGGATTTGTGGATTAGCCACGATCCTCCCTAACACGTTCAGGTTTTCTGTGTTGGGTTCAGCCAAGCCGGCATTTTAGGGTCTCTTACCTGCGGGACCTGGGATTAATTTTTTTATTTTTATTTTTTTGTCCTTCCCACCCTGTACCCTTTTAAATTTTTCCTAATTAATAAATTCTGTTCGTGTGATCCTCGGACACGAGAACTGTCGTTTTTTTTTTTCTTTTATGACACTATCTAACAACCAGCATCTATTTCCAAACAGTACCAAAAAGCTTGAGCCATATAAAGCAATTAAAGGTAACTGGCAATTAAATATCTAATTCCAAAGTTGCTCCCTCTTTAATGTTTACTGGATGGGTGGTGCCAGAACTTCCTCACTGGACATAAAATTATGCTTTAAAATATTTTCTAAAAAGATAAGGTTGATTTTAGGGACACTTACTAGTTAGGAACTGAACAGTTAGAGAGTCAAATGAAAAGCATGCAGGAAAGACCTTAATGCTTAAGACCACCAGCTGAAGCAGGGAAAACAGGATTTATAATTAACAATATTTTTCTTTAGATCATTTTTATTTTATCCAGAAACAACTTACTGTAAAACACACAGCCTAGTTCTTCTCTTTTCCAAGTGCAATTAGATTTTTTTCTAATTTCTTCAAGACCAGGAAGAAGTCCCCATCTTGTGCTGCCATATTCCTTTAAGAGTTTTTGCCTCTGCCACAGAGCTGACATTCTCATCAGGAGGTCAGACAGGCTTGACCTGTAGCAAAAGTAGCACTTCTGTTTGTTCTCCAGGTAACAAAAAGGAGAGTTGGCCTTGTATCACTGCAGTAACAGATTCCTATGTGAGTGTCTCAATGCTGATTTTATAAGGCATTTATATCTGTGAAAAAGACAATGTGAAAAGTGCAATAAAAACTTTTGCAGCTCAGAAGAAAATATAGGGAAAGTCTTATATACTTGCATTAGTACTACTTAATAATGAGATAATGAACTATGAATAATCTAAGAATCAAAACCAAAGAAAATCTTACCAAAAAATATTCTGAAAAACTTCACTAAAACTAAAGACTAATGAATAGCAAAAGTACATGGGAAGAAATAAAGAAAATAAAACATGGAATATATATTACAATTATAAAATACATGGAAAAAAGTTCTCTAAAACATTAGGTAAAAGTGAAAAATAGAAACATATATAATAAGAAAACTGAGCAATTAACAGACTTTTAAAGGAAGCATGAAATGTTTAAAGTTTTCTGTGGTTCAGTCTTCACAAAAAAGTTAATTGTGTCTAGATGCTTAACTTAATTATTATTAATGAGGATATAGGAACACCAGCCTGAGAATATAATGATAAATTAAATAATTTGAATATATTCAAGTTGTTATGACTTGACAAGCATCACCCCAAAGTACATATAGAGTTAGTCAAAGCTTTCCTTTACAGGTGCAGGAGAAATGAGAGAGGTCTGTGGAAGGTGAACTAGTTCTAGAAAGTCAAAGAACAAGCATGGGAGGTTAAAAGAGACACAGGGAACTACAGAAGAGTCAGCTTTTCTTTGATAGAAAGATAACTGAAGCAAATTATTAAACAATCAATTTGTATTCACCTTAAGACAAAATTCACCAACATGAATTTATCAAGAATAACTCATGTCAATGTAATTCAATTTCTTTGACAGGATAGCAAGATCTGAGAAAGTAATAGATGTCAGATTCACATGACACTCATAAACCAACTGGGAAAATATGGTTTGAATAAAGCTGCTGTAAAATCTTGCCCAGAAAGCTTGATAATAGCTTGTTGAAGAATGGATAGAATATATTACATAATGCCCTTCACAAGACTGACCTGATATTATTCAATATTTTAGCTAATAATGTAGCTGTATGTAGAAAGTTCATGAATGACAACAACTTGTGAAGGTTTTCATTTCAAAAGGCAGAACTGGAATTCAAGCTGATCTTGGAAAAAATGGAGAAGCCACAAAGGTCTGAATATAGAAATACACGTGGTACTAAACATGGAAAGGAGAAATCAAATGCACGAGGAAAGAATAAAAACTTTGTTGGGCAGAGAGATTTCAGAAAGATGAAATGTTGTATCAGAAAGGGGGAAATCTATGGACATTAATAATACACCTGCAAGGCTTGAGTGGCACTGTTAGGGTATACTGAAAGGGAGTCCACATCTAGAATTGGTGAAGTCAGTATAAGATGGATTCAACACACTGGGACGCAGAAGAGAACTCCAGACAAAGACAAAAAAAAGACTAAAAAATATTCTAAGATATATGAATAACAATTGAAAAAAAAAGGGGCCCATAAAAAGAGAACTGAGGGCAGAATACAATATTAAAGTGGTAAATAATCAGTTTTATTCACATATACTGAATCTGGGAAAAGAAATAATTGCTTTCCTTCCAAGCAAGGAAAATTCCAACTACAAGTATAAAAAAATTTATTATAGCAGTTATGCAATGGACAAAGTTACATTTGAAGTTATTGAAGCCAACATCACAATTTAAAAGATATGCATATCAAGAACAAACAAAAAAAAAAAGGTTGGTTTCCTTGCTCTGAGGCAGAATGACTGCTAGATGACACTTCATGTCCATATTCCCTGGATTTCTTTAACCATACCAGATGCTGCCTCGAGTCTAACTTTCTTACCTTTTCAGGACTTATTTGTGATTTTTCAGACAAACAACATAGCCTGTTGGTCAACTACTGACCTGTGCAACTGGCAGTTATTAATAATCATTTAGAAAACCTTGTCTACTTTTCAGACAATAGTCTGTTAATATATATAGATAAAAATTGCTTACCTACACACTAGGGAATGCTCTGTTTTAAAATTTATGAAGTGACATAGACGCAGAAGTGACATTGCATTTCTGACAAGACTGCAATTTAACCGCTCCGTTGTACAGACAGCAAACAGTTTCTGAAGCCTGATTAAAGTGTATCCTTTGTCCTGAGTTCATCGAGAATTTCCCATTATATGCATGGAACGGGCCTGTAGTTCACTTATAACTACACAAATTTTTAGGGAAAAGTAAAAAACTTAAATTTAGCAAAATAAAACAAAAATCTTAACGAATGACAATAAAACAGGAAATTAAAATGTCAAAACCTATAAAAAAAGTACAACCAGAATCAGCCAAAGCCAGTATATATAAAGTTAATGCTGAAACACCTTGTAATGGAGTAACACCTAATAATATTTTTAAAACATGTTTTTAAAACATTTGTATGTGTTTTAATATGTTTCATATTTTTGTCAGATTTACGTGATCTAAAATGTTTCAGTTCAGGGTGGTCTATAGATATCTAGAAAATCAGTGTACAACGAATTACCCTTATAATTTTCCAAACATGGATTGAGCTGCTTCTGCCCCCTTATGCCACTGGTCACTAAGCAGGGAAAGGAAAAACATCTCAAAAAGGTAAACGTAACCTTTCAGAAAGTTTTTATCCAAGATCAATATCAACTGCATGACTCACATCTGTCATGTCTATAATTCATCTTTACACAGAATTCAATCACAGATTAAGTCAGACAGAAACCCTCCAAATTAGGATTTTGCGGACTTTACACTAAAGGTCCTGGAATGCACTTCCGAAAAAAACCCAGATTAATTTAACCTGGATGGATTCTGGGTGAACAGATGAATTTCACCTGAAACCCTATGAAATGAGCAACCCGTCTAAAAATACTGCTTTTCCTCCTCTTTACCAGGATACGGACTGTATCCTCGCAGTGGTGTGCAGAGATGCCATAAAAAATGATGCTGACCTTATGCCATACACAGTACACACAGAGGCCTCCTGGAAAAAGCTGAGTGCTTCTGACTGGTAAGGAGCATTTTATGCAAGTGTATCTGAGATTTGCATTTTCGCCATTTGTGTGAGATTACAAGGAATTCTGCAGGGAATAGTGAGTCAAATCCTACTTTTGTAACAGGCAGAATCTATTTATTTCACCAGTCTTCACAGGCAAGACTTCACCCTACAAATTAGTGACTTCGGTGACCTGTGTAAATTTAAGAGTGCCTTCAGGTCAGTAACCCTGCATCTAGTAGGCATATGTAAAGCCCTGTTCATTCATGCCTAAAACTTGCAGTCTAAACCCGGATCCAATTAGTAATAGCTAAAAGGATTTACTTCTCCAGCTTTTAAAGAAAACGGAACTGAGTTTAAAAAATTAAGAGTAACAGGAGTAGTAAAAACACAAAATAAATCTTTGGTTAATACTGTTCTTCAGGCTGCAAATCAAATAGAAAAAAAACCCCAAAAAACAGGAAATTAGAAACATTTGGTGCAAATTCAGTTCAGCCCTCTTTTACACAAATCATTAATTATATACCAAGAGATTACTTTACTCAAAGGATCACAGCCTCAAACAGCAGACTGGACTGGAGATTTTCACTTAAGCAGCACACATGTAATATTTGGTTTTACTCCAAGGCTGACTTGCGGCCTCTTCTTCCTGTGCCCTATTCCAAATATAAAATTATTGAAGCAGTTACCTATGTATTAGCAAGCAGCATTTTCTCAAAAAGTCAGGAATAAAATTGATTACCTTTTACGACTATCTACATAAAGTACAGTAATGTTGCAAGGTAGGGTATCAGCATAATCACAAAATCTGGCATGCAGCATCTTGTTGACACTCAGGGTGACCACCAAGAAGTTAGAGAACTTCAAGTCTACCACAGCACATTTCTGCACCTTAATTTAACTCTTAACTTGAATATACTGGTTAATTCATCATTCCTCATATTTTTCTGTTGGTGTAATGTTCATTTAGTGGCCACAGAGAAGGGGGCTTGGGAATATAGTGTCCTTTTACAAATTTCTCAAGATCTTAATCTCCAGTTTTCTACAAACGAACACCAATGATCCAGTCCCTTTGCTCTTGGGAAAGTTTTGTAATCGAAATGGGCCAGACTTCACTCCATAGGAATCTGCCCAAATCTTTCATCTGGATTTGTTGCTAGTGCTACAATAAAGAGGAAGATTAGCCTGAGGCAGACACCTGGTGTGGAAAATTCAAGTCCACAATCCAATATGAACAAAAATATTATAAGCTATGAAAACCAGAATTTATTGTAAGAAGAATCAGACTCTTTTAATACTTCTACCTTTTAAATACAACTAATGGAAAATAAGGTATTCAGGCTCCAGTTATTAGCAGATAAAATTTGGCCCAGTTAGAAAAAATCCTAGCTGAGTTTTCATGTCGTTCTGCACCAAAGGTTTTTAAAGAAAGAAGAGTGGATTCTATTTTAAATGAAAATGGGGGAAGTAATTAGGTAAATATCTTTAGCCCATGGAATCACAAGCTGATTCAGTTTCAATTGAAGGATAAATACAGCTAATTCTATAAGAAGCTTCCCAATGTGCAGGGGGAAACTTAACGGGACATCACTAAGAAGGTAAGAACTTTGTTGGTAAAGTCAGCTAAATATACTGGAAGGAGACACTGTTATCTCTGTTAACCTAGGGCACAAATGATCTCAAAATCGTGGTTTATGTGATGATTAAAGTTTAGATGAAGGGATCCAGGTGGGCATGGATTAATTTCTATTCCCATCATATTTTTGATATAGGGAGAAATTATAGCAAAAATGATGAAAAAGAGTTAACCGGCAAAGGAAACTACATCTTGGGAGGCCAGAAAGTGAAGGGTTAAAGTGAGAATTTCCAGCAGTCAAGCTGAGTTAGACCTTCCAAAGGAAATTAAAACAAGCAGTAAAAGGTTATTTAGCAACATAAATAAAACGAGAGAAGTTGAGTTAGAAAGCAGTGCCAGTGGATTAGAGATAAAGACCTTATAGGTGCAGACCAGAAGCTAACTGAATATTTGACTTCAGGCTTCAGGATGGTAACTGACAAAATCAACATGGATAATGAGTAGGAGAATTGGAAAAATATATTAACACCATGAACTTGAAAATAAAAATCAAATCATAACAACAGATTGTTTCTGTCACTGAACATGGATTATTGAAAAACCTCAAATCTAAAAATGCAAATATGATAACAAAACTATGTCTTCAGAGGGAACAGAGATTTTACTTTGCTCTGTAAGAATTGAATTGCAGCATCAATTTTCAATTTATTTAGTTCAGGTCTCCAAATACCTGTTAAATCATAAGACCTTTCCTTCTAAGAAAAGCCAAAAGAGTCAGTACAATAGAATGATATATTACAAATGTAGATTAGAAATTCTTTCTCTTTTTTTGTGTTACTGCACTACATTATTCTTGAAATATAGCTTTAAATTGTGTTGAATTGAATAAAACCAGAATTTTGTCTTATTTCTTATTAATGGGAATTCTATTTTAATGCCTGTGTCACTAATAGTAGATGAAAAGAATTATAATAAGGAATTGTACCTGTCTAATATCAATGTGAAAAGTTTTATTTTTTGAAACAAGTTGCATTTTCAAGGGATATGAATTTAACAAAACAAGACATAATTTTTTGCTGGTGACCTTGGCACCATGGAAATATTAATTAACCTAAGAAATTTGAAAAAAATGACAGCTAATGATCAGTAGTGGGTTTCTTATTTGGAAGTAAACAGAATTGTAATATTTCAATTCCTATTGGTGTCCACAATGCATTTTGATGGTGGAAATGAAATGGTATCACAATGATTTTTCTACTAGAACCCAACAAAGATGGGAGAGACTGATCTGTATTTAATAAAAAAGTAGTGGAACACTAATATTGCCGAGTATAAAAACTAAAACTACAGTTTAGTGCACAGACATACAAACAAGTAAACACTAGCTGCTGTTACAAGAGTCATTTGACTGAGAAATTTACTCAGTTCCCTTTTCCCAAATGTGTTTTCTGCAATCACTTCTCTACAGTAAAAGATATTAAGCAAATTTTATAGCAAAAAAGAAAAAAAGAAGCACTAGAAAACACTATACTATTGTTTAAGTGTAAAAAATATGAAAGTTACCTGTAAAATTGCAGCTCTAGGGAATTGTCTTGATGTGCAAAGTAATGTATTTAAAAGATAGTGAATGTCAAATTAAGCACGTGATGATGGACAAACTAGAAAAGTAAGACTATTTCCTGATGGAGACTTAATTGTGTGAAAGGTACAGTTAATTCACTGATTTACAACATCATACATGATAAATGCTCCCTGCTGTGAAATATACATACTTTCCAAGAAAAAAATACATTCAAAATCATCTGGGAAGAGGGAGGGGTATTTATCATAATCTTTATCTATTAAATATCTCAAGTCCTTACAATGAACTATAGGAAAGATAACACAACATATTTCTGTTTATACTGCTATAAACAGAAAGAAGTTACCACTAGAGTTGGAATAAGACTAAATCTGTCCAGGAGTACATCTCAGCCTTACTCCAGCCATCTACTTCGCAAATTTAAAAACTATGTGTGTACAGCAATACACACACAATTAGAAGTGTTCAAATTATAAAACAGTCAAATAACAGTCAAAAAACAATTAAACAGTCAAAACCTCTATACTGTTCTGGAGTAATTTCCAGTTTGGAGTCTCCTAGAACCAAAAATTTATTTATATCTCAAAAAAATCAGATATGACTATGCAAAATGGAGCACTGCATTTTCTGCTGCTTCAGAAAAGATGCAGATATAAATTCTGCTGGATGGGAATTATTGCTGATTTTAGACTTCCACGGGTCTTAGCAATGAGGTGCCTAAACGTTCATAAGAACAGTTTCTGAGGTGAAAGGTGAAAGATGTACAACCAAGCAATTTGCAAGTGTTACGGCAACGTGAAACCACAGCTCAACAAGCTGGTGTGCTCCTCATTCAAACAGCATACAAACTAGCTGTTGAGAAGTCAGTTCTTTCAGAAATTAGGATCTAACCTTAGTAAAACTGGTTTACTGTTGTTAAATGCAGCCCTGCTGAACACTACATTCAATGCAGAAGCAGTAACTCAGAAGTTAAGTATCTTACTTACCTAAGGAAGGAGGAAATACACTTAGATTGGCATAACTATGGCCAGTCAAGGCTGTCTTTATTGCTGTGGCTAGGGTGAAAAAGCTTCTACAGTTCCATATTTTGGCTTTCTTAAAACTTATCAGTGTGGTGTGAATTCTGGAGGGAAACAAACAGGCAGTGTTGTGAAGACTCCCCAGAGAGGACAGGTTTACAAAGTAAAATCCTAAGGCAAAGCTTTTAGGATAATATTATGTAAATAAGCAATAAGATTGACTGAGGTTTCAGCAGTAGTGCTCTGTGATTTTGCTTTGAAAGTTTTTGCTTTTTGGAGTTCACTGTAACCTCATTATGTTTTGCTGGCACTTTCTCCAGAAAAAGCAACAGCTGCATAATACTGATAAAATTTAAAAAGCCGACATGCATGATTGTGGTTGGTGTTCCAGTCTAAGTCAACCATATGTAAAAGCTCTAACCTGGCAATGTTTGCCATCATTAAATCTCAAATTCTATCTTGTAATGTAAAATGTAGTTAAATAAGAATAATCATCCATAAGAGCAAATCTCTAAAGAAAAAACTGTTTTAAAATATTATTCCTTAATTAGTTATGCCACTATTATTATCATCATCTACTTCTATCAATATTGACTGAATTTGAAATCATTGCAAGGGAGTTGACAATGGAGAATAATCTTTATGCATCAATTGTTTTTTTTTAGTGTCCACAGAAATAAATAGATTACATTTCTAAAACTCCTTTGAATACATAGCAATACATAAAAAAATGTGTTGCGACACAAAATGTTTAATCATTTATAAAATCATTCATAATCCTGGTAATATTCAATATTGAAAAAAAGTATGCTCCAGGCCACAAAATATAATTCCAGGCCACAAGAGTCTTCTTTAAATTGAATGATTTAAACTAAAACACCAAGTAATTTTTTTAATTCCTTGCTGAATCTGCAGATTATAAAAATCATATTCTCAAATTGATTTAACTTCCTAAATTTTTATGGATAGAGAAGAAGGAAGTCAAAAAGTCCAGTCATGTACTAGCATTTTCTTACTAAAAATGCTAGGGTAGGTCCAGAATTTCTCCCACTCTCAAGATAGAATTAAAATTAAGAGTGTGTTAAGAAATACAGAATGGAGAGACACAAAGTGATAAAATACCAAGCTTTCTCTATGTGTCATTGGCCTGTGGAATTATTACACCATGTAACTCACTGGTTCTAAGAGCTCAACAGAAGTGAAAAGGGATTTTTCACTTTTAATTATCATGGACAACTATGACTAAAGGAAACAAAAATATAGGAAAGGACATGAAGCCTCTGTCTCCAAATGTAAACCAATCTCTAACTGAAAAAGGCCTCTTGCCTGTAGTTACAGTACTGACTACATTTGTGACCCACTGTGAGAAGTATCCTTGTGTATAATATCAATAAGATATCAGTATTCTTCCATACTGATTTAGAAAAAAGTCCGCTACATTTGGGATCTTTGAACCTTTGCAAGTTAGATCCTAACTGTACAAAGTTTTGTGCAAAAAGACTGGTGGTGTCTATGTTGTTTTGAGTCATCAGGAATGTCAGTTTTCAGACAGGACTGCTAAAGCTTTGTATTTGGATCATAAGAAGATGTCATGAAGTCTTACATTTGAGTTTAGAGATCTAGTTATGATTGTTAAAAAATCTGATAAAACCAGAAAAATCATAAAAATCTCAAGGGTAGCTTCAAATATACTGGAGGCAGAGAAACCTATTTCAATAGGTTCAATAGTTTGACCTATTGCAAACAAAGTTTTTTTAATTTGAGTTGAACTCAACAGGTCTTTTCTTGAAGGTAATTACTTTTTCAGGGTTGCTGTCAAGAATTTCAGGGTTGTTGAATGCTTAAACCTAATCTCTGCACTAAAAGGAGAATTCCTATGTCTTCAAGGGTTTTCTTTGTAGTAGACAAGTGTGATATATAATTCCTCCCATACTCTGATCTCTCTTCCTGTTGTGTGATTCTTTTTTACTTTGTATATATGGACAGGCCCGATGAAACATTGTCACATAATGCAGCATCCCAACTTCAGCGATCAAGTACAAATACTCCAGAGAAGTCCTACTTAGGAGATTCAGAAAGAAGAGCCTCCAAAACTATATATTTCCAAATTTTCAGGCTCCAAAATTATATATTTCCAATTTCTCTGCAGTTTAGCCATCAATTCAGAGCCTGAAAAAAATCCCAAAATTTAATAAATCATACAAAATGTTGATCAGAATCATGATCAGTTTGGGTAGTTCTGAAATCCTTGCTAATAAACTTTCCATGACAGGGAATTCACCACTTAATTACATGTTTTATTAAAAAAAAAAAGCACTCCATTTATCAGCCTTAAATTTTCTGCTTCTTTAGTTTTAGTAAATATCCCATTGATGTTAGTTTTCAGAAAAAAAATTGCTATATTTTGTTGTTATCCTATTAGTTACTGAATTTCTTTCTGAAGTGTACGATTACAACTGCTTTATTTTCTTTCTTCTTCTGCAAAACCTGTTTATACTGCACACACACTTCTCAGAAGAGCTGTATTTCCAGTCTTTCCTTCAGTCTTGGAGGTCCAATGCAGTGTGAATTAGCAATAGCTCTATTTTCACAGAAAATATATATGTGCTCTAATTTTGATAGAAGAATAGAATTAAGATATGAACTATTACCGTCCATGGGATTAAAATTTCTAGAACAAATAGGCGGTAGATGCTGGGAATTCTGAATCACATTTCCCTCCAAGAAAACGTCCAAGAGACTTATGTCTTTCCCTCAATGTCTCTTGCTAGCCACAGATGTGGCCTCCTGCATATTTCTGCTGCTTTTGAGACACTGAGGTCAGATATATTACAGACACCCAATGGTGTTAAAGTGTTGTGAAGACAAAATTCTTTTACAAATTGCTAACTTTGAACACGACAGAGACTTGTCCTAACCATTTCTAGACAGTACACAATGAGATATCTGAATAGACAATGTTCTTCAAAGGATAAAAATCCCTCTCAAGATAAATGTGATTGAGGGGTTTTTGGGATGAATAAAGTGCATGACGTTAATAAAGTATGCAGAACTTCAAGTGGATATGAATCAACAAAAACCTTTTTCAGCATTACTAGCATTCTTGAATGTAAACCTCCATAAAAAGAATGCAACTTGGGAAACAGACAAAGCTCAGGTTTGCTACATTTCTGATTCGTTGTTGAGCTGGTTTTGCTGGACAAGTGCACCCTTACTGAGTCTGAGGGAGTTTGTGTACTGCAGTGTGGCTTTGTGCAGGTGTCAGTGCTGGCTATAAGTCTGCTTCCTATGGAACTGGAAGGAGCCTTTTGCTGATTCCTGATTCCTGGCCAGCTCTTAGCTCTCTACATGGCACTGCAGTGTGTAATACAGACAGAGCTAATACAAATAATGACCCTTTTTTCCTATCTTTCCAAACCTTCCACTAGACCAGATTGGTCAGGACCCATTCAACCTTTCCTTGAGTACTTACAGGGATGGGGAATCCAAAACTACTCTGGATAGCCTTTTCCAGTGCCTCACCAGACTCTGAGTAAAAATCTTCTTCATCTAATACAAATTTCCCCTCTTTAAGTCTAAAATTGTTCCCCCTTGTCCTATCACTAACTGCCCATGTAAAAAGTCTCTCTCCATCTTTTTTATAATCTCCATTTAGGTGCTGAAAGGCTGCAATTAGGTCTCCCCAGAGTCTTCTCTGGCTCTTCTCCAGATTTGTTTGGTATGACCCTGTAGAAATCATAATTTGATTTCATAATAGAATGACTCTCAGGAACAAGATTGAATTACAAGATTTCTTAAAGTTCTTTAACAGTTCTGCTATGATTGCAGGTGGTCTTAGGGGATTCTAAATGGAAGTGGCTGTAGCTACACGGAGCTGTAGTTACCTTCTCTCACTAAAGCCTTCCCTGTATCCAAGCTAATACCACATTAAGTAATTTTGAGGCCAGTTTATTTAAACCATAGCAGTCAAAACAGCCAAAATTAAATCAACATACACCCCTTCTCCATCTGCTTTAAGAATGTCTATACAAAAGATTAGAATGCCTACACAAAAGATTACTTATGTGCCTGAGACAGGTCCATTTTTCACAACTGTATCAGCTAGCCTAATAAGAGATTTTATTTCTCTCTAAAAACCTTGCAGGTTACTTAGCAGCAGCTTATATATAAGTTGTTCTGTGACCAATGTAATTAATGGAGTATGTGTTCAGCACAGTTTGAATTTCAGAGTGATCTCAGATGTGGATTGTCTGACAACCAATAAAGGATGAATTCAAGCCCTGTTTCTTGTATGCAGCAGCCCACCTTTCCCAACACTGCTGGAATTTACTGCATTTAAGATCTCTACCTCCATCTCTAAATGTAGCTTCAATCTACAGCCAAGCACAAAAGCTGGTGGCATAAAGACACTGATAAATGTGACAAAAATGCTCCTGAAATGATGCAGGTATAAAGCATGTCTGGTTTTATTCTGAGGACTTTAGCATGACAAACAGAACATGGAATCCACTGACAAGCTTTTGGTCATTTTAGTCAGTGCTTTTTTTGTGTGTACTTCTGTGGTGGGTTGACCCTGGCTGGATGCCAGCTGCCCACCAAAGCCTGTCTGTCCCTCCTCTCCTCAGCTGGGCAGAGGAGAGGAAATGTAACAAAAGTCTTGTAGGTTGAGATTAGGGCAGGGGGTGATCACTCACCAGTGACCATCATGGGTAAAATAGACTCGAGTTGGGGAAATTTGTTTAATTTATAACTGATGAAATCAGGGTAGGATTATGGGAAATAAAACCAAATCTTAAAACAACTTCCCTCCTCCCTCTCTTCTTCCTGGACTAAACTTCACCCCTTCTTTTCTCTACCTCCCTCCCCACACTCTCCCCTATCAGCACAGGGAGACTGGGATGGAACCTTGTGCTCAGTTCATTGCACAATGCCTCTGCTGCTCATTCCTCCTCAGGAAGAGGACTCCTCACACTTTTCCCCTACTCCAGCATGGGTCTCTCAAATGGGGTGCAGTCCTTTAGGAACAGCTGGTCCAGCATGAGTCCCCCACAGGGTCACAAGTCCTGCCAGCAAGCTGCTCCAGCATGGGCTCCTCTCTCCTTAGGTCCACAGGTCCTACCAGGATCCTGCTCCAGCACAGGCTTCCCACAGGGTTACAGCCTCCTTTGGGCATCCACCTGCTCTGACATGGGGTCTTCCACAGGCTGCAGGTGGATCTCTGCTCCACTGTGGATCTCCATGGGCTGCAGGGGCACAGCTGCCTCACCACGGGCTGCACCACGGGCTGCAGGGGAATCTCAGCTCCAGTGCCTGGAGCACCTCCTCATTCTGCATCGACCTTGGTGTCTGCAGGACTGTTTCTCTCACACATTCTCTCTTCTCGCTCAGCTGCTGCTGCACAGGGTTTTCTTTCCCCATTCTTAACTATATCATCCCAGAGGTGCTACCACCATTGCTGATGGGCTTCGATTTTGCTTGGCTTGGAGCCAGCCAGAGTTGTTTCTGTCAGACATGGGAGGAAGCTTCTGGAAGCTTCTAACAGAAGCCACCCCTGTAGCCACCATGCTATTAAAACCTTCCCATGAAAACCCGATGCAATTTACCAAGGAGGGAGAAGCTCTCTGTGTTAATGAGCTAGAATAACTGAAAATAGAAGAAAATTCAGAGAAAAAAGCAAGGATGGAATGTCTGGAATGGGAAGGATTTATTCATGATTTCATCTTTCAGCATATTTGGTGTTGTGATTTAAACCCAGCTCGCAGCCAAGCTTCACACAGCCCTCACTTACCCCACCCAGCTGGATGAGAAAAAAAGAATCAGAATGGTAAAAATGAAAAAAAACCAGCCGCGTGGGTTGAGATATAAGTAGTCTAATAATTGAAATAAAAAATACTACTAATAATAATATTAATAATAATAATAAATACTATATTAATAGAAATTATAATAATTAAAGTGAAATAAAAATAACAGAAAAAAATTAAACCCAAGAAAAACAATCCATGCAAATGAAAACAGCTGCTCACCACCAACCAACTCATGCCCAGTCAGTCCCTAAGCAGTGGCTCCCCCAGTTTTATATGCTGAGCTTATTTCTGTGTATTATGGGGTATCCCTTGGGTCGGTTGAGGTCAGCTGTCTTGACTTTGTCCCCTTCCCACATTTTGTGAACTCCCAGCCTCTTAGCTGGTGGGGTGGGGAGAGGAGCAGAAAAGCCCTTGACTGTGTTAGTACTGCTCAGCAGCAGGCAAAACATCTTTTTATTACCAACAGGTTTCCATCACAAATCCAAAACACAGACCCACACTAGTGACTGAAGAAAACACACTGTTTTTCAACAGTGTATTTCAAACAATATTCACTCCATATGGTCAAAATATTAGAGAGAACATTAACTGAGAGCAGCCTGGACAGAAGATACAGATTAGCCCACAGAAGTCTGAACTCTAAATGCCGATGGTTGTGCTTACAGGGCACATTATGCTGTGGTTTGGCCCTAGTCTTTTGCCTGTACCTGCTACTGACCCACTACTGTCATATCTTCACCTAAATTTAGATCTTAGCTGGAATTAGTAGCATCCTCACTTTGTTAAGTCAAACCACAGGACTGTGTTTATTTGTCTCTTCTATTCTTGTGAGGTAGGTTTCTCTAGGCAGTGGAGACAAATGCACCTTCAGGGGACAGTAGACACTTCACCTCAAGTGGTCCAAGGGGAGGAGGAGGTTCTGATCAATTCTGCTGCTGGCTGAAAAGGTGATGTCAGACCCTGGGGGCCTTTTTTCACCTTTACAGAAAGGAAGCCAGTGGCTACTTCATATGTGAAGTGCTGCTGTTGATTTTAATTTCTGCTTGGGGATGACAAGAAGCACTTGAACAGTTTTTAGGGGCACCTTCAAAGCATCTCCTTCTAGCTGTGACACAGTGCACACTGTGGAGAAGAACCTGTAAGCAGAGGTGCCCACTGCACAGCCCAGGGTAGGAGATACTTTAGTGCACCGTAAGCATGTTGCCAGTTTGAATCTCATGTGAGTAATGACACAATCCTGCCACTCACTACAGCATGACATGGTAGATAGACTTAAGAAAAAATAGGCTGGCTATTTTTATGCATCACCTTTTCCTCAACAGACCCGATAATTGATATAAATAGCCTTAGAAACCTTTTTAGGACTGACTCAAAAAGCAGAATACCTACAACTACTTCTGATGTTATTCAGCAGTTATCTGATGAAAAAACGAGACACAAAGAGGTAACACTGGAATAGTAACTCTTAAACCTTACAGGTGAGTGAACCTATGAATATTTTGAACCAATGTCTTCCACTTTTTATGTTATCTTACCACATCTAACTCCTTACTCTCTATATAGGGGGGCTTTTTCCTCATACGGGTTTTCCTTTCAGGTCACTTTGATTCCTCGTGGAAACATCTGCCTACTGACTAGATGAAAAGTCTGAGAAGACTACTTGGGTAGTCTGAGTTAAACCTGATGGAGCAGACACCACATTTTTAAAAGGGCAAGAAAAGCATTTGGGGCACAGAGACTGGAAGTTTTAGTAGCTTGAAAATGCCTGCATAAGTCAAAATTAATCAGCCAGCACAAATGACAGCATTAATCATTACATGGCCACCAGAAATAAAACTGTGTCTACTTTTTTTGGTAGAATTACTCAATTTCAGGTTTCTTTATTAGAATAGTTTTTCTCAAGTCCCAGTGAGATCTGCATATGTACACAACTGCTGTTGTCCAGCAGGGAAGGTTTTGAGGTGGCTTTCTTATTATTTGTTTTTTACCCTGTCAATTCTATTAAAACTTCACAAAAAATGTTTGTACCTGTCCTGAAAATATACTGAGTGAACACTGGTTCTCCTGCAAGATACATCTCAACAGTGATCCAGTGAGAAATATCCTAATATAATTCCAAAACAGTTCTTTGTGTCTGTACCCTCTAATGAGAAAAAGATTCAAGAGAGGTTGTCTATGGATCTGTGCCATCATCAAATATACAAAAGCAAGTTATAGTGGCACTGATGAGTAACCTCTGCTCCTTCCTATAGCAAAGTAGTGCCAAAGTCATTAATGAAAGATAACAAGGGAGAGAGTGGAAGAGTAATGCTTTGAAACAGCTACTGACAGGTGATTTTTGTCCACTGCAAATCTCTCAGCAGCATATTTTCCCCAGTTTCACTGATTTTGCAATGATAAGTGCAGTAAGACTGATAAGGAAGCCAACTTGGTTTAGAGCTATGAATTTCACTGAGTTCTGTTTTGAGGCTGTTGAAATCTTCAAGGAAGTCCCTTATGTATTCCTAAAGTTAAGGACAATCCAACCTGAATGAACCTGACATGAAGTCATGATTTTTGTTTTATTAGGTACTACTTTAGTACATACATCCATCTATATGTATATATATCCATAAATATATATATATATATATACTCAACACGCATATATAGAAATGCATGTGTATGTTGTTTGTGTGTGTATGTACAAATATATTTCTGTATATGAAATGGAAATAACTTATGAGTATAAAAAATAAGGAAAATAAAAATTTGGTAAAATAATAACTTACAGTGTTCTCAGAAACTGTTAAGCAGCAGACCACAATGCATTAATTAATATTCCTAATGGACATTAAAAATGTTTCAGGATGAGTGAAACTTCAGGGATGATATCAGTGAACCATTTATCTAAGATCTTTGCAACTACAAGGAATGATGAGTTGCATGTCAAAGTAATATGGAGGGAAATGCTGATATAAGAAAAGATCAGCGGATAGCCCAATAACAATTTTAAAAACCAAGATGACTGTACACTGTTCACTCTACATTACCTTCTGGAAAATCCTATTCTCTACACTTAAAAAGTACCATTAAACTCTTCTTTAGGTAGTCACTAAAAATTCAGGAAAATTTACTTTTCTCAGACTAAGTCTTATGTAGAGAAAGCTTCTTCACAAATCGCAATGAGTACAGTGCCAGACACACTTAGTGTATGTGATAGCCACATGATGAGCACTGTAGGCAGAAATAGAATTAGTTACAGCAAATTTAGCATTTCAGCTATAACTTTCCATGGAACTAGCTAGAAACTTCTTTTTTAAATGTAATATTATATAAAATTAAATTTGGTTGTGTGATGGGAAATGTGAACCATGATTACTCTACCAAAGGAAAGTTACAAGAATTAGAATTACAGTATCATATATAACATTGATACTTTTCATTAGAAACATAGTATTTCAAAGATCTGATGTAACGAAAGACCAGAAAAAATGAGTCTTTATTTTCAAGTGTTGATTTACTAGAGTAATCTGGTAGTTTTGTTCATCAAAATAGAACAGCTTCTGCACTTTTTACTAACCTGGACCGGGATAAATATTAGTGTGCTTTTATTATGTGTACTGTGCTTCAGAGTGTCTGTTACTGCCCCATTAAACAAATTGCTGCTTCTGAGTACAACAGCAAAATTAGAAAGAGCTCCTGTCAGAAGTCATTTATCTGTCACACATGCTTCATAACTAGTTTTGCAATTGCTGCAGCCATGAATTTAAGGTTTCTTTTTCATATGGTATATACCCTTGGTGCTGCTGTAATTAGAATTATGATTTTACACCATCGAGGAATGTACTATGGTTCTTATTGATTTCAATGAGTAAATTAAAAAGACATATTCTTGTTGTAGTAGGTCTGTGAAATACCTAAAAATACAGAAAAATTCTTGATATAGAAATGGTATGGTAGCTATAAACAGTTATAAAATCAGTCTAAAATATTAGCTATTAATTTAAAGATGTTGAAGAATTACCTAGTAGCTAGTAGTGTCCAATAACTATCTTTTCCCTTTTCTTTTCCTCCTAAAGCAGTTTCTTTTTTTCTTTTAAATACAGACAAGCACACAAATAAAAGGTGTAATCTCAAGGGGGGAAAAAAAGTACGACCAAAAATATTCCTTACTTTCTCTCTTTATAATTCACATTAAAAATAAAAGGCAATGCAACACTCTGGTATAGAAACAAAGAGACATTAACACTAAAAAGGAAGTGCATTAAAGGTTTCTGAACTTCAATTATCCCCCAGCAAGTCTCACAATGCCCACAAAATACACACAGATCTTTAAGTCAGTGCAGGTTCTCAGACTTTTTCCTCTATAAGAAGTCACACTGGCTATTGATGGAAATAAGGATCTACTGACCTCTGGGTCTAAACCATAAAAAAATATAATGATACCAGACTTCATGAAGGCTCCTAGGTAGTCAAAACCAGGTCTAAATGAACCTCTAACTATTAAACATGAGGAAAAGGATTTTCATGGGATTATATCTTACCATAAGGGCCTTTCTTGATTATTTTCTCCACTAAAGGTTTCATTTGATATAAAGTTATGTGTAAATAATACAACTGCATCTGATTTTAGAATATATTTCAACATGATTGAACTGAAGAAGACACATCTAAGCTGAATTTTTTAATGCGTAATAGCTGGTATTAATATTTCAGTACAAAAATTGTGTGCTTTAATGGTTGAACAGCGTACAATGAATACTGGAGAGAACTCATGAACCAAGCCTAGGATCAGACACTTCACAAACAAGAACTGTGTATTCAGGAATCCTAATGAATTCAGGAGTCCTAATAAACTCAGGAGTCATTCTCTATTCAGGATCCCTGTTCAGGAACCCTAATCAAGTGAATGAAACTCTGTGTGTCTGTGTGCAGGAGTAAAGGAAGCTGCTTATGTGGACATCTTTCATTCATGACATTTGTGTACACATCAAACAGTTCCAAATCAATTTATATTATTTCCTGTAATAGTCCTAGGATTATTCCAGGTTAAATTAATTTCACAGTCAGTTCCTCACTAAAGTGGTCTGTCTGTTCCTCATAAACAAATGTCACAAGAATAAATGTATTCCAAATTTTAGTTTATACCTTTAAAAAATGTTAGGATATTCTAGTTCTGAAAACAAATATAATGTGACCTCTTTAGGAAAAAAACCTACTGCAGACCTTTTACCTGCTTAGGGTAAAAAACACAAGACAAGTATTACTAGTGAAGGCAATACCATGAGTTCCTTCAGGAATAAGAGCTAATTGATTTTGAATTCGTTAATGACACAGAAGTTCCTCTCTGATAATATGTAAAATTCAGTGTCAGAATGCCCTGAGGGTATGGTTGAGGGAAAAGCACACCATATAGACACATAAGCATAAACATATATATATATACATATATATATATACATGATTGAATTCTGACATCAGAATTTGCCTTGGTTTTGAACCTTGTTTGCAAAAGAACAGTATTTAATCATTGAATGTGTCATGTGCCAATGGTAAATGAAACATTTAGAAACTGTCTCATGCGTCTTTTGCTATTACTTGTACATTTACAGAAATACTGGCCTTTTTTCCTTCTCCCTGTTTATCTTCCAACACTTCTCTGTACTCCACCTTCTTTATAGGTTAGGAGTTACACATCTGTTATTTACTTGCTGTGCATTCTGGTTGTGAGGGTAATGACTGACAGATTGCCTTAGCAGACTGGAAGACTGCTGGGTTGCTGCCTCAAACAGTGATTCTCAATCTCTCTTTTCATTTTTCTTCCCATTTCTAATTATACATTACTGGACTCATGTTACTATTGAAAGGTTTGTATCTCATGTTAATGTGGCAGAAATAAAAAAGCTTGTGATTTCTTGCCTCCAGAACAAGTTGATATAATTATAGGCTTATAATTCATAGCTACTGATATAATATCTTTGCCTTTTCACTTTGTCTTCATATACATAGATTTGTATTTGGGAGGCATATACTCACAGCTTTAATAGGCAGGGTGGAGGGGTTGAATATTCTTCATATTATGCACTAAAAGAAATTTCCAGCTGTTAGCATTATGTGAGTTCTTGGGCTCTCTTATGTGATTGTATCATGCTGAATTTATTTTTGGAAGAATTTCTACTTTAGGGTCTTCTTGGTGTGCAAAATGACTAAGTGGTAATATTAGCCAAAATTTTGCTGTAGTGAAATATTTCCCTAAACTTCAGGTAAAGAGTATCATGTAATTTGTAATGATAACCACAGCAATGAGTGCAAATGGTAGTCAGCTATTACCAGCCATAATTGGTGCACCTTTCATCTCCTGTCAAGCAGAGTGGTACTGATTAGGACCAAAAGACAGCTATCAGCTCTTTCATTTCCGGACTCAAACAAAAGGAAAAGAGGTGCCTGTCTGAGCTGATAGCTTTTGGCCCTTTGATCAGGTCCTACCAGAAGTCACCCAGTAACCTGATTTCTCATCAACAGGCTATGGTCTTTGATATAGGTAAGATGCTACTGCAAATTGCATTTATGAAGGGAAAACAGCAGGACATAAGCAAGGAGTACAGTTACTGATTCACATGGAAAGGTTGCTTTGGCATCCTGCTTTCTTTGAGGGAGGTAGTAAATAAGTTCTACTAATATTATTGAGAAGATATTCCTATAAACAACAAGCAACACGGCTCTTCAGAAGGTTGTGTTTGCCCTCCCTGGTGTAACAGGAACTTAGGCATGGTTCAGTGTTTATGAAAGGTCCAAGCAAAATAACAGAAAATCAAATTTACTATTGATGGATGGGGAAAAAATTCCCTGCTTGGAAAGAAAATGTATTTGGAAAATTCTACCTCTAAGTAGTTAGGCAAACAAAGCATATTTCAGAGAAAGACTTTTCAAGTTTTGCTTTCCTCCACCATAAATCTGCAATATCAAGTACAGACATGTAAAATGTGTGTCAATCCTTTTTTTGTTTTAGTAAGAGTTTTCCCAGGAATTATTCTTTAGTGTTGATATAACTGTTACAGTGGGGTAGAGAAACATACATTCAGGAAGATGCTAAACAAGGTTTTAGATGATGTAGCTAACAGTTGGAGTAAGTACTATGAAATCACCCATATTCCATCATTACATGGAGAATTTTGGTATAAAAATTCAAAAGTCTTCCCCTCAATTTCTCATAAAAATTCTATGAATTTAATGTAACAGCTTTTATGGTCCTCCTGATAAATAGATACTCTGTATTTTGTGGGAAAAAAATCTGCTTCAGAGTGGAAGAGTACTGCACTGTATTTCATCAGTGCTTTTTTTTTTAATCCGACCTCAAAAGACCTTAGTCTGTGACATCATGAATTAACCGACTTTTTGAAGTGTCTAACTAGTTACAGAGGTAAATGATTTTCTTCTCAGTCTAAACTGTTGAATTAAACATCTATCACAATTGACAAAATGGGATAGAGGTACCTTTGTAGTCTAACATCCTAAGTTTAATCATTTTTTCTTTCACAGTTAAATTGGAGTGTGATGTGTGGCAAGTTGTATAGAGCAGAATAGCTTTGGTAGCATTAAGAAAATATTTCTCTGCTAGGAAAAATGTTAGCCTGCACAAAATTCCTAAATTTTAAATAATAAATAACCATTTAAATACAAAAAACTTAAAACAAACAAACAAAAGCAGAACTCCAAATCTATCAAAGGAGAATGAAATTTTGAAAGGGCTAAGATTTCAGTCATCTTTGTAAAAATTAAATTCACTTTTGGATTACTTTTAAAATATATTAAAAATTAATCTAAATCAATTGACTTATTGTGTGTCCTAAGGCTTAGAAAGAGGAGAGTCTGCAGATGAATGCTGCCCTGAGTATTTTTCTCTAATTTGTTCTCACTAAAGAAAATTGAAGGGATGCGGATATAAATAATGGATGCTGAGGATCCAGATAACAGTGGTAAAAAGCAATTATATTTAAGGCAAAGTACAGTATAATTTTGCCAATTTAATTTGATTTTAAAGTAATTCATGTGTGTATTTGGGCATTTCTAAAAATATTTAAAGATATACAAGGCTATAAGACTGGCATCCTTTTCCAAAAACCTAGTCCTCTTCTCAGAATACAAGCCAAATATTTAAATTTTCTAAAAGACAGTAAAACACAGTTAAACTCATTTCCAATAAAATATATTAGGCAGGGTTGTCTCCCTCTATCTGTAGATCTCCAAGAGTGTGCCAGCAGGCTTTGCACCAACTCATAACCAGGCATGTAATTCATGTATTCAGCTTCATGCTATAGACACATGTGCTCTGCAACATCATATCCATGTTGTTTGAGATGGACTAAACTGAAAAATACTGCAGAAAGTCATATTTTGAGGACCAAAATGCTGAAAAGTAAAGCCCAAGAGGAACTTACAGACAGGTGCTGTGGTATGTGGTGTCTGCTTTAGGACAGACCTTCCCTAAGTAATGTGGATGTGTGCCAGTGGATGAATGCTGACTGTGTTACATTCCTTTCATTTAGAGGAATTTTTGGACCCCAGGATGCTTGTAAGAAACACCCAAGACACTGAGCAGTTGAATTTTGAAAAGATGCAGTCCCATTCTTTTCCAGTAACAAGGAGCGTCAACATGGTGACAGTTTGAGTTTGGGAAAACCTGTGGGTTATTTACTATCAATATATTAATAAATATATTAATAATAATAATATTATATTATTATATATCAATATAGTGATAATAAATTGTATGGAAACCATAGAATGACAGGGACAATTTAGTTACATTTTTGGAAGATCCCAAACCACATACATCCCCATATAACAAGTGAGACATAGAATATTTTGTCATACAGAGTATCAAGTCTGGTTTGTTGTTTTGGGGTGTTGTTTAACAGAATTATTTTTCATATGGAACACACTGGAGACACCCACCAGCTCTTATCTGACTTGCCCAGATCCCATTTGAAAATACAGGACTGGAGAATTAGAACAGCACATTTGCTTACAGTCCTGCCATTTTGGGTCTTTAAATTTTGGCTCACATGCTTTAATTGCTGTTTCGAGGATGGCAGACTACCATTGAAAACCCTGCATTTATTTCCAATAGAGATTTATAAATGTTAGCTTTTTGTTTAAATTCTGATTTAAGAAGAATGCTAGTTCATATCTACGGCCTGGTTAATATAATGAATTCTATTGAGTAAGGCTGGTTGTCTTATTGGATTAGATATGCATCAGATACACATTTAATTGAAAATCTCAGTCTGTGTTACAACATATGCAAAGGTTGCTGGGTGTTTTGTTGATCTAGATTGCTTGGTGATTTTCTGAAATACTAAAAAAATCTTTATACATATCTTCAGTTTCTCATTTCTTTGGGTTTGCTACAATTTCATCTTCCCCAAAAGCTAACCAATGACATTGAGAAAGATAGGAAAACAAGTGTAAGGGTGGGATAAGCTCTCACTTTCTGACTGGTTATAGGCAGAGATGGAGAGGTGTCATTGTTCCTTTTTGTTTGCATCCTACTATCCAGTTGTTCTGAAAGAGAAGGGAATGGGTGCAGGACCTGAAGAAATAATACTATTTCTGTATAGAAAGGCCAAGTAGCTGGAGATTTTTCTAAACTGCCAGCTTGTAATTTTTGTTTGAGATGTCAGCATTTCAGCTGTATCCTGTTCTCTTTCCAGCTAAGCAAGATGGCATTAAAATTCACTCCTGCTAAAATCACAGGAGTGGTGTATGCACTTCATCGAGCAAGACTATGCTGTTGTAAATGGCTATACAATAATTTCAGGACTTTGACAGAATAATGACCAACTAAAGAAAAATAAGCTATGAAACACCAAACAAAGAGTTATAGCTATTGCCAATTATAGAAAATTGTTGAGAGAGGAAGGGTTGGCATACTGGAGAAATGCTAATGCAGTCTGACTTTTTATAGCATGAGCTGGCACACAAATTACAGCCCATTGAAAGGTGCTGACACCAACAGAGGTGGTTACAAACCTTATACATGGACTCTGGTCTGCTTATGTTGTGGTCCCCCTGGGAAACAGTATTGAGGCTTTCAGGGATAGGAAATAGCTAGAGTGTAGTCTCCTTGGATTATAACTATCAACTTCAGTGAGCCGAAGGATTTCTCAGCATGGATAAGCAAGATAATTCTGTGGTAAAGCCCCATGTTAAATTCTAGACCTCAAAGAAAACATTAATTGTGCAGATCTCATAAATTACCTCCAAAACTAGCACCAGTGTTTTCATAGTTTTCTACTAGGGCTAGAGGACTGCGTCATCCCATCTTTCTCTGTTTTTCTCATCTAAAATCAGGTTGTCAGTAGAGCACAAACAATTTGAAGGTTCAGTTTTAAAACTAGAAAAAAAACAGAGTAAGGATATGACCAATACACAAGGACCCTATAAACATTCTAGGGTTTATTGTGTTGGGGGTTTTTTTCTAGTAGGACCTGTTTTAAACATATTTATTTTTTCAGTTACCTGAAGATGTGCATGATAAGAGGAGGACCAGTGGCCATCCCCTTAAATACTGATTCTATCTAGAGTATTCGCAACCTCTCAAAGTCAGCAGACTAAGAGTTTGTTGGGTTTTGGGTTTTTTAAGTAATTAAAAATAGCCTTCTCTAAGTAATAGCAATCTTTGGTAGTGCTTGCAACCTCTTCAGATTTCAAGAAAAACATTCTACCACTTGTGATTTTGACAGGAAACGCTTAGGTCTAGCAGAACCTTTGTGGCCCTCACCCTGAATCTGTATGTTAAAGCTATAATGAGACTATGAAAGCCCAGAGGAAGTAAAGAGCCTGTTTCTTCTCTCAGTTAACACCACTTCTATTCTATATAACTGTTAACTTCAGTGGAATTGTTCCCAGCTTGCAACTGTGCAAACAGAAGTACAATCAGACTCCTAATAGCTGGGCTTTGCAGTAGTATACTATGTATGTTTTATCTCTCCTCAATTAACTCTCCTGTATTAGTTAGGCAATGTATTTCCAGGGCCATGCCAGTCTTTTTGATGATACTGGTGCATAAACAAAGTAGGAATTTGGGCAGAAAACCTTAAAAACTGGCAAAAGAAAATTTTGAGTCCTATCCAGCTAAAAACATCTGTGGTCTTAGAGGTTATGCAAGGCCCTGGCTACAGATGCTGGCTGTTCAACAAGTCAAAACATTCAGACACAGGTTGGTCTCCAGTGCAAGGTCAAATAAAAGTGTCTCTGTGTGTGGTGGAGAAAGTTTAGTAAAAGTGAAGGAAAGCAATATCAGAAAACTTCTATTTGTATCCTGGTGATCCAGATAAAATTAGAGACTCTTCATACTGGTCCCTGTAAGGCAGAGTATCACCATGTATTAGATCTTTATACAGTTAAGATATATAATGTCATAGCCAAAAACTTTCAAAAGTACTTATTCTCACAGCATTCTCATTAGATATAGGAACCCAAAAGAAGTCTCCAAAGTCCAAACACATCACATCTACCTTGAAGCATTTGTCTGGGGTGAAGAAGACAGGAACCTTCACACCTAATAAAGAGTCAGTGATTCAGCCCATCTGAATATCCCTGACCCTGTGGGAGTGTTTGGTTTTTTCTCCATTGATAATCTAATCTTCCATTAGTGCCTAAATTTAATGTGAGGAATCCAGACATTAGTGATTTTCCCCTGACTTCACCAGGTATAGGAGGGACTAAAGCTGAACAGGAGTGACAGTCAAATCTCCTAGGTCTCAGGCTGTAATTACTGAAATGCTCTGCTATACATCTTCCCTCTAGACACAGTGGGGAGAGTCAAATAAGAATAGAATTGTTGTGTGACCATCCTAAGATGACCCACATCCTATCTGTCACATATGTGTATTCTGCTGGTTTTCTTGTTTCCCAGAGGTCTCCCATACATGAATTGGTATTTCCCATATTTTATTCAATGTTGGAAACTTATTTGTTCTTTCTACTTCTTGTTGCCCAGCTAAGGCTACACAGTCTGCTGGGGACCAAAGGATCTCTGTGAGGGTGTTGCTGGAATCTTCTTTCACATCCAGTAATTCCTGTCCAGATTTTTCTTCAGGTTCTGTCTGTTTCTTTGAAGCAGTAACACAAATGTGAAATACTCCCATGACTCTCTCTCTGGGATGAGAGCTCATTTTGATGATTGTAATAAAATAGTTTTGTAAGGATTTATAATGTAAAAGCATAGGTGCCATGTATAGCACAGAAACGCATTTTAAGTGTATGAAAAACAGAAAAGAGTTTGATGTAAACCCATATTCTCTAGGGTCCAAGCTTCCATGCTGGGAGCCACCGAGTCACAGCAGCATACAAACTGCAAAGAGAGCATTAATTATTTCATTCCAAGCCACTATGATCTTGGTTGTAGATATAGTTTACATGATTTCCTTACATTTTTCCAGATTAATGGTATTTATTACATCTACCTTAGCTTCTAAAATTAAACACTTTAAATAAGTCATTCTATGTTCTGTACCCATTGGTCAGGAATGGACATTTGTGGGTGGTGGTGCATCATTGCCATGTCTTTAAATCTCTGTTGGGATATTGTCTGCAGATATCTATATCGTTTTAGGTCTGTATAGGCAGTCCCAAGGCAGAGTGCAATCCAGCCCAGAACATCAGAATCTCTAAGATCTGTCCAAGACAGAGGAGACATATGGAAACATAAGCAGAGCACCACAGATCACTGTTATTTGTATAATCGACTAAGTTGAGCTGTCTTCTCAAGCTACACTGACAATTTAGAGATTATCTCAAGTGTCTTGCTGAACAAAACTGGACAGGAACAACGGCATCACAAGACTTATTAGAGTATACTGACAGATATATCTGGGATGTTGATATTTAAAATGTGCCGAGATGTTTTTCCTTGGAAAAATATAATTAAAGCATTGAATCTCACAACTCAAGATGGAGGAGTTGGAAAATAAAAGGAGGATTCCAGTCCTTTTACCACATTCTTGACCACCGACTTGAACAAAATGAAGATCTGTGTTGACTCCTCATACATTTTTAATATGCACATTTCTTTGGAAAGAAAACAAGCTGGGCAAGTGCTTGTTATGTAAGACACACACATTACAACTGAAGATTTGTCTGTCCTAAAAGCTGGATCTGGATCAGCTGAGAACAGAAAGGTGTTAAAAGAGTCAATAGTTTTCTAATTAACATATTTATGGGATTACTGGAGCCCGGAAAACCTACAGGGAATTTGAATAGTACAGATTTGACCAGTTTTGAAGAGTAGAGATTTTTCACTTTTGAAATAAAGTTTCCTTTTACGTATGAGTGAAGTTATTTACAAAAACTTTTACAAGACATTTCTCTATTTCTTCTCAAGCTGCCCAACCTCATAATATTTATAACTAATTTCATGTCTACCTGTTCATTTGATATTATGCTTCTGTTTAGACAGGAAAGAATTCTTAACTATCCTAAAATATTATACTGTCAATGAGGACTCAATAGCTTCTTCTAGCAGTACTTTTTCTGAAACTATTTATTACAGATAGAAGTGTTAGAAATACAGTTATGCTTGATAGTAATTTATTTGCTACTGTATTTTGCATATTACTGTTATCAACATCATACAAGTCATCAACTTCATACAAAATACCTTAAATCAGAAAACTTGTAATCACTACTCAATTTATGGCAGACTATAAGCTTATATTCAGCCATATAATCAAAACAATAGTTTATTATTAGTTGATTATATATATATTATCTTAGATTATTATTCAGCTAAAGAAATACAGACAGGCTGAACAGTTGGGTCATAAGATGGGAACACACTTCTCTAGAAATCTAACATATGAGGCACTTCACACAAAACTCAGAAAAAAAAGTTGTTTATGTCTACATGAGGATCTTTAAAGAGCCCAAATTTTCTCCTGAACCAGTCATGATGCAGGTTGAGTTTCTGAAAAGGATTCAGGTTCTGTACTTCAATTCTGATGCAACAAAGCACAACAAACTGCTTTCATGCAAACACAAAAAGGAATGGAAGGTCAGACTTCTGAATTAACAGAAGTTTGAACATCATAACTAACATCATGGTTATTAATATGAAAGGGATTAAAATATCATTCTTCTTGAAGTTAATAGTTCCTGTAATGTTCTTATGGAAACGATATAACATCTGCACTACCCAGATGTTACAATCTATGGTGATGTCTTCTGCTAGAATGCAACTTTGAAGGTCATTGAAGGAAACTGTTCTTTTTCCAAGATGGAGAAAGAGAGATACTGGGTTGTCATCTCTTCTCTCAGAGACCTCTTGTACATTTTCTGTTTAACAGTCAACAGTAAGACACAACAGCTTTAGGAACTGGGATAGATGCCAGAATTCCTCCACCACTTCATTACAGAGAGATCCTTAAACACGGGTGTGGGAGGAGTGTCATCTCAATTTTATAATCTCTTCTGCATAAAGGACAGATTCAGTAAGAATGAGGGCAGCATTCCAGAGCATGTTTTAATCTTTTGTTTAGAGAAGGCTTTGGAAGACTGGACATCATCATTATGTGGGAACTTGGGCGCTGCTCGATTTTGTCCAGAGAAGGACAATGAAGCTGATGAAGTCTAGAGAGGAAGCCACATGAGGAGCGGTTGAGGGGAGCTGGGATTGTTTAGCCTGGAGAAGAAGAGGCTCAGGGGTGGACTTATTGCTCTCTACCACTATCTGAACGGAGGGTGTAGCCAGGTGGGGGTCAGTCTCTTCTCCCAGGTAACCAGTGACAGGACAAGAGGAAATGGTCTCAAGCTGCACCAGGGAAGGTTCATGTTGGAAAGCAAGCAGAATTTCTTCACTGAAAGAGTGGTTAAGAATTGGAGCTGGCTGCCCAGGGAGGTGGCGGAGTCACCATCTCTGAAAGTGTTCTAAAGGTGTGTGGATGTGACACTTGAGGATATGGTTTAGTGGCAAACAGAACAGTGCTGGGTTATTGTTTGGAATTGATGATCTTGGAGGTCTTTTACAACCTTAATGATTTTATGATTCTATGTTCTTTGGGGGAAGTAACAAGAAAAGACTTAACCCAATTTTTTTCTTTCTCAAGCATCGTTCTAACTTTTCATATTTTTACTACCACTTTTCTTGTTTCTGGGAAGATGAACGTGTGTTCTAAAAACTAAGAGAAGTGTTTATTACATCTTAGTTCCACACCGAAGAGTTCTCATTAGCTGCATGTTGGGTGTCGGCTCCCTGGGAGGTATGAAAAAGACACGTTACACTAAGGATCTGGGCCCTCTAACTTCAGAGGCACCTGCTAGTGTCCATAAAGACTGATCACCTATCTCAGTCTGAATGGCCAGGACTGGTTGACTATTAATAAGTAGAGAAATAAACTTCTAAATACAAATTACCTGAAGCAAGCCAAATAACAAGTAGTAAAAAGATGGTTTTAAAGTTTCTCCAGGTCAGAAAAGTATTACTTATGCTAATATCCTTTGCCTTGGTCACTTTGACCCCATGAATTCATCACTTAAGGGTCAACTACAGGAGCTCTTATGTAAGAATGAAGCCACATAAAAAGATTACAACTAATGCAAGAATAGCAATTCAGTAAGGCACCATGGACAGTATAAACAAAGATTATTTGAACCTTGGAAGCCAGCTTCCCATGGCTCACCTTAGATTCAATAGAGAGACAAATATTGCCTGAAATCCCTCTCAGAATGATTTCCAACTTCTTCATCCATTTTCAAAAACTTGGCTGCCCTTTTACTTCATATTCTAATTCACAGTCTCTATCATAAAGCCCTGAAACTTCCAAAGTATCTGTGCCGATACGAATACAACCAGATAAATTTCTCCAAAAACTGGTCAGCTCTAATAGGAACAAGTGGATTGCCTGTGTGAAATTTCAGACGTACAAAAACTTGTTGAAAGCAAGATTTGAAGGATACTTCACCAAACTAATAGTGCACACACACCACTGTGACCCTACCATGTTCAGTAACTCATAGAAGCTTTCCCATCAACTCTGAAACTGAGGAGACATATAGGGAGGGAAATATAGTGAAATACATTATATTGAGGACAGTGAAGAAGCATATCCTGCAATTCAAAAAGTACATTAAGTTAGTGAAGGTTCTGACTTATGCATCTCATTCAAAAGGTAGAGTGAAAAACTGAGCAGCAGTCCCAACCAAGTTAAAAGTTCCTGTTTCATAACTAGAACTGTTTAGATTTCAGGGTACTTTTTTTTAATAAGATGTTCTTTGAGAAAAGTTAGTGAAAAGTATCTGTGTCATCCTATTACAGTGGATTCCACAAATAAAACATGACATAAAAAACCACAAATACTTCAAATATGGATTAACAAAATATCCAAATACTACAAAATAGGCTTCAATATCTATTAGATTAAAAAAAAAATTAGTCTCTTTCCCCCACCAACCACTTTTTACCAAAAGTGTAATTTTCTGAAAGAATTTATAGTAACGCGGAGAATGTTTAAAATTTCAGATTATTTCACCTAACCCCTGTTATTTTTGCAATTCTGTCTAGAAAGCTAAACTGTCTCTGCCAGCATTTCTGAAAACAAATACAATTAAAACAGTCTCTTGCTTTCCTATTTCAGAATCTTGTGAAAGTACTATTTTAAAAAAAAAAAAACTTTTTATTTTATGAATGGGAAAAGTTTCCTTTTTTTAAAACTGTTTCAAACTTGTTTACAATTTTTGTGCAGAGTTAACTGTGTGTCGGCCTATTCCATATCAGCAAAGCTGAGTTATTCAATAACCAGCAAGCAATATGCATGAAAACTGTCCCCTGAAATCATATTCATAGAGCACTGGTACCCAATATTATCTCAGCTTCCCTTTATTCCCATTAGTGATGGGATTTCAATTCTGGTTGTACAGAAAGCTCATTATTCCCAAAGCATCAGAAAAACCCTTTAAAGTAAACAGCAGGTGGCCTTTGACCTGTGTTTGAGAAACAAGATGGATGAGCTGCCCTGTGAGGTTTCACAGACCTCATACCAACTCTTATACCACAGCAGAGCAAATAAGTTTCTTCTCACTGTATCTGAGAATTTGAACTTGTGAATGAGTCCTCAGCCCCTTTTATCCTACTACTAGGCTGGATTGTCCTTTTCCAATTTTTCAATACGATGTTAGATTCACAATGTGTGTCTTAAACTAAAATGTTCATTCCTTCCTTGTTCTAACTCCTAGAAGCTCTTTCTTCTCTTTTCCCATACAATCCTCCTCCCTGATCTTCAGCCAAAATAGTTTCTTGTAGATATTTGTCTCACTCAACTTTTACCCCTCAGAAAGGCCAACAACATGTGAGAATTTTTCTTGATTTTTTCTTCCCTCTGGCACGTTTTGTTGAAGTTCACTTTCCTGAGTTTATTTGGGAGCTACAGCTCCCAAACTCCCTTATTCTGAACTGAAATGAGGAAATACCTTTAGTTGAGGCATCTAAATAGTTTAACAATGCATGAAAACGTATCATTGATTTTAATGAACGGAAAATGGATAGAAAATTGAAATACCAAACAACATGTTATAGGTTTTAACAATTGAATTTTCCTGAAACCATGTATAAACTTCCATGCAAATAAAGAATTAATTTTAAAAAAGCGAAAAACCCAAAATAAACTGGTCTGACACTGATCATGAAACTGCAATATTTATCAGAAATTTTTCCATCTGTTTGACTAATATTTTAAATGGTATGTGTAGTTTATCTAATGTAAGTATTAATGAATGATTGTATATTCAATTATAGTAACTAAAACAATAGACCACAGCTTGGGGAAATCCCAATTAAAAATGTAATTACAAGAATGAATGCTGCAATGACACAGGAAAACATACTTAAAGATGATAAAGATGAATACGGGTCCTATTTTTGATATCCAGCATTTTGAAGAGGATATTTTATTAATTACCAAAACTTTAAATTTCCTTCATTGTGAATCTTCACATTGGGGCAACACCGCACTGAAACATTTCAGGCAGGAAAATAATTTGATTTTTTGATAGAAATGGTTCTGTGTATCGTTATGTATGTTCATTATACAATAAATTTCAGTTCTATCTCTTCAAAACCACAGTTAACCTGAGATTTCTTCATGGAATCTGTCTACCATAACATGAACTGTACTCTTTTGCTTGGCTTCACATGGAGGCAGTTTTTTGGGCTGTCAGCTGGTGAGTTTCAGAAAAACAACAAAACCTTTGAAGTGCTAAAAAGTATTTGTGGTGAATGTAACATAACTCCACCTTCACTTTTCCCAAAATTAGTTTACCTGCTGTGCCTTTCTGCCACAACTCCATTTTCTGCTGATATTTGGATACAGAATAGTACAGACCCAGAACTCTACAGACCCAGTAAGGAGAGGAAAAAAAAATAACTTGAAAGGATACGAAATATGGTCTGTGAGTAACATGGAAAAAGAGAATGGGCAGTAAGGGCTGTTTTAATTAGAACTGAGATACATCTGAAAAAACTAATCACTGAAAAATTATCAAGGATAAATCCCCAAATAAAAATGGGCATTTCTTTGCATGATTAATAGTCCAACTGCAATTCATTTTGGGCATTTGTCTACACTCACAGTATGATTAGCCAACTTCATGGGTGAAGAGTCTACTCTGTGTATCACTGGTGGGCAGAAATCCCAAAGACACAAATGATGAAGGCTGGGACAGTGCACCTGAAGAATAATGAGAAATTCCTACTACATTTTTATACTTTTCCCTAAGGGTCTTCTTTCAACAGTGCTGGTGACATAATAAGAGCTGGGTGGAGGCTGGCCATGCCCTAGTGTGCCTGTTGAGACCCTCCTGTTCTAATCAGACTTGGCTGAACTCCCTTTAGGCAAAAAGAGCAAAATCATTTTCCCTCCGCAATCTTACCACGGTAGTACAAAATTATTAGAGATATATTGAACACAATACAAGTACTTCTGCTTTTACATCTTCTATGGCATATAGACATCCTCTTCTTCATCTTAGATAATGTAGACAAGTTATACCCAAAAGTTCTAGCCAAAGGACATTCATGACCTCATTGTGAAAATAAGCCATAGCTGTCTCATGGAGTCCCTTTCTGAACAGCAGGGATTTTTCTATTTTTCTGGGGTATTAATTGTGTGTTATTTCTTTCATCTCAGTTTATTGTTGGAGAAGCCAAAGATATGATAGTTCATGTTCCAGATAAGGCTGTAAAGTCAAGACCTTCATTACCACTGACTTGTCCTTAAATTTCCTTTTTTATCTAATAGTTCACAAAATAGAAGTATAAATTTGCAAATGTATTGGGTTTGTGTAGCCACATTCTGGAACCAGAGGGGCTACAGAGGTGGCTTCTGTGAGAAGGCCACAAGTCCCACCAGCCAACCTGCTCCAGTGTGGGCTCCTCTCTCCACGGGTCTGCAGGTCCCTGCCAGGAGCCTGCTCCAGCACGGGCCTCCCACGGGGTCACAGCCTCCTCTCAGGCATCCACCTGCTCAGGGTGGGTCTCCTCCATGGGCTGCAGGTGGATCTCTGCATCCCTGTGGCCCTCCATGGGCTGCAGGGGCACAGCTGCACCAGTGGTGTAGGTGCACTTCAGTTAGGTTGTTGATCCCTCCACCTTTCGAGGAGAAGAATCCAAGAGCGTTCTCAGGCACTTCCATGATTTCTATCTCATCAACAACAATTTAACGGAGTTATTCAGCAACAGTGTATTTTTTCCTTTGTGTTCTACTTCTTCCACTGCTAAATTTGTAGAGAAGATGTGATTTTCAGTAAGAACAGAAGGGACATCTTATATAATCTGTCATATTTTTATAGAAGTACCTTTTTACCTTTGAATGTAAGTTCTGCACTAGTTTGAGAAGAGTAATCTTGCATCATAAAACTAACAGAATACCTTTAAATACATATAACCATAGAGAATGATGTATTTAAGTAGAATCTACTAAATATATTTTATGGCAGATGAAGAAATATAATCCAAAACATATGATATTGTCTCATTAGTGTTAACTTTATGAAAATGAAAACCATTTGGAATGGTGTTTTAGGTATATTTTTATTTGGACAGTATAGTATATGCAACATTATGGAGTTGCAGATTTTCTGAATACAAACATCATCATTCTAATTCTAATAATATCTGTAGACTGTAAAAAAAGACCCAAAAAACCCCACACCTTCTTACATGAAGCCAAAGATCTGTTACTACTTGCTGTTTTTGGAAATAGTTAATTATCTTTCCTTTCCACATTGCAAGAGGAAAAAATTGACTACTCAAAACTGTAAAATTAAGTCGGATTAGAGCATTCAAACCAACAGGAGCAGACCACTAACACTTCAAAAGAATAGAGATAATTTATTTATACTTACATATGATTTTATTCTGAAGAATTCTTCACCTATCCTTGCTGTTATGTATTATTAGAAGTCTGCTGGTGGTGACCATTTTGTGGCACTACTAAGAGCTTTTTGGAAATGAGGACAGTTAAAATTGTTTATAAAAATACAAAACTTTTTATGTCTTTGCTTCATTGAACTCTATAGGTGAGCTGCCTTAGCTAAACATGATTCTTTATGCATTGATAAAAAATAATTCATCTGAGTCTAGGCAGACCTTGAGCTTTTTCTCCTCATTGGTATATAAAAATTGAAATCCTAGGAGTTAGGATAAATTGAAACTTGAAGAGTCAGCTCCAAAGCTGAAATTTGTTGAGATAAAGCAGACTATGCCCCACTTCTACCACCACAACTTTCATCATCTTTCATCATTGCCTTTCTTCTCAGAATTCTGGAAAGCAGCTAAACTGGTATTTGTCTGGGAAGCAGAAAGCCTTTACAGGAAATCAGCACATACTCCAAAGCTAATCTCTTGGAGGGAAAGAATAGTGTTATTCTTCAGGGACTGTGCATTAGGTTATTCAGCAAGATCTGCTTAATTTATCTTTTATGTATTATTCATTAGATGAAATTCCCACAACATAGCAATAAGAAGGTCAGTATGATGGCCTGGGCCAAAATAAAGGTAATTTTTTGCTGGGTTATACAGCAAAAAGATGAATAATCAGTGTGACACGAAAAACCAGCTGTATAAAGATGAGGGACAGAGAATCAATTATTGTTAACTAGTAAGAACAGAAGATATAATCATCACTCAAGGATGGTTCTGGTATTCCAGTATACAGTCTAATGATTTAATGAGCATTAAAAAGCAAAACATCTGCTAGACAATAGTACACATATGTCTTATTCCTTTTTAAATTGATGTTTGCTGATGGTGCAAATGACTACGGAGATTTTTACAGAATCACAGAATGGGTCAGGTCGGAAGGGACCACAGTGGCTCATCTGGTCCAACCTCCCTGCTCAAGGAGGGTAATCCCAGAGCACATGGCTCAGGATTGTGTCCAGATGGTTCTTGAATATCTCCAGTGAGGGAGACTCCACAGCCTCTCTGGGCAATCTCTTCCAGTGCTTGGTTACCCACACAGTAAAGAAATTGCTCCTCATGGTCAGGGGGAGCTTCCCGCACATCAGTTTCTGTCCATGGCCTCTTGTCCTATTGCTGGGCACCACCGAGCAGAACCTACCTCCATCCTCTGACACCCCTTCAGCTACTTGTGTACATTGTCATCTTCCCTCCTAGTCATCTCTCCTCAAGGCTGAACAGGCCCAGCTCCCTCAACCTTTCCTCATCAGAGAGATGCTCCAGTCTGTTAATCTCCTTTGTAGCCTCTCATTGGACCCACTTCAGGTGATCCACATCTGTCTTGTCCTGAGGAGCCCAGAACTGGACACAACATTCCAGATGTGGCATCATCAGGGCTGAGTAGAGTGGCAGCTTGTGTCAGAGACAGCTTCATTTTCCTAATATTCATGTATAGTTCAGTTTTTATTATTAATAATTTGCAAGTTTTCTATTTTGCAAGTTTTGACATTTCAGAGGGAAAGAAGGGTGTTACTGATGTTAACAGCATGCACACAGGATTTAATTTCTGGTTATATCAGTAGAGTAGTAGGTCTGTAATCTCATCTTCAAAACATCACGTTGTCTTACTATTGTACAGCATTTTCTATTTGTACTTTTATTTGAGAGATTATAGGTCAATTCTTTCTGAATTTGCTTAAGAACTCTACTTTAAAATAAATCGGGAGTGGTGTTTCTCAAAAAATGGAAACTAGTCAAAGATTAAGAGATAAGGAAATATTTAGATCAAGAGAACAGGATATGCTTATTGTGCTGAAAAGTATATTTGCCTTCCATTTAATTTCAAGCATTTTTCCTACTTACTTCAGAAGAAATTATTAGATATTTACATTTTTCTCTTGTTCCTTTTTAAAAAGAGGAATACATTTCCATACATTATAAAAAGTTGTCTTAATTTGATTTAGTTTATTATCAAAATAAAACTTAGTTATTCCACAGGATTAGTTTTCCTATTAATAAAATGACAGAATTTATTATCATTCATTATGACCCAGTTAAACAACCTTTGATTATGTGCAATTTTTTTCTTGCCTCCAGTTAAAAAAAAATACTTCCATAGCCTAGAAAGTCTCTTTAGCAAAGTTTCTATACTAAATAAGGATTCTTTTTACACATTATTTATTGGCAGGGAGGATGGATTTCAACTGAACACTGGTGTGGCTGTTTACCTTCAAATAAAACCAATCTGCCTAAAGAATATTCTCGAAAAGATTACTGACAAAAATGCGCATGCGTGTTCTTACACTTGCATCTTTAAAAAATCCACATAAGAAGAAATGCTGAGTGTTTTCTGTGAGGACAATACTGGGGAAATTCAGCAAATTTAAACATGGCAAACAATTTAAACACATGTTCAGGCAATCTGTAAAGGTTATTGAAAAGGACCTGAAGAGTCTGTCCTTGAAATTGAAGCAAATTGAAAACACTGCCTGACTAAGGACAGCGGCATCCAAATCCTTGTTTTCCAGTTCCATCATTTTGTGTGGTACCTGCGTACACAGAAGAAACAAGCAAAAAGAACTTTCAAGTCTCACGGTTCAAGAGGAATACATGTAATTGGAAACTAAATCAAAGGTCTCTGGTCTAAACAAAAATATAGACTTCTTTCTGAGCAAAACAGTTTCTAAGAAAGTCTACCTGAGCCTGGGACAGGGGAACAAGGAGACAGCAGAGTCTCTGATTTGTATTTCTGCTCGATTTACTTGAGCAGGATCAAATACACTACTGGCAGACTGAACTGTGAACACCTGTAGTGCCCACCTAAATCCTGTTTGCAAGACTTAAGTGAGGCATAGGCCTTTACTGGCTGTCCAAACAAAGATGAATTTCATCTTTTATGAGTAAACTAGGAAGAAATGCAGTCAAAAACATAAATATTTTCTCTAAGGTCTAGTTTTAAATGCAGGATTTTTTGTACTGAAGCAGAAACTGTTGAGGGAGACAAGAAGTTCAATTGACCAAACTTTTCTTAAAAATTAAAACAGTTTTTTCCCTTCTGATTCTTCTGTGTGAATATTGGTCTCCTATTGTTTCTGCAGAATTTTGAAAACTGATTTGAGTGGCTTACAAATACAAAATATCTGCAACGTGGAAATGGAATAGTGTTTTTCTTTTCTTGGAATTACTTTTTAGACTACCTGGAATAAGGCTGACTAGTAACAGCGGTATCAATACTAATTATGTTAGCATAGGATTCCAATCTTATAACATTTCATAGGCATCCACAGACGTGTTTGTCATTTCATAGAATTAAGTGGCAATGCATCCCCTACCTTAAGAAGTTATAAATTGGTCCCCCAATTTTTCAGAAGAAATAAACAATCTGAACAAAAAGCAGACATGTCTATTTTGCATCCAAATGCCTGCTTTAACACTTTGGCATCAGCAGCCTTGTGCCTGGTGTGTAGCTTGTGAGCTTACACTGTCACTTGTATTTTGTTCTTATTTTGTAGTTCTTTGCGTGAAAACAAAGGACAAGATTTGGTATGGGTAGGATAAGAAATATGAATTTCTGTGTAATTTTCTGTGTTTGTGCAAACACATAGAAAACAAGGTAAGTGCATTTTTATAGAAGAGCCCCATAATGGCTACATGTGTAGTTAAAAAAAAACAACCAAAAAAACACCAAAACTGTCACAAAGAATATTAAACTAGACTGTGGTTTTCTTCTCTTACCTTGACAGCTGAAGACAATCACCCATACCCATGAATCCTCCTCAGATTACAAAATGGGATTTGGTGACAATCCTGCAGATGATGTCTAGTCATACAACAGAGGTTTAGGGTAAACCGAATCCCAGTACCTGCCATCTCTTTTAGTAAAGGCTACAAGGTTCTACAATTTTGTGGAAATTAAATCATGATGCTTTTAGGTCATAACTTCATGAAACTATTAGCTCAGTGGACTATACCTGTTAAGGGCCACTAAAGAGAGAGCAGAGCAGATCTAAGAGCTTGTGTCTCTCCTCAGGGTCAAACGCGCACACAGAGACTTTGAAGCTGTATTACCAAAGCTGAGCACGTACCTTGGAGATGACTGATCCTGGCCAACTTCCAAACACTGGCACAGCCATTCACTCTTGCCCTTCTCACACATGATGGGGTAAAAATAGAAATAAGGTTGAAAGTCTTGTGGATCTTGATAATGACAATTTGATAATGAAAGTAAAACTGTGCACAGCAAAGCAGTGAGAGGAATTTGCTCACTACTTCCTGTTAGCCCCTTGTGGAAAGCAGGGCCTCAGTACACAACAACAATTGCTTCGGAACACAAATGCAAGAGGCACAGACATTCCCCTTTTCTTCTACTTTCCCACAACATCTTATCATACTGAATATCCCTTTGGGTCAGTATGGGTCAGCTTCCCCCTCCCAACTTTTTGCCCACCCCTTCACTAAGAGGAAAAAGGGAGGAGGTAGCAGTGAGGGAAGGAGAGAAATCCTTGATTGTGTTCAAGTAGTATTTAGTAACAGCCAAAACATTGATGAAATAACAGCACTGTTTTAGACACCAGTTCAAAGCAGAGAACCATATGGGCTGCTATGAAGAAAATTAACTCCATGCCAGCCAGACCTGCCACATACTCCATGAAACCAGAGGGTAGTAAGTTCACCTCTGTGCCCTAGGATGGAAAAAAACTGAGTGATCTTGTTTGTTGCCCTACATGAAACAGCAGAAAGAAGGGAAGAAACAAGTGTAAAGAAGTCCCAGAGGCCTCCTGCTTCACTGAGTGGTTGGAAAAAGTTATTTAAAAATGTGCCTGAAACTATGTGCAAATGTTGTGCTAATGCTCAATGTCTGCTAATTTAGAAAATTGTACAGTCCTCTGTCCAAGAAACCTGCTGGCATCTGTTACTACTGTCCACATTTGTGATAGATCATGAAGCTGTTAAACATAACACTGTAAAGGCATTTTTCTTCCAAAAATATGTCAGGTGTGAGATTCTGGTCTGCAATTAAAGTTGAGATACAGGACAAAAATGTTTTGTTTTGTTTTTTAAAGAAGTCCTCCTAACTTAACAGCCAGTGGTGTGTGCATACATTCCTGAGCATTGCTGTCACCTAGCTGGGCTCATCCCACCACAAAAACCTGCTGCTCCTGTTCCCCACATCAACTTCACAGTCCTGCAAAAAATTCTGCTTCTATGAACAGTTCTACTTCAAGCTGGAGAACAGCCTCAATGAATTTGGGAAGCTCAGAGTTATACATATCAGGGCTCTAGTGCCATATTGAGGAGAGATAATACAGGAAAGAAATTACACAGGTATAGAAGCAAGGAAAAAGGACTATTAGGGGAAAAAATAAAAAGAAAATATATTTAATTTTTATTTATTTAAGTTGCTCAAAAAGTATTCTAGCTAGCACTTAAAGCAGACAAGCTGCCTGAGACAAGGACAAAAATGCCTGAAATACCAAGTAGACATTCATGTGCAATAAAGATTTCAGTAGTTTTACTTATAATTAGCTCTACAGTGGATACCATCTTTAAATTAAGCCCTTCATGTTTTATACTTCCAATTCTATATATTTATATCCTTATATTTAAATAAGACAGTGCAGTGATTAACCTCTGATCTTTCCTTCATCAAGGCGTCAATGCTTTAGCACAAGATTTTCTGAGTGTAGTAATTGCTGTGAATTGAAGTTACCTTCTGAAAGTTCTTAAAAGTAGAAACTACAAAGACATGTTTAAACTAGACTGTCCTCCTGTTGTTCTGTTTATTTTGATTAGAAATACAGCCTGCGTGTATCCTGTTTTGAAATTCAAGCTTTTTATACTGCAAAATTCACATCTATTGCTAATGTCGATGACAGGTGTCATTCTAGGACTTAGGAGCTATATATTTGTACAGCTAGAATGTGCACAAGCTACAGGTTTCTAAAAGTTATTTAGTTTTAATATAAATAATGTTTAAGTTGTACTCCGCTTGTAGAATCACCAGTCTTTTTTGTCCAGTAGGAATTCTTACGAAGGGAAAGATTATGTCTTATTAATGTAAAGACAAGTAAGTAATCACATTAAGATCATAATTTTAATCATTACAAATTTTTCATGTGTCATAAAGAATAAAAGATCACCCTGTAGAGATAGTCTGATCTAATTAGCTACAGGATTTTCCAAAATTTAGTCCTGTTAGAACTAAGGCTTATCTTTTAAAATAATACCTAGTTATGGCATAAGAATTTATTATGAATAAGATGAAGAATCCAAATGCAGAAGCCCTGGTAAATTGTTCCATAGGGACTTGTTCCCTGACTATCAGAAACTCACAATAACTCTTTTCTGGTGTGAATTTATCTAATTACTTCTGAGGGGTAGGTGTTAATATATATTTGCCTCCTATATTAGAAGCCGTAATATCCTTTGAAATTCTTTACTGGGTGTGACTTTGTCCCACTTCAGACATTAATTTCTAGAAAACACTGAATTTTGAACTATTTTTAAAAAACTACCCACTCAGTAGTGGGTAGTATTTTCCTTCAAATAAGCAGCTTTTCAAGACCTAAATGGATAACGCCCTCACAAACCTAGTCTGATACCATAGCTCACTCTGACTTCAGCAGAAGGTTAGAGACCTTCAATATTGAATTATCTCATAAATTTTTAACCTCCTGACCTTTGTCAGTTTCCACAGTGTTGACACCATATTATCTCAGGTTCATATTTTCTCAGGTTCATCTTGGTAGTTAAATGAGAGAATGATAATTATGTATATATATATATATATATATATNGAAGGGGAGCTAAAGCAGAGAGACCCCGTTTGTTCTCTCGCAGAGAGTTTTAAAGTGTTACATCATCAGGTAGAGATAACAGAATGAACCAATCATGAAAGAAGGTACATGATAGTAAACCAATAATGAACCTCCTCAGGGGAGGAACAATACAAAACTAACAAATAACAAAACAGCTGGAGGGTATTTCAAACCACGCTAGCCTGTTACTGGATTTTTAACTTCTGTGAGTGACAAGCAAGGGGTATGTTGCTATGCTATAGGACAGCAACACTGGTCTGTTTACTTCAGTGGTAATTTTTTAGACAACACACTTTTCCAAAATACATCCCCAAATTAATGAAGCTTATAACGCTTCCTTATTTGAAGGAAGGTTAAACATAAGCTATGCTACGTCCCAATTAGACTCTCCTGGGATATAATAAATGGGATTTAAATTGTAAACAGAGATTTATGCACTTCTTGTGCAGGAAAATTTTTATCCATACATGTTTTTTCACTGACATTGCTCATAGAGAAAAGGTCTCTGGGCTTAAAATGAAAATAGTAATGAAGAAAGAGTGAGCACTAGATAATTTAACCTCATGAATATACTGCAAAAGCAAGTCCATATATATTATCACTGTCACAAGAAAGCTGTAATCTTTCGGTTTTCTGTTTAACATCAACTTGAAGAGTGCTAGTTGATAAAAAAACCTTTAGAGAATGAAAACTGAAAACAGAAAGCTAGACATGATAATAGTGGTTATCTATTGTACTAAAAAAGGATTTAAATCATAAACAAAACCGTAGTAGAATGACCTGCCTGGGTAAAAGTATGTGACCTGCCTGGGCTTTCTAATGGACTATGACACTTTATCCAAAATATAGAATAGAATTCAACCATCTTCATCTCTGTGTTCAAATGGTCCCTGTAAGGCTGGTTAAGCTGTAACAGATGATGAAAGCAAATTAATTGAATTTCTACATATCAGCTGCTCCATCAGTAAGGAGGAAATCACAAACATAAGAGATTAAATGAGCAGTGTGACTAAAATGCTATCACCGTGCCTGAAAAAATCCTAGCAAATTTAGGAATGTTAGAAGTTTCAAGATTGCCTCTATCCTCATCAGACTAAGGTGATAAATCACAATATCTGTAAAAGCAGAATGAGCATCCTCGGACGGCTCAGTGTATAACACCACCTCTAGCAATTTTATATCACTTTTCAATGAAACTGCTCCAAGCATTTTAAACAGGACACCCTGTTTCATTAGCCTTATTTTACAGTTTATGGAACAAACATAGTGAGAAAGTGGCAAAAAAAAAGAGATGGAAACAAGGTCAGTACTGAGTTCTTACAACTCCAAATTCAGCTGTTCTTAGGCTGCCTTTTAGCCATCCTGAAGATGTAGACTGTCCAGAAAGGAGAGACATAAATCTTTATGTGCTTCTCTTACGGCTTTAGGATATGTATGCAGTAGTTTCAGTACATATGTGTAGATGGATATAAGAATCCACAACAAAATTGCTGCAGTGATGAGAAGTGGATTCGGTATGAGCCAATCTTCTCACCTACTTCCCACTCTGGCCCAGTCCCACAGCAGCCCTGCAGTCAGCACTCTGTAGACACAGCCAGCACACTGCATCTGGCTTTGGGATCCCAGTGTGAGAGGGAAACCAGTAAACAGTAGGGAGTTCAGCGAAGGACTAACCAAGATGGTCAGGGAGGAGGGCACTTGCCCTGTGAAGAGAGGCTGAGGTACCTGTACTTGTTCAGCTGTCATATTGTAATGGGAAATATTCTGGTTTTAATCATTAAAATATTACCATATATGCAGGTTTTCTGGAATGTGAAGATCTTGTTAACATCATGATGCCATTAATAAATAAAAATATGCATTCCTTTACCTACTCTGCTCATAATGTGTAAATTACAGTGTCAGCAGTTTTAGCTACTAATGACTGGGGATGTATAAAAAGGAATTTAATGGCACTTAGAAAATCAGAAGCTGGAGCCTGGAATAGGTTTTTTTTTAGCCTGGAAGCAGAGATTTTCTTCGTAAAGGGGAAAAAAAAAGAGTTTTTTTCATATAAGTCTATTCTTTATAGCAAAAATTGCAGAAGAACAATACAGTACAGGAATTAAAGTATAGAATGAAAAAATTAATGTCCGTTCCATGTTCAACACTGTAAATATTTCAGTGCTATTGAAACTACAAATTTTAAAGTAAAACAAAACAAAAAAATCTACTCCTAGACACCTCATTATTACAAATGTATGCATGATGAATATAACATGCAGTAAGTAATTGACAGATAGTATTTAAAATTACGTGCTCTACAGCAAAATGTTTAGAAAGGCATCTATGCAAATCTTGTCTAGACCTTACCCTTGAAAATACCTAAGAACATGTATACCTGTACCTATGAAAAATTGCTCAAATGTGTGAACCTATTAAGCTTACAAAAATGAACTAAAAAAATTCCAAGAGAAGCATTTATATATAGCAGGAATCAGAAGATAAAGCAATGATATCTTTAGACTAAACTGACTTAGGTACCACACTCCATTAATTTCCATGAAATTCTGTAGAAGTAGAATACCTGTGTGTGGCTACAGTATCATGCCCAAAGTCTACACAATTAACAAGTAATAAAAACTTGATATATCACATGCTTCTAGAGGAAAGTATATTTTCTAAGGGGAAATGGGAATTTGAAATGGGCCTTCAGTATGTAGGGGGCTGTGAAAGTCCAGTATCAGATATGCTGGATTAACAGTGCACAGTGCAACTGTTCTGAGTATATGTAGCATGGCTGAAGAATTGGACTTCTGTGCCTGTGTGCAGACATTCCATACTGCACCTGTGCAGTTTCATTTTTCTCTGTCTCCTGACATTTGCACCCCATCCTGTTACTGATTCAGTCAAGACAGCTCTGCTTGTGGGACTCTCAGTCTTTACTCCTGAGTAACTTATCAACTTCATTTCTTTACAGACAATTTTTTCAGAGAAATAAATAACACTGCAGTTTAGACCTTAACAATAATCCTACTGGTGTACAATACTAATGTAAAAAAAAAAAAATTAAGCATATATATGCAGTCTTTTACAGTATAAAATGAGGTATTGAATGCAAATATTTCTTGGTATTGTTTGGATTATATAGGCTGTTAAAATTTATGATTAGTCATATACCTTAACAATAGGTAAACCATTAAGTAGATAATGGAGACCAATACATACACCATATAATTATTACTTCACAGAGGATGTAAGAACTACAGTTTCAGAAACTGTATTTGCATCAGTCGAATGAAAAGATCCTTTAACCCAGGACTGGATCAGGCATCTGCCACAATCATTTGGGCACTTATGGTACTGGTTACATAGACTTTTTGTATGCTGTGTTTAAAAAAGTATTTTATTGGGTGCTATAGTCTCATTTATCTAGAATCTAGGATCGTATTTGAATTCCTCATTGGACACAATACAGGAAACAACCTAACCTCAGTTCCTCATAGAGTAAGAGAACAAGCAATTGGAAGAAAAAGTTAAAAAAATAAAACCATCAAGAAAAATTTATAGTAAACAAGCAAGAATAATTTATTAAAAACAAAACAAAAAACAAACTGCCTAAGATTATGAAGGATAGACAAACCAGTCATTTCTTTTAAGTGTTAAAAATCTACTGGATGGAGAAAAATGTTTGATAGGTACAGTTGGACAGCTTGTGTTGGAAATCTCTTTAGATGAACTGCCCATTTTACCTTGGAAAACCCCTCAGATGATTCAAATTTAATTGTGCACACATTCAAACCAATGAATAAAAACCATTCAAAAAATTGGTAGCATTTCATAAAAACAGGAGACCTTCTGAATATGGTGGTGTCCTTGGTGAAATAGTAAATATAAAAGTTTGCTATCCAACCTGACGTGTGTAGACATAAAGCATATTTAATTGCAGGAGCAAGGTTGTGCTACTTCTGTTGCCTTTACTGCTGTTTGTTGAGATTTTTGAGACTTTTTTTTGAAGAGTTGGGCTTACAGAGTCAAAGTCTTCCCTGTTTTTCTGAAAATCTATGCTTACCAAACTATCTGTAGAGGCAAATACGTGTGTATCCTATTGTGATAAACTGATAGGATCCTGCCCTCAAGTGACAAGTATTTCAGCATCAGGAATGGTAAACAGAGATGATACCCAAAGGTAAATTTTCAAGACAATTGGAATACGCAGAATGTCACTATTTGCCAGTTAAGCATGTACTCCCTGGTATTTTGTGTTAAAAGCATAGCTGCAAATCACCCACATATGGTACATTGTCAAAAATTTTGTTATGAAAATGTGATTTTCAAAGGGTTTTGCATGTCATTCTCTGACATGACACAGTGAAGTGAATTTATTGCAAGAAATATGTTGTAGAACACTCCCACTTGGAGTCAGTGGATTGCAAATTATCTGCAGAAGCAGAGTTAGCTTATTACATACCTGAAACCTATATAAAACCAAAAGGGTTTCAAACCCTGTCAGGCATTCAGAAATGTGTGACTCTGATTTTATTCCCAGTATAAAATGTGAATTCATTATAGCTTTAATCTTGTGTTTTGTATGAGGAGAATCATAGAATCATTAAGTTGGAAAAGACCTCCACAATCATCAAGTCCAACCTTTGACTGAACCACCATGCCAAATAAACCATAGCACTGAGTGCCATGTCCAGTTTTTTCTTAAACACTTCCAGGGATGGTGACTCCATCACCTCCCTGGGCAGCCCATTACAATGCTCAGCCACCCTTTCAGTGAAAAAATTCTTTCTGACATCCAACATGAACCTACCCAGGTGCAGCTTAAGGCCATTTCATCTTGTCCTGTTGCATGTTAACTGGGAGAAGAGACTGACCCCCACCTGGCTACACCTTCCTTTCAGACAGTTGTAGAGAGCAATAAGGTCTCCTCTGTTCCTTCTTTTCTCCAGGCTAAGCAACCCCAGCTCCCTCAGCTGATCCTCAAATAACTTAACTCTCCAGACCCTTCACCAGCTCTGTCGCCCTTCTCTGGACTTTCTCTAGCCCCTCAATGTCTTTCTTGTAGTGAGAGGCCAAAGGGCTGAACACAGGACTCTAGGTGTGACCTCACCAGTGTCGTGTACAGAGGGACAAACACTTCCCTAGTGCTGGCCACACTATTGTTAATACAGGCCAGGTGCCACTCGCCTTCTTGACCACCTAGGAACACACTGGCTCGTGTTCAGCTGCTGTCAACAAACACACTGGACAGCCTTCCAGCCACTCTTCCCCCAGCCTGTGGCCCTGCATGGGGTTGTTGTGACCCAACTGCAACTTTTAAATGTGATACTGCTGGAGTATGACTGATTGTGCTGGGTTTTGCTAGGTGAAATTTAATTTTCCTTGCAGTAGCTAGTATGGGGCTATGTTTTGGGAAAACACTCTTGAGAATTCAGGAATGTTTTTGTAATTGCTGATGAGTGCTCTCATAGAGTCAAGGCCTTTTCTGCTCCTCATCTCACCCCACCAGTGAGGAGGCTGAGGGTGCACAAGATGCTGGAAGGAGATACAGCTGGAACAGCTGAGCCCAATAGATATCCCACACCACTCGGCATATAACGCTGGGGCAAGAAGAAGGAAGGGGAACATTTGGAATGATGATGTTTTTCTTCTCAAGCCACAATTACATGTGATGGAACTCTGCTTTCCTGGGGATGTCTGAAATCCTACCTGTCAACAGGAAGTGGTGAATTAATTTCTCAGTTTGCTTTGCTTGCCCACGTGGCTTTGCTTTACCTATTAAACTGTCTCTATTTCAACTCACAAGTTTTCTTCCCTTGTCTCCCCCATCCCACCTGAGAAAGTGATCTAGAGGCCATGTAGGGCTTAGTTACTGGCTGGGGTTAAATCACAACATTGTCCCAAAAGTCTGTCAAAACACAGTATGTCAGATTCAGCTTCCTTTCACAAATATATCATAATCTGTTTTGATAGGGAAGGGATATAGTTTAATTATTTGCTTTTAATCTGACTCCAGACCTGACATATGGCACCTCATTAAGTTCTCTTCACTTGTTCAGTGAAAAATAACCATCCACAAAGGAGGCATGCAATTTCTGGGACAAAAAATAAACTCAGAAAACTTTGTGTCATCTTGCAAGGTATGTCAACCCGTGTGGAACACCTGAATTTTGGTTTTGAAGGATAACTGCCACAGCACCTATAACAGCCTGTTGGCGAGTAAACTTTTCATTTATACCTCAGAACTTTTCCCCTGCCACAGACTTCAATGATCTACCAAAATCAAATAATAAACTCATACTCCATTACAAAAATGCAGGTAAATACTGAAAAATCTGAAATCAAATGAGAAAGAAAAGGACATGTAAGTTGTTGTCTTATTTAGACAGTACCTTATTATCATTCAGCCAGACTTTTGAAAGTGAGAAATCCATTCTACAGCATGTAGAAATTGAAGACACATACAGCAGCTGGGATTATTTGAAATGGAAAAATAAGACAGTATTTTTTCAACCTCTCTGTAACACAGCTATTCATGCCAATTAGGCTAAGGCTTTCAGAGGCGATGAGTCATAGAACCATAGAATGGTTTGGATTGCAAGGGACCTTAAGGATCATCTAATTTCAACTCCACTCTTGTGTGCAGGGACCTTCCACTAGACCAGGTTGCTCAGAGTTCCAACCCGGCCTTGAACACTTCCAGGGATGGGGCATCCACAACTTCTCTGGGCAATGAAAGTCACCAAAAAACCCCAACACCCTCTTCAAGATCAATACATAAAGCACACTTACCATCAGGTACATCATGGAGAGTCTAAGAAAAATAATGGTATCCTGAACTTGCATGGCACATTTCATCTGGTCAACCAAAAGTACTTCACAGACACATGCTTTAGGCCCTGCAAAGGTGTTCTGCCAATGGGTTTTCTAAAAGGTGTATTTTTCTCTTGCTGAGTTTCCCTTTATATTATTCTTGGTCACCCTCTTTGACTATGGAAGCAAGCAAGATTTCGGTCCCTGAAGGACTAAACAATCCAGGGGAACAATATCTTCAGTCCAGGGAAACAATATCTTATCCCTAAACTTTTCTGCATGATACAATATATCCCCAGCCTGAGAAAGAATTTGAGTTTTCCAGCAGTCATTTTCCTAGGTTCTTCCATCTCCCTCCACTCTTACTACTACTTTGATGTGAAGCACCAATCTCCAGCCTTTTCTGGAAGCTGTGCACCAGAGAACCAGGTGATCCATATGTCAAGGAAGAGCTTGTATCTCTTTTGCAGTGGTCAGATATCATGTTTAGAGCGATATTTAAGCTCATATGTATGTGGTGGTAAGCCAAATTTCAGCAGCAGCAGAAAATCTTATTGTACTATGATTTTTCAACACTCTTTTGAAAAGAATATTTTAATTGAATGATTCTACTGTTACTTGAGAACAAAACGTTTAGTTTTCCTTAGGAAGCATATTATCAGACAAAGGTTTCTTTATACTAAATGAAGTACCATGATAGATAAAATTGTCAAGTCAAAACAAAAAGTCAAAGGGTTTATGTAGCTCTTCAGACATCTAGAAATCTCTTTCTCGTGTTTTTAATATTACAACGGCTCCAGGTCCTCTGATGATAACGTTAAAGCATTGAAGAGATCAACAAATTTGGGAGGAATGTGTTATAATTTGGCATAGAGAGAATTAAATAACTTGGCGTCTTCAACCCAGAGAACTTACTCCTCCTTACTTTTTCTGCAGTCCAACCACATAATTCCTTGTCTCATTAAAAAAAAAAAAAAATTGTACCCGAGGCTATTTAGCTCACATTTTTTGAAATACCTTCCTTAATGTTGACAGATATTGAGTATAAATTCTGCTTCTGCTGAGAATGTTGTCATTTCTTCCTAAAGCATGAGGATACTGTTCAATAATAGTTGTGGCTCTCTGAAAATTTTCCAGCAATGACAATATCCCATATGGTGATATATTGTGGTGAAAAATTCCTACAGTCCTATTCCAGACGCAGTGGCTAAAGTACACCTTTAGCTTACTATAGGTTTTACATCCATCTCACACCTTCTGCTCTGCAGAAAAGGGATAAAAAAATCTAGAAAACTGAGATGCGGTAGCTTTGAAGCCTTCCTAGGGACAAACAGCACACCCCAGGAAACCACAGGCACTGGGAAAATGCATTCAGAAAACTTTAGTGATAATCCAGTGTTCTTTTCTTCAAATTCATCAATCTTATTTACATTTCTATCTTAGAGGGTCAAACATAGAGTTTTCAATCTTGCCTCTGAGATCAGCTCAGTTGTTAGAGCCTGGTGCTAATAACACCAAGCTTGTGGGTTCAATCCCCATATGGGCCATTTACTTAAGGGTTGGACTCGATCACTGTGGGTCCCTTCCAACTCAGAATATTCTGTGATGCTATGAATAACACTATCTTGACAAGTTGCTCTTGTATTCATTAGTGCGTTTATATTACTGATAGTTAGCCAGGCTTCATATTCTTGACCCTACATTGCTACTTGTGGTAATGGTCCCACTTTCCTCCAGAGAGAATGTGATATTACCTTATCTTCCTTTGCATTCTTTCTTCAAAATTAAGGAGCTCTCTTTTTTCTTCACTTTTCATGAACATTTTTGACTCATTTTCCTGCATTTCATAGAATTATAGAATGGTTTGGGTTGGAAGACACTTGAATCATCATCTAGTCCAACCCTTCTGTCATGGGCAGAGACACGTCTACTACATCAGATTGCTCAGAGACCCATCCAATCTGTTTTTGAACACTTGCAGTGATGAGGCATCCATGACTTCCCTGGGCAACCTGTTCCAGCGTCTCACCACTCTTCTCATGAAAAATTTCATTCTTACATCCAAACTACATCCATTCTCTTCCAGTTTAGTAAAAGGTATCTCTTCTTCCTAGAAGCCCCCTTTATATATTGAAAGTACACAATGAGTCTTGTCTATTCCAGATTGAACAATCCCAACTCTCTCAGTCTGTCTTCACAGGATTGGTGCTCCAGCCCGACATTCAAATTGGCCCTCCTTTGGACTCAGTCTAAGAGGTCTGTGTCCTTCTTGTGCTTGGGTTGGATGCAGCAATGTAGGTGGGCTCTCACGAGGGCTGATAAAGGGGCAAAATCCCCTTCCCCCACATGCTGCCCACACTGCTGTGGATGCAGCCCAGGATACGTTTGACTGGCTGTACTGCAAGCAGACATTGCCAAGTCATGTCCACCTTTTCATCCACCAGCACCCCAAAGCCCTTCTCAGCAGGGCCGCTCTGTGCTCATTCTTTGCCCAGCCTGTGTTTGTGCTCCAGGTCACTTGCAATCCTTTGGGATTCCTGATGTGTGTGTGGAGAGGTGGTGGCTGCTCTTACCCCTGCCCACCACACACGTGCCTCCTCATCAACTCTTGGGCCAGATGCTGGCTCTGAGTCTTGGCACTCCCTTGGGATTTCCCCACCTCAGGAGCCCCCTTCCCCTGCACACCACGATGCCCCACTCTGCTGTAGGACCCACCGTCTACAGAACTGAGAAAGATGGAAAAGAATATTTTCCCTAATAAAGAGGGTTTTTCTTCATGAAGTGCAAATTCCTGTTTCAAAAGACAGAGAACACTCGATAAGTATATTCTTCCTGTGTAACCTGCAATTTAACGTTATTTGAATGATGATCATAATTACCATCACATTTATATTTTGCATTTTTGTTTTCAGTAAATATGAGTTTCAGGAAAAGCAAAATCTTTTAGTTATGACCTGAAAAAAAATTTTAGCAAAGGAATGGGTTCATATACGAAGTTTCACACTGCTCAAAAAAGTTTTCAAACTATCAAGATTGTCCCATCTTCTTTAACATTTAAGAACTCTATGAAAAGTCAAGCTAGCTGAAACAGTGGTAGATGAAGGATGAAATTTTGATGACAGCTGGAAAAAAAAAAAGAATCAGAATGGAAAATTATCAACTGTGGTTAAAAAAATTACAAGTTTTGAAATCCTTTAGTGGCTCCCAGATAAGCCATAGAAACCTAAATTTGGCTGAATAATTTTTAATTAATGCACTATTGTAGGATGCTACATATGTAAGAAGGTGCAGTTTTGTAACTTCCTGTGTTGACAAAGATGCACCTCATTCAAAACTGAACAGCCAACACTCAAGAGTGACTGATACAAGAATGGAATAGAAACCAAAACTGTGCTTTGTCACACCCTGTGTGCAGCTACAGTTTAGTTATTTAGTGATGGCAACACTCATGTGGAAACTGACAAAGCATTTATGACAAAGAGCAACAACCTGATTACTCTAAAATATGACTGGTTTTCCACATTATCTGGAGTTACAGAGTTACAAATAATTATGGTATGGTCTTCCATGGTGTTCAGCTGTGGAAGAAGAAAAAGGACTCATTATGTTGGATTGTTGGCTTCTGTATTAAATCAAGATGTTTGTTGCAATTTTTTCTAAGCATTGTCACTCAGAAAAAGACCACAGGTGTTCTTTTGAGGAGATGGAAAAGTAAAACTATTGCTTTTTGTACATGAACTTAAGAAGTACAACGTAATGAAAGCCAGCAAGCTAGTCAAAAGTTTTGTTCAATATTTTGGACTTTTTGTAAGCTTATATATATTGAAAACTATAAGTAATGAGTTTGGTTTTATTTTACCACTTCTGCTTTCATTTTACTCAATGTGTAGAATATCAGAAAAAAGATTATACAGCTATTCAAATGTCCACAAGATGAGTTTCTCCTGTTGCCATCACAAATCTGAATGGCATTATCTAAGTTGACAAATATTCACACCTGTCAGTGAATGTGTTTCCACACTTTAGGCCTTTCCACCATAGCAAGTTCAGCATGGTGCAAAAATAAGTTAATTGTGTGTGTGTGTGTGTGTGCCAACATGAAAGGCAAAGCTTTGTGTAGCCCTTCCCTCATCTGGGCAAGCCCAGTGCAGGAAGCTGATCTGCTGCTGTGATCCTCATTCTTTTAAGCAGTGATCAGGGACCAGGACTCACTTTGTACTTTTTCTTTTTTTTTTTTTTTCTCATTTTCATTTTGATTATAATAAAAGCTTGCAGCGAGAAGGTAAAATCTTCTGTCCCCACATCTATCAATGGGTAGAGAACTTTTCCTTGTGATGGGAATTTCTAGTCCTTAATAAAGGAGGCAACTGGGGTAAGGTGCTTTATAATCACTGGACTGAGTAGTAGTCAAACAGCACCAAATACCACTACATGCTACCTGCAAAGGGGTGGCCTTTTGGGGGCTTGCAGGGTGATGAAATACTTAAATGCAGCAATTGCACAGTGGGTGAAAATATAAAACCTCTGCGTGAATTGGTGCCTAATGATCTCACCTGTGACTATGCTTTGCCCCACTAGGAAACCACTTCAGCCCTCAATATCAACAGGGTTACTGACTTGGTTGAAGTAAAAGCAGATTAGATGGAGTTTAGTCTGATAAATAACCGAAATAAGCAAGCTGGGACCATGGAATCTGCTGAAATGCTAACTGTAACCATTGTTGCATGATTCTGTGTTGGCATTTGGAAGCAATACAGTGAATTGAAATCCTGACCTCATGCAAGAAATAATTAAAAGAGTGGATGAAATGGTACTTCCACTGAAGTCAGCACATATAGTTTGATCCCAAATGTGCAGTCTTTTTTTTTTTTCTTTTCCAAAAAAATAAATGGAAATACTTATTCTTTGAAGTCTATATTCATTACAACTGTCTTAAGACATGAAAACAGCTATATATGGGACTAAAAATGCAGTGCAAAGCTACCTAGCTTTGCTGACATTATATTTTGTGCTGAGATTTCTGTTTGAAGGTTGAAATGCACTGAAATATTTCAAGTGAAACAGTAAGCAAGAATATGAAGAATAAGGAAACTTCCACCAAAAGTCAGAACACTACAAGTCCATGTGACCAGCTTTATCTGATCCCATTAGAGCTATCAAACCTGAAGCATAAAAAAGGAAAATACAAAAAAGGATTGCACATCTGTAGAATTTTAAATTTAATAATGACACATGGTTATAACGAATAGTACAATTTAGTATTGCACTGTATTGCAGCACTTCAGCACTCTTCACACTGATTCTTCTCCAGGTGGGTGATATTGTTGTTTTGCAAAACAACTTTACTATTGACAGGAAATATATCACAGAATCACAGTACGAGACAGGTTGGAAGGTATCTGTGGAGGAGGTCTAGGCCAAAGAGCCCTGATCAGAGCAGTATGATTTACAGCACACAACTCAGGATCATGTCCAGTCAGACATCAAACATCTCCAAGGATGGAGACTTCATGGCCTCTTTGGGTAACCTGTAACAGCATTTGAACACCTTCTGGGTAAAAAAATATTTTCTTGTATTTAGATGGAATTTCCCATATTGGTTTGTGCTTGTTGCATCTTATCCTTTCATTGATCATCACTGAGATGAGCCCGGATCCTTATTATATCTATGATTCATTAGATATTTATTCCCCATAGTCATCTTTTCTCCAGACTGAAGAGTTCAAGCTCCCTCAGCACCATTTTGTTCCCCAGATGCTCTGGCCCATTAATCATCTTTGTGGCTATTTGTTGGACTCACTCCAGTATTTCCATGTCTCTCTTGCACTAGGGAGCCCAGAACCAGATACAGTACTCCAGGTGTACTCAGCAGTGCTGAATCGAGGGGAATGATCACCTCCCTCCCATGCCACTAGGCTTCCTTCCGAGTGTCCTTGCTGCCAGCACACTTTGCTGGCTTATGAACAACTTGACGTCCACCAAGACATCAAGGACCCTTCTCGCCAAATTGTTCTCCATCATTTTGCCCCCCTGTTCTTATCAATACCTGGAGTTACTCCTACCCAGGTGCATTTCTTTTTGTTCTGCTTTATTTTTAGCCCATTTCTTCTGCCTGTTGAGGTCACTCTAAATGGCAGCAAAACAAATATATTCTAGCATATATTTGAATATATTCTTCTTAGGGTGCAAAGACCCCCAAACAAATGCAACATGATAAATTATAGAGTCGCTCTCATTGTGCAAAGAATTTACAGTCTAAGTGGAGAAAACATAGTGAAGGTAGGTAAAGAGGGCTGTCCTCAATTTAGAGAGAAGAGCAACTGAAGCACAAAAGTTACATTTTCACCCTATCTTTAAAAAGGGAGTCTGTGGTAATGAATCTACATAATATTCCCTAGTCCACTCAAATAATCATATCATTTTTATGCCTGAGTACCTCAAAATAAACATAACATGCAGATAATGCTGTACAATGTGCAATACCAAAAAATTTGGTGAAGTAGACCTTGATCATACAAAAATTAGGAAAAATGATCAAAGACTCAAAACATTATTAGTTCTCTTGTAAAAAGGGCAAATGAATTCAACAGAGCAATCCTACAACTGTTTTCAATATTTGAAAATCCAAACAGAGTTCAAAAGCTAAACATTAAATCTCTTTTTCATACAGCAAGCAGTATGCTCTGTGAAAAATAACACAAATAGTTCTTAAGGTCCAAAAGAAAAAATATGATCACAAAAAGAAAAAATATGATCACAAAAACTTGAATTTCATCTTTGATACCAAGCTAATACATTAAGCTATATCTCAATTCATTACTGTTCAAAAAACAATCAGGGCCAAATTTTTTAGGTATTTTCAGGCCTTTTAACTGCCCTTGCAAAAATCTCTTTGATACTGGATGTATCAAAATCATGATACATATTACTCCTCAATCTGTACTATAACACATATAACAGTGGAAAATATTCATCTGCATTGTGTTTACAAAACATGTATATTCAATATTATTTAAATAACAGTACAACTTTCTATATTACTTATATCAATTTACAGAAAAAAAGATATTCTGAAAGGAATATTTATTCCCTGTTTCTAATCTTTCAGCTGTTACATGAGAATGAGGCTCTTTGGATCTTAAAAGCTGAATTTCCTATATCACAAACAGGTTTTTTTCATCTTGTATCTCAACTGTTCAGAAACACATTTCTTATCAGCTGAACACCTGCACAAACAGCACAGGATTTTATATTGTATTATGCATACGCATACTTCATCAGTATGCTGAAATCAAATGACCAAGTATATATTTATAACAATATACACATGCACCAGGGAATTTTTTCTTGGATGAGTGAAATAAAAAATCTTCTCTCACAAGAAAGCAATACGGTGTTTAAATATATATTTGCAAATTTAAAGAAATGTTAGACTGTAATATGCCGCACTGCAAAAAGGGCTTGTGAAAATGATATGTGTCTTGTTTTCCATAAACTTTTCCACCAGAAGACTGCAGGTGACATTTTTATCAGAAACAAGCTGTGCTCTGCTCTTGCCAATTAAAACCTAAAGACACATCAGTCCTTTTATGACTTATTTTAGTTTGGTATTACCTGGTGGGATATTTCTATTCCTTTTTAACAGAAAACTGAACAACACCTGACAGAAGTTTAAAAGGCATAAACTTTGCAGCTGTGGGGTTCTTGCTGGACATCATCCCCTGCCCTTGGGCAAGGGCACCTTCTCTAGCCAGCGATCCCTGCACCTCAGGATAGGAGACCAAGACAGACACAGCAAACCAAAAGGCTCTTGTTCACAGTTCAGTGTGACTATTGCATTACAGTTTACAAGCTGAGTCGTCAGTCCAGTTATATCACACACTTAAAGACAAGACATGGCTGTATTTAAATTGAGGAAGTAACAAACTAGAAGACTCAAGAAAATAAACCAAGCAAAGACAGGGTGAAATGAGATGCATTTTTGCACATTTCCTCACCTGAAGCCAGGCTACTGTGCTGAGCCTTCTGCTGCTACAAAGGTATTCCCTGCTACCAGGGCTCCACACAGGAGGGAGATAGGATACAGTGGAGTAAAAGAGGCAGATAATTCACCTGACTGTCTGCTCTGATCAAATAGCATAATTAATCTCCTCTGCAACTGGCCCTAATGAAGGTAAGGTATCTAAAATTATTCTTCTGAAGCAAAGAGGGACACAGAAAATGAAACCAATTTTAATCTGAATCTGAGCCCACTGCAGTCAAAACATATTTGATTATCTCTCAGCAGAAGCCAGAAGAACTTCTGGAAGGTGTCAGTAGCCAAAGGAAAAGTAGGATACCCAGAATCTTGTAGACCCTGGATAAATAAAAATGTTTTGCAGTAGATAGTGAAACTTATATTAACCAGGAGGAAAAAAATAAATTATTCTGTGCTGAAATATGTCTGTCTTATTACAATCTTTATCTCCCTGAATAAAGTTCTCCAGTAGGCAGAATCCTCAATTGTAATCTGACTGAGTCAATGACTCAGTCTGTGACCTTGGGCTAATCACTTGACCTTCATCTGAATCAGTCAAGCCAGGTAAAAAAATTGTTCGAAAACATCACATCTCTGAAAAACAGATTCTGTACCTACAATGAGGTTTTCCTTAGAAAAATAATATAAATTGCAGGGAAGAAAATAAATTATTTTTTATCCTGAACTTTGGGTTAGAAGGCCAAACCAATAACTTCCAGTGTTCACTCTATAATGATACGATGCTTGCCTCATAAATACCATGACACTGTGTAAGATACATATAAATAAGTTGTCTGCAGTTACTTTTTAGACAAAGTTTATTCACATATATGAAGTATTAAAGAATTCTGTCAGTCAAACTTTTCAACAATTAAAAAATCAGTGTTCTCAATATCTGCAGCAACCTTGCAGGAGAAAGGAAAAAAGTTGAAGCTTATTAAAGTTTATGTAATTCACAGCAAGGTTCAAAACACTTTCCCATTTCAAACCAGTGAGGTTGAAATGAGAATAAAAAGTTCAAACAAAATATCACTGAAACCAGAAAAAAATTTAACTAAAAAAAAAAAAAGTCTTTTAATGTGATTATTAAAGAGTTGGAAAATAATATGTAATGTATGCAAGATTATCTACTCTTCAGTTGTTATCAATTATTGAATTTTCTAGTTGAAAAAAGCCAGGGTTTTAACATCTTATGTTCCAAATATGCCCTGAAAGTTTACTATTTCAATCTGTGAATGGAAAATCTAACATAAACTGATTTTGTTGCAAATTGTCTGAGATTATAATAGTTAAGTGGAGGGGTATAAACATAGTCATAGAAAGCAAATAATATTTCAAATATGCATAACAGATCCAAAAAAAGGCCAATAGTTCTTGATCTTTTATTTTCTTCCTTCATTTGCCATATTCTTTTTTTTCATTTTGCAGTTAAAAAAAAGAAAAAAAAGTGAGAAAATAAAAGTTTTAAGCAAATAAACAAAAGACTATTATTTTGAAAATTCAAACATGCAATATGTAATACCCCTAAAATAAGAAGACTCATTTTTATATTGTGGCCCTGAAATGAAACACTTCAATTTCTGACACTTTAATTTCTGAAAGTATAGTAGTTAAATGCATTTCCATTTTCTTATGCTGCTGTGGGTGCAGGCATGTGGCTAGATTACATTTCTTTCTAACAAGGGCAATTAAGACACTAAGATCTATAATAAAAATATAGAAGCTTTGTCCTCATGGCAGGGGCAGGTGTGGTGAGATGTAGGAAGAATAAAACGGAAAAATTGCTGCTGAAAAAGGGTGAGCATTTTCAATTTGCCTTGGATATACAGAACAGTTGAAAACAAAATATCAAAGCTTCAAAGTTTTAGAAGACAAGCCACTATGAACAATAACCCCAGAAGAAATATTTGAGAATTCTACTTATGCCACCAGCAGAAATTGTGATTCAAAAATTGTAGGTAAGTGTAGAAATTCTATCTAAGAGAGTCTAAGGCAAATGCTAAAACATCTCTGGCTAAAATATCTTGAAATAAACATGGAATTGATGAAAAATGGCAAAGAAAGTCAAGTGCAATCTTGGGATGTAAATTTTGTCATTCAGCCACTGCATTCATGCCAGTATAGGTTGAGAAGAGAAATGGTTTGGTGAAACTTTTTGAGCAAAAAATCTCATACTCCTCTCTAACTGATACTGGACTTGTTTACGCTTCTATAAGTTCACTTATGCTCTTGTTCAAGTGCAAGATTCTGCTTTTCCTGAAATTATTGTGAATAACTATGACATGAGAAGAACTGTATTCATGAGCAGCAGAGGAATATGCTCAGATGCCTTCACACAAGTTCATAGGACAGGACTAGAAGTGTGAAAAAGTCTCTCAAATAGTTTGGGTTAAAGTTTTAATATTAATTTTATCCCAGAAGTAATTTACTGAATTAATGTATAATATGAAGTATTGGCCAGTCTTACCGACTGCAGCAGTCTAACACTTACAAAGGCTTTCCCTCCCTCAATAATCTCTTTCAATCGGCAATAAATCTCTAAGAAGTCAATATCTAGTTATTAATCACAGATAAAATAGTTTGAATTATATACATTTCTTCTACCTTCATTTGCCAGCTAAGCAGCTGATACTGCCCTGATTATATGAAGTGGAAAAACTATGTTCCTTTACATTTTTTTCAAAGAATAAGGAAAATTATTTCAACTAGCTTTATTTATCTTTTATTTAAAGAAACATAATTCAAGTTCTACTTTATTTAAAGGAATATGCTTCATTAAATGGGAGAGTCTACTTTAATATTTTAAAGAGATAACTTTCATTGCAAATTAGAAGTTATTTACAACTTTTCTTGCCCTCTATGCAATGTAAAATAGAGCTGTGTTGAATGCTAAGAAGCAAAAATTCTTCAGTGTGCTCTCAGTATTTTATCAACTAAGTCTTATCAGAAAAGTTGATTTAGTACATGTAAATCCACTGAATATTACTTTTCACTTTCCCTATAAGTTAAAAAAGAGTGATTGCATCTTGATTAATATTTCTATAATTTTATTCCATCTCTCATATATATTCACAGGACACTATTAAATAGAAAATTGTAAGTTTGGCCCCAAGAGATCAATTTGAATTGGATACCTTGAGGTATCTAAAAGACATTATAGATGTGACCTTTAAGACCTGAAATGCCCTGTGAGTTTTCATACCACTGGTGGCTCAACTAACATGCACACACTTGTGTGTCCATATGTGCCAAGGAGTTAAACATCCACCTAGTCCATGCTTTCTATTGGGATGTTAGGGGAAAAAAAGTTAAAAATAGTTGGGTTTATCTGAACCCAGCATAAGAAATGTCTACTGCAAATCAAAGCTGTGGGGGCAGTAGTGTTTCTGCTGTCACTGCCAAGAACTAGACTCCTTTAGCTTCTCAGCAGGTATTTTTTTGTCTGCTCTCTAGTCACTGCAGCTCAGGATGTGTTCTCTTGTGGCCTTCACCTGACCTTACAAAACACACTGTTTGTTTCTTGTATGTAAGTCTACTATCCATTGGGTAAGCTGCACCCCAAAGCACCAGTGTCACCTGAAGACCATCTTATCTCACTCTTGACACTTTCTTCCAGGTGTTATTTGTAGAGCAAGAAGCACCCTCTAGTCCTTGTGCTGTCTAACACACGACTCTTGTGGCTTGGTATTAGTACAAATTAACAAGGTTTGATTTTCATGGCAGAAAAAAAAGATTAATATATTCAAAACTAATTATGAAAACTGACAGATTAAGGCTTTCATCCTCAGGGAATAGGAGGGCAATCATGATTACAGAAAATATATAATTTGTTATAATTATTTTGGGGAATACCTTAATTCTGTAGAGCAGTCCCTATGTTCCCCACAAGTATTTGATATTCCATATCAATAGTTGGTACTTGCAAGCCATGTGCCTCAGCAAGTTGTTTAAGAAGGTATATATCTTCAGGTAGGTAAATTTAGATGGAAATTTCCACATGCTTAAATTCATTTTACAGAATTAGATGACTTTTTACATATGAGTCCTCAGATAGACAAGTAGTTTGAGGAAATTTTGATAAAAATAAATTTAAATGAAAGAATGAAATCAATATAACTAATCCAGTTGAAGACAGCAGAAAGAATTTTTTGTTCTCTAAGTAACAGAAGAACATCACCATAGTCTTATTGTTGTCATACCTGCCATTCTGCCGTAAAACAGTGAATATCAGTTAATTTTTCACTGTTCACAACTTAAGTAATGTATTAAATAAATGTGCTTTTATTTACATCTATTTATTATCATAACTTATCTTTCACCACAGAAGACTGATGCCATCAGCAAATCATTTGGAAAGGATCATTTGACTAAGTATTAAAAAGAAGGCTTGGACTATGTTGATGACAGAGAAAACAGTTTGAAAGTCAGGAGCCATGCTTATAATTTGCAGAGGGAAAAATATGTCTCCAAATTATCAGGTTAGTCTACAATCCATGATTGTTCCTCAGTTTTAACTAGTGTTAAAGTCCAGGGGACAACCCCTGAGCAATTTTTCAACCCTCCCAAGTGCTGTTGTTTCCACCAGGAAGCCATGATCTATTGTTCATCACTCACTTCGGTCAATTTTCAGCTGGAGTAAAGCTGTCCACCTGGGCTTGTGGTCTTTGGCAGATACCAAATTCCAGCCAGTGCTGAACTGGCAGCAAGTGTCCACTGACCATGGTTCCATGAACAAATCTCAGCTTTCGAGGCAGTAGACTTGTAGAAAAAGTTCCAGAACTGGCATAGCCTTGTCGTCAAGATCTCAGTTGATCCCCATATGTAGGAGACCAAAACATCGATTTAAGAGCAGTAAAAAAAGACAAAATAAAACCACTTTGTTCATTCGACGTTAAAAATTTTCTTTATTAAAAAAGTTATTGGTGCAGACTTATGTGACCTTGGTCTAACCTTGCAGAATTGTCTCCAAGGGAAATTAAGGACCACCTTGTGACCTTCCCCTTATGAGGCACTCTGTGCTCTGCTTTCTCAATTGTACTGGCCAACCTATTCTTTCTCTGGATATCTTTCAAACTCAAACCAACCAGGCTGCTAATTTTGAAACAAGGAAAAGACAAAACAACAAACACAAATGTAACAGATGTTATTCCTTTTGTTTAAGTCCATTCACAGATACATTAAGACTTTCGTATCAGAACCTTCACAAGAGTTACAGACTACACTGTTACTAATGAGTCTAATTTTATATTACCTTGAAAATTAACTGGTTTTAGAAGTGCTACGCAGAACAATATAATGCCTTTTATCCATGCCCTTCACTCAGTATCTCAAAAAGTCCAGGAAATAAAGTAAATGGAAGTGAGATATCAGAAGCTTCGTGCTCTCTGTACCAATTTAAAAGCTATTGAGAAGTTCATGCATTTTCAGATTATGCCGTGGTGTCATTTGTCTTTCTTTGGCACCAATTCTCCAGTAAGCTTGTCTTTCCACCATATAAATGGCTCTGATGCTGTATTAGCACAGGGGACTAAACAGAAGCAGCTTTGTAGTACTATCCATGCATTTAAAAGCACTACCTATTTCAGTTGATGTCAAAGGAGCTTTCCCACTATAAAACTAAAACAGGATCTGACCATAATAGATAGCTATATTCCACTTGCAGTGAGTAGAAATAAATCCACAGCAATGCCATTACCAATACACTTTGCTCTGTTGCCTCTCAAAAGAGAGTTTTGTTCTGCTTATCTTATGTTTTAATTTATTCGTAGTAGTGAAAAACATGGTTAAAAGAATTTTATATGGACAGGACCACTGAAAGGAAAGGTACATTTGAAACTTTTAAATCCATTCATATACACTTGTCTTTCTCAATTTATTGTGATAAGATTGGTTTCCTGAGGTGGAAGATGTAATTAACAATTAAACAACTGACAATTAAATCGCCTACAGGTGGCCCTGTAGAGATGGAAGATTTTTTGTCAGTCTTCGTTCCTTTTTTTCTGGCAACCTTTTTTTGTTAATCTTAGTGAAAGAAAGAGAAAGTACATGTTACACCTGTCAAAAATTAATATTGAATTTACCTGATAATTTTGAGGTGTATTCTCACTTGGTGCAAATATGAAAATCATACTAACACTCACCTGAGTTCTGCAAGCCTTCTGGACAGCAGGGTAGATTTTTTATATATAAGGTTAGGCCCAGCACAGTTTTAAAGATCTAGAAACTTCATTAAAAGAAATCCATCATTAAAAGAACAAAATCATTATATTTGCATTGAAATTTTCATCAATAAAATTTATGTTTGATCTCATTGAAAAGCTTATTCCCTTCAGCCAACCAGTGTCAGCCCTATTAACAGTAGTATTTATATGGGACAGGCTTACAGCAGTGACAAATTATCTCATTTACAGCAGTGTCCAGAAGTTCCCTTGCTATAAAAGATACAAATTATGCCAATTATTCATCACTTTCTTATAATACCTTCCTGACACACAATATAAATTTGTTCATAAAAAAATATGAATCCCTTTCCACTTCACCCCTCCACATTTCATTGAGAAGGTGATATGACTGTGGATAATGGTTATGGGTCCTAGCTTTTGTAGCTTCAAAGTGTTCATACTATAAGCAAAGAAGGGAATTAGAGCTGTGTCTGGGCAACCTATAAAATCTGCATTTTAATATTTCAGCACTACTTAATGCCATTCTGCAGATTTTCCAGAAAGGCCTGTATCCTGAAACTCCTGATGACAACAGAATTTTGCACTTATACTGAAAAGTGAATGTATACCATTAAAAATAGTTCTCATTCCCTGAAACAGTGCAATGGACTACCCGGACCTCAAAATATCTATCCTAAACAAATTATGTGACTTCAACAGTTGCTATGGGTTGAGTGGAATTCAGGGAATCTCCCAGGAGGTTGAGTTTGTGGGCAGATGTTTCTGCTTTTCTCTGTACCAGTGTCTTCCACAAAGACAGAGAGAAGTGGCAAGTACTTCTAGCTGTTCTAATTTGGGGGCATACATGTTGCAAATAAGTAAGGCAGCACCAAAACCAAAGAACAATAATGATTCTGCTTGTCTGACAGCAATGATTTTGTCTCTGAAACAAAATGCAAGAAAAATACAAACTGTGGATGCTGCACCCTTGAAAGCGTTCAAGGCCAGCCAAACTGGATGGGGCTCTGAGCAACCTCATCTGGTGGAAGGTGTCCTTGCCCATGTCAGAGGGGTTGGAATTTGATGGTCTTTAAGGTCAATTTCAACCCAAACCATTCTGTGACTCTATGATGAAAAAGGATGGCGACCTGTCACAACAATGTGCACAACCAGACTTTTGCCTCGGGCCATATCTCTTGTCTACCTGACATAAGTAACACAGCTGACTGCTGAGATAAACACATAATGCTCATGCACCACGCAAATCAATAGCAGGAGAAGTTATCCATTTCTATGGAATTATGGGACCAGATATGGAACAGGATTTTTTACTTACTTTACAAAACTTTACAAGTTTTACTCTTGATTGCTATTTTTCATGGTAAACCCAGAGGCCTTGCTTCCAGTCCCCCCCAAAATTTTGCATAGCTGTATTATAGATGCTCTGCAGGCAACTGTGTTTTACAGATTTTGAAGACTGACTGTGGAAATATCCATCAATATTAACTCAAGAAGGTTTTAATTCAAAGGTTTAAGGGTGCTGTGCTGTCTCTCAAGACAAAATCTCTGAGATTTTAGAGGTAATGAGGTGCACATATTTGATAGATAGTCAAATACAAAGAATTTAAGATAAATATGAAAGTACAAAGCAGCATGCATTTATAAAATGGCACTAAAGGTGGAGGTAGGGCCTCAAACATGAGCCATGGATATTAGTAAGTGTCTGAACAGTCCTGTGGCATGGTCACTAACTGAAAGTTCCCAAAAGAACATCCCTTCATTACAAATAAGACTCTGTGACTTCACAAAACCAGCTCTGCACATGTTTAAGTGGAAACTTGACATGAATGACCTACTTATCTAGGACATCCAGTAGCAAAATAATAAAACTGTTGTCCTGAGCCAGAGTGATCTGATTTCAATAAATGACAATGTTCTTTTCCCTATTCTCCTGCACAGAAAACATGAGTACTGTCTAAATAATGTCATGTATGCAAGAGTAATGACACAGAAAAAAAATACATTAGAACCTATCAAGGCAAAAATCAGTAAGCTGAAAAGTTTTTCTGAACATCGGATTTTATTTTTATTTTTGATTTTACATATAATTTTAATTTTAAATTTCATTTTACATTTACTTTTATCTGGTTACCATCAATAATGAAATCAATTTAGCAGAAATAAATTTATCCAGAAGACATTTTTAGAAAAAGAATTGGTGTATTATGGTCTGATCCAATGACACTAAGGACACTGGCAAATCATCCTTTCGTTTCAGGAATACAGAGTCAGACCTGTGGCAAATGAAAGAAAAAGACACTACCTATTAAAAATGATGTATTTCAGAGTAATTCCATGTTCCTGTAAATGATTTAATAATTACGCAATGTAACTCCAAAAATAGTTTAACTTGCTCTTTCAGAACCCATGATAAAACCCTCTTTCAAAAGCAAGAAGCGATCAAGAATATATCCAGTAGTTTCATAATACTGATTGCATTGTCCTTAAACTTGCAATCTATATTCATGTTGTCACCACAACTGAGCAGTTGTTGGAAGAAAATTCCCAGGAATATTACTTCATCATTTATTAAAATATGTTCTACCACATCTAAGTCCCTTTCTGTGTTGTCTCTTACATATATATCTTACTAAGTAAGAACCTTAATACAAGCAGAACTTTAATTATTAGCTGTTGTCACAGCTTCTTGTATTTTTAAATGAATATGCTGCATTTTAATAACAGGTACATGTTCTATAAGTGGCTTTAATTGTTGAATTCTGAGAAGAATAATAAATATATTTAAATATACTTTTTCAAAATATTAAAAAATAAAATTTACAATTTAGTTGCTACAACAGAGGAGATAATTCTGAGGCGGTTTTATGGGTTTACAAGAAACACACAAGCTTAACCTCTACCATTAAACTTTCTGTTAGCCTCCAACACAGAATGACCAGGTGAACTACTTTTGAAAAGAATCTCCAGACTGACTTAATTCCAAAATAGTGCTTGATATGTATCTGGAGAGTGCTGACTCATGCCAAAACCTTTTAAATAATTTAACCATTTAATGGTTGAACCACTTGAATAATTTAACAATTTAAATGAGAAAGTTCTAGTAGCTGGAGGCATGCCCTGATGGTGTTTAATTTGCCAGAACAGACAGAGACTTAAAGTTTACAAAGCTGTTTTCACAGAAGATGACCAAAGACCTCTACTGTGTGTTACCATCACCTCCTTTGCAAGTGTCAAATGCATTTTAAAGCAGATAGAAGTGTAGAATTAATATGTTAGCACTTGAAAGCTAAGGAAGATACACGAGAACGCCCATTAAACATTCACATACAGAATCATACTGGCCACTCTACACATGGAAGAGAGGGTGATCTCCTAAAATATCTGGATTATAGACAATCTAAACACTGCTTTATTTTGGAGACCTAGAAGTTACCATGGCTTTAGAATTTGATTTTAGACTGTGGCTTCTCAAATAATTTTAGAAAAAAAGGAAACGAGAGGGAATACATTCTTGGCTTTATCACGCATCTATCAGTCTCTCCCATCCTCTGCTCTTGAATGGAAACACATAGAGACCAGATTGCTTTAATTTCCAGAACAGAAGTTACCACAGCTGCGTTTCATTCTAGCATGAGAAAAGTATGGAAATGAAAGGGTAAGTTTTGGATCTATGTGGATATATCAAAAACAATGACAGTGTCAGCAGCAAGAGAAATGGGCACATGTATGCACTGAAGATCCCACACGAGGGACTGCTGGTGATTGAGGCTGGTCACCTCATCCAGTAGCCTGGCACCTTGACCTACTCATTTATATTCCACTGAGCTGTACACATGCTAGAGGTAAATCCTTGGCACCACCTGTGTTTCTGAACATTTCAGAGGACAACTGCTCATGACTACAGCACACATACATGTCCCTTAATAATGACTAAAACACATGTGTGAGTACTCCTGAGGAAAGGAAAACAAGCAGCCCATAGAATGTTGTGACTGATAACTAAGTTGGCTGTACAGACTCTCAAAAATCAAACTATATCAGTCTGTTTCTGGTGGACCACAAGGAACTAAAGGTCTGGAGCACACATGCAGAAGAAATTCTTGACAAGAATACCAATACATTACAGATTTATTCTTACCAGACAACTTTATTATTTTTTTTACAGAGGAAGAAATGGAAGGAAAGATGAACATGAATGTTGTATTCATTTTTGTCTTCTGAGCTGTATCTGGTTTCTACTTCTGATTCCTCAAAGTAAAGCACCTGTTTGAAACTCAGTCAGAGTTGTAGATAGAATAAAGGCTCTTCTACTGTGGGATAGGAAAAATATTTGGAAAAAACATTCTATTTTTTTCTGCAACCTTTAAAATGAAGTCTTAAAACTACAGTTTTCTTGAGTAATCTTCAGCCTTGTGTGGCTTTTTTCTGAGCTAACAGTGAAGCGTTATGTTGAGGAAAACTCACCTTTCTCCTTAGGTCCTTCTCATACTCCTGTACCCTATTTGAAAACACAAATAGCTAACTGTGTCCACCGAAAGGTTAAGGTATTAATGTGAAGAAGTTTGAGGCACATTGCAGCCATCATAATTTTTTTCCCAATTCCCTCATTTTGTACTCCTGGACCTGCTTTCAGGAAAGAAAGGTCAATGTAAAGTTTGTCAAAGGGACAACTTTTGCTATTTGTTGCAATAAGAGTTTTAGAGTCTTATCTATAAGATTTATCTATGCTATATTTGTGTGACTGTGTTATGGAATGCTATATATAACACTTCATCTGCAACTTTTTAATAAATCAAAATTTGAGAAGTAAGAAGCTGCATGGACCCGCTACACAGATACCAAATTTGCCCTGGGTTAATTGTAGTCATCAAATGGATTAATATCTTTGCAGACTTGGCAAATCAAGTAAATAAAAAAGACAGACATGGACTTTAAGAAAATTTTTGATATTTTAGCAATAAAACATAAGCATATGAGATTAACGTAGAAATAGTGATTTTAAAGCTTTGTTTGATCTAAGGCAAACTTGACAAAAAAGAGACAGAACAGCTTCATTATGAGCAGGATTTTGTAGGCAGAATTAGTCTCCTTCTACTTCAGGCATTTATATCTTATCTTTGATGGAGATAGATACTTCTGGCATGCAGTTAAGCTGACACATCTCAAACATCTACTTTAGGACATATAAATATATACCCAAATGTGATCTGTCTCTTCCACTGCCAATAAAGACAGTCTAAACTATCTAGATTTTTAACATTGACTTCAACTGATTAAATGTAAGCAGTTAAAATAATTAAGGAAGATCCTAATTTACATATCTGTGGATAAGAAACTACTCCATGAGATTACAAAACATTGTAACACTTAAAATATTTCTAGCAATTTCAGGAGTGATTTGAGCATCTTACTGCATTTTGCATTAGGACTTTTATTGTCTCAGCTCAGAGATCTGTGTAATGAGGTGAATCCTGACTTCCTTTTTTTTTTCCCAGGGAAAGAGAATTTTTCAGTTGAGAAGATGCACATTCAAAATTTGTTTTCATTGTCTTCCAAAGAACTCCAAAACCTCTGGGTGTCTAGTTATTTGTTATTGAATTATAAGCTAATTTATCAACCTCTGAGAGGTCATTATACTAGCAAACAATCAGAAAAAGAATAATAGGAAAGTAGAATTAACTGAAAAGGTCCACAATTTTTAGTAAAAACATTCTTTGTTTTGTTTTTTTAACTCATTAATGTTCTCATGAGATACATTCATCCTAATACAGTTGGCTCTGATTATACCTCAAAACAATATTTTACAGTAATGATAATGTACACAGCAAATATGGTAATACAAGAGTAGATATTATTTTTATGATGTTTTCATTAATTACCTTATGCATTGACATCAGTATGAAAATCAAAACAGCCAAATAATGTTGATCAGATGCTTTATATGAGTGTCATGCTGCCCTTATGCAGAGGAACATTAATGTCAATGCCAAAGTCATACTGTGTATAGTATCAATACTGATGTTCCTGTGAACCTTGTTTCTTATTCATATTGCAAATGGCATGATCAGAAAAAAGTAAAATACTATTTGCAGTGTAAACATAATGACTACAAAAAAAAAAACTATATGAGGATAAGTAATACAGCTGTAACCATGGTAACATTGCAGAGTGAATAATTCACAGCAAATAACATACTTGATGAAGTTAGCCTACTTTTGCTGCAGTGGGCTAGCTGATTGCAATTTTCTCTTCAAATGTGCTTCTTACTCAAAAGTACCCAGGACATACAGGAATATTTTGTATGTGATCTTCAATGTCTTAAAATTAAGTTGTTTGGTAGTTATGACTGGACACCAGATTCTTTTTTTATGCTGCCTGGTCAGATGAGCTTCTATTCCCAGTTAAATCCACGTTCCATTAAATTCAGGAGAAAGAGATACCTATCACATTGAGTGGATCAATAAGGAGTTTGAATGTATCTGTTTATCATGAATGAGTTTTGCTCATAGAATTGAATAATTGGCCAGAGAACTGGAGGCTCTCTATTCATGAAAGAACTTATCTCTTTTTTTTTTCTGTACATACACAAGAAAGGATGTTCTGATTCTTTGACATCGTTAGGAAATATCTTTTCAACACACTTCTCGATCCACAAGCTAAATGTGAAGGGGGTTGGGAATGGTGTGACCAAAATTCCACCGGCTGCTCCTGGTCTAACTTGCATGATTAAGGCATATAAGATTCAGTAGCCAGCAGCACATCAGGTCAGTAAAGAAGCAGTAAAGTAAGCATCACATCCAGCTATCTTTCAGTCCTCAGCCCAGGCACTTGCTCATTTACAGCTCGATCAGCTCAGGTAGTGGGATTTACAGCACTAGCTCACTGCAAAGTCCACATTCCCATCCATGGATCTTAGCCAGAAGCCTCAAACACTCTGCTATCTTGCTATCTCTTCCTTCTCTAATCTGTCTTTTTGGCGTCCCTCAGGGTCTGCACAAAACCTCAGACTTAGTGTTTATATTTTATTTATATTAGAGTAGTCCCTCAGGGCCAGCTCAGAGAGGAAAACTACTTTCCAGGAAAGAGCAGATGAAGTTTTGGCCTGGTTTCACCATCAGTGTCTCTTTGCCCTTCTTTCCTTTCTCACTCTTCACACTCCCAGACCTCTAATTTCTCTAACTCGCATCGTCTGCTGGTAACTGGAGAAGAGATTGTGCTTTACTGCTGCCAGTGGGAGAATCTTGCTGAACATTTTCTCCAGTGTGTGTTGGAGACTTTAAAGATATAATTTGACACAAAGCAATTTTAAGTTTTCTTTGAAGGCAATTTTCAGTTGGTCATTGAATAATCAATCATTTAAATCCTAATTTAAATTTATATCTTATAGACTTATGAATCATTCCACCTGCTTATTTTAAGTTATAACATAATTTTAATGAGTCTTATTCTGCACTGAAATAGGTTCTGAAAAGCAACTACCTATGAACAGAATTTTTCAAGGCAGAATAACTTTACCATTATGTTACATATATCCCCAAAATATTCTGCAAGCAAAAATTTAGACCTGGTTGCAAACAAGGTTTTCTATTTTAAAAATTTTAAAAGTTACCCATCAGCAAAAGAAATAATAATTTTAAAAAATGGTGTTTTCTTTGTTCTGCATTAATAATATCACCAACCCTAAAATCTTCAGCTGAATTAGCCTGAGTTTTTTTGGAGGCTTGCACCAGCTGTCCCATTGCTTTGCATAAGGCATGGAGAATGCCAAGGAGTAGTAATGCATCTTATCCATGGAACTGTATGACCTTGGGAAGGGGTTCCACTGCTAACCTACACAATTTAAAGCTGCTTTGAGAGGACTGCCTTTGTGAGGATCGTAAGAAAAGCAATACTCTCACAACTAAAACTTGGCTGGACTGGCACAGAGTTTAAAGGACCTTTATGACTATTCCTCCTTTTACAAGGATAATACATCTGAGCTCTCAAGTTTGCAACTACTCTGATCAGCAAACTCCTGCATCTACCAGGAGGCCAAAGAAAGCTCTGATAGATGGGTGACACCAGCTGGACTAAATAAATCACAGATTTTGGGTCTGGGGTGAGACAGAGACTATATTTCTAGCTAATTTTGGCTCTGCTTTTAATTAATCTAGCATTTTACCTCATACAGCGCTTTGTAAAATTTTTTACTGATCACTGAACATGAACAGATAGATTTAATTTAACCAGCCTTTGCGATTTTCAATTTATTTGAGAAACATGATAGTCTGTTTACTGGTTTCATTAGTCACGAAGCTCTTGGCTAGCTTAAGAAAAGACTGTAAAAAATTGATTGACCTAAATTTCTTGCAAGATACATTTTTCATTCTTTCCTATTTGTATGTGCAAAAGGCATTGGAGAATTTTTCATTTGGCAGACTGAATAGTAGCTTATAATTAAATTACATTTTCTGCAAATATATTCTGCTTTCTGTTGCTCTACTGTGTGAAATGACTGAATATCACCCACTGTGAGAGAGTTTTTTTTCTCAAGATAGCCTGAATTTCTAGTAACTAGACAGATATTTTTTTTCAAAAGAAGATAGCTAGGTTAAAGAAAAGCTCAGCAGAGTATTCCTTTGTTTTGAAATGCTATGCAAAAGTTCATTCATTTCTTTTGCACTTGGGAACTATACAAACTAGCTTTCATAGAATGCAACACCAGTTCTCAGGTGTCATTAGTACCAGTGCTGCGGCTTCATTTTTATCTTCTTTTACAATAATTATAATGATGCTGAAGTTTACAAACATGGATTTACATTAGACATCAAATGAAAGCCTCCAGTGAGTGGATTAACATATCAGGACAGTTGGCTGATGCATTTCAAGCAGCCTCTGAATTATATATGGCCCCCAGTGCCCTTATCATTAGGCAAAGATGTACTTACAGTTCATTGAATGGGACAGGATAAGTGAAATAAGACAGCTTCACTGGGTGATTGGTAGAAGGGTGTTATGCAGCCAGATGAAATGGATTGTTGATTACATTCTGTTTTAAAGGTCAATAAATTCATCCCCAGAGCCTATATTGGTGTTAAAAAATAATAGATTACTCAGTTGGTGCACTGTCATGGTTGTGTTTAATATGGTAGAAGCCTTTATGAGATGGTCAATAGTCATAGATTTATACAGAAAGGGAAAATAGCCTTTCACTTAACGGGAAATACTTAGTCCATGCAGTATTTTAAAACAATCACAAAGTTTCTTAGCCTGAATAGATTGCTGATTGCTGAAGGTGCAGTTTACTGGTCCTCCAACAAAAGCAGTGGAAATGTAGATCAATTAAAGCAGAACACTAGGCAGAGAGTTAAAAAGAATGGGCAAGAAATTTAAAACTCGATATATGGCTGTTTGGTGTTTGTTCATGTTTCCTTAGGTAAGACTGAATTTCTTTTGCATTCAATTGAGAATTTAGTCTTTTTGTTTTATATGAAAAATATAATCTTGTCTTTCATTCTCATAATAAACTTGTGCCGTGTACTCTTCTCATATGGAATAAGTTTCCTGAGAACTAGGAATTTAACTTTTCTAAAGTCATTACTTTAAGTTTATTAGAAATATTGCATGATGACTTTGTCTCTGGAGCTCTTGTTCAGTAATTTTATGGTGTTTTTTTTACATATAAGGACATAATTAAACAATTGGAATTAAAAGGATGATTCTATATTCCTAGTTTTAAGACTAAAATCCCAATAATGTTGCAATTGTTATGAAAAGCTTTTTAAAACCAGGAAATTCAGGTTAACTGCACACAAAAGACATTCAAATATATCAGCAAGAAACACAAACTTAAAATGTTCTAGTAGACTTTACTCTGCCTTATGGGACAAGAAGTTCAACGTAAAGGAAAAAACAGAAGGTAAAAATCTAAAAAAATATCTAAGAATCAGTGGGTTACATTACTTCCTCATGGTATATCTGCAGGGAATAGGTTGTGTAAATATCTTTATATACAAATGCTTGTGGTTTTTATATGAATATACTGTATTTTCTCATGTCAATTTTTTTATAAGTTCAATATCCTTTTCACATTTCTAGGCCAAGAATGCTGACATACATTTATGTAGAGGTGAGGTCAGTAAGGAGATATAATATACTTTGTTAAGCAAAACAATACAGGTATAAAAATGAACAAGCATGTACAAATATAGATAGGCTTTTGGTAACACTAGAATGTCAGCAAGATTTCTGTGTCCAAAAACGAGTTTTCCCCAATAAAATTAGTTAGTCTATTAGAAAATGTTAATCCTTAATAAGCTTTATTTTCCAATACTCTTTTAAAAAAGTACCTAATGACTATGTATTAGTTAATTCTGTCTTGAAAGAAAATAATTGCATTTATGAAAATCATTGAACTTCAAAGAGACATTCAGCAAACTTAAAATTTATCAAACATAAAATACTGAATATTTTGTTACCATAGGCAAAATCTTGGCTTCTGCTGATGGAGATAGGGCAACAGAAGATGCAGTAAGTAGTGATGTCACTGCTGATATGCAAATGTCCTGACTTTTATGTCTGCACAGAAGAGGTACAGCACTGACTGGAACCACTGCATGGTTGCTGATTGCTGCACATTCTGCAATTTCCAGCTGCGTGTTCTGCTGTATTTTCAAGAAAGAAACACAAAAGACAAGAAATATTAGCAAAATTCTTATGAACAGAAACAACAGATTGTGAGTATATTGTTTTCGATATTGAGCCCACAGGGAAAATTTATTTTTATTTTGTGTTAATACTTTCTTCACTCTTTTTCTTCCTCTGGTTTTTCCTTTGGTGAGAGTCAAGAGAAAAGGAAGTGACTTCCACAAACTGTCAGCCACCAAATAGGCTGCTAAGCAAGGGGGAGGAAAGGCAGAGCTGTTGTCACTGGTCTTCTCTAACAGTCCAACAGGTTTTTCAATAAAATACTTGTGGTGTAGCTTGTTAAGTATAGAATCTGCACCTTGTGCTTTAGTGGTTCTGCAGGCAATAAAAATGGAAGAAAGTGAAGCTCCAAACAGAAACCAAGGCCTTCCAATGTTTCTTGCTTGTCGTAGCTTGATTTCACGATTCCCCGGTATCTGAGAAATCGTCATGTGATTAGGTTAGTGCTACTGCAAGAAAGGAAGAGATTTGATATTGCCTGGCTCCCTAGACAAAAGAGACAATTACCCTTGTTATAAGAGTTGTAAGGGTAGCAAAATGGATGAGGTTTTACTGCCTACTTTCCCTTTGGTGTAGCCTGGGAAGCCCAGAGAGCTGCAAACACCAAGAGGGTGTTGTAGCTGCAGGGAATGCAGAGAGTGGAAAGTGCTGCACTGAACCGAGGCAGCAGTATGACTCTCCTTTGTCCTTACCTCTGACAGCAGGAACAGAAAACACAAGTGGTGCTTCTTCTGGTTCTCCTCCTCTCTTTGGTGTTTTCTCTTTCCATGACAGTAGCAGCTAAATCCTGGCCTAACTCTCAGCCTTGGAGTGAGAAAATTTAATATTTGCCTACATTTTCTTTGCCAGATTTAGGTAGGCTGTACCATGGGGATAAGTGAAACATTGTGCATCTGCTTCTACCTATTACACTTATCAGACTAATACTCTGAGTCTCTCCTCCTTATCAAAGCCTCTCTCTTACACATTCCTAGTAACCTGTGTCCATACACCCAGGTTTTGTACCTACGGTGTGGCTGTGAGCTATCAGGCAGAATGTTCAGAAAAAAAAAGGTTAACCTGAAAATTTTGGCTTCACTCTTTCAAGACTGGATGCATAGTCCTCCCTTTCTGCAAGCCTCATACTTTAAAGTTGGGCTTAAAATATGCACATAACTTTAAGATTCCAACAAGCCATAACCTGTATTCTTATATCTTACATTACACATACATAAGAAATGTAGGGGGAAAAAAAGTTGGAAACATTTTCTACAATATAAGTACAAAATTTCATTATTCTTAACAAGAAAAATAATTTAAAAACCCTGAAGCATCCTCCAAAGTTTTTGCATTAATATATTAGTATGTTGTTAATATAAATAAACTGTCCAAATAGTCACAACAGACCATAAAGCAACCTTCCAAGAAGTTACCAAGCTAATCTTCTGTTTAAATGCAGCGCACCCTACTAAAGACAAAAATGATTGAGCAAACAAAAATATTTCTGATGGATTTTACAGAGAAATGAAAGCAAATTCCAGATAACTTCACCTAGTGAATACAGAAACTACTGCAGATTTAAAAAACCTTATCAAGTACATGACATGGTAAACCAGCTTCTAACCACTGAGAGTTGAACTGAATAGTGATGATATGATCGGTATGTGCTGATTTTCTTATGACACTCATGCACTGTGATTACTTGGGTTCCTGAATAATGGTTTCAGGGCATAAAAAGCCTCTTAGCCACATGACATAGAGTGCTGAGCAGGCAGAATATCAGCCTGACATATTCATGGTTACTAAAAAAAAAATTGAGGGGTTCATTTAAGTTTAGGTGAACTTACAGTTCACTTAGTTTTGCCAGGTGGTTAATCTTGCCTTTAGTCTGTTTCAATTAGTTGGTCTTCAATTTGCAGTCCCATTTTCTTCCTTCTCAGTACTGCCTTGTAGGACAATGCCCTCTTAATTCTCAAAAAGCTGTGGATTTGTTCACATATTCACTACTTCTCTACCTTCTGCAACATCAGCTTGTTCCCTGACAACAGCAAGCCAAAGCTAGACCCTGATTGAGACAGATCTCAGGAGTTACCAAGGCTGAAAGTCACATTGTGTTCCTCACAGCTGTGGTCCACAGACTCTCTTCGCTACAGACATCCCCAGACCAGAGTGTCTGAACTGGGAACAGAAATATCTGTGCAAAGAACTCTTGTTGGGAAGTCACAGAACGGTCACTAAAAGGCCGTGCAGATATGTCACAGATATATTTTTCAAGCAGAGTCTGTGAGAAGGCTGGGACCAGGTCTCTACAGTCAGGCTGTTTCTATATGAGATAGAAACAGGACACAGGCTTAGTCACTGTCACAATCATCCATACTGTTTAATGTTAGCCCGCTGCCTGACTCACTCTTCTTCCTTTCTTCCTGGAAAGGGTCTGCAAGACATCACACACAACTAGGTAACTGTTCCCAGGAATCAATATGACTAAGATCTCTATATTTTTTTCCTTTGAGCAAAAATAATTTAATTCCCTGGGTATGAGCCCCACTGTGACACCTGTCGTGAGGATGAGACAGTGAGCCTTGATTAATTTGTCATGAAGAGGGCTTCTTCTATCTCATTTTCCTAGCATGTGTTTAACACCAAAAAAGTTGCTCAGGGATTTGGAGCAATAAGGAACCCCTTCAGTCCAAAAGCAAACAGTCCTAAACATCTTAGTATGGAACGGCAGCTGCAGCTCAGGCACCCACAAGAATTCTGCTTTGTAACTTCCACCCTCTACCATTTCATATCTCTGCATAATTGTATTAATTCTGCACAGTTTTTCTTATAAACTCAGTTCTACTTTCCTATTCTAAAACTGGATGCAGATACTGAACTGGAACATCAAACAGATTTACCTCCTGTGATGAACCCAAGATGATTTTTAGATTATTCTCTCCCTTAATTTACAATATAATAAAAGTAATACATGCAATCTCAGACTGAGAATTTCAAAGTTGACTGTGCATTTATAAATGAAATTTCTACAAAATAAAAGGAAGCTTCTCAATTCTGTGCTGATCCTCGGTGGGCAAGAGTTACATGGTTTATTCCAGATAGTCAGAGCTCTATCATCTTCTGTAGTAATACTTCCAAAATCCCTAGGAAGCAGACCCCAAGTAGTAGCTGCCTGTGCCATATGGGCATGTACTGAGTATTTGTTCTTTTTGACTTGGAAGCAAGAAACTACATATACCTTAGAATAATTGTTAGCTACAGTATTGTTCTGAAGCTCACTTGTTGAAGTTAATTGGTATTTTTGGCACTTATACATCTTTAGAATACAAGGGACTCATATGATAGGCTGGCTTGACTTCCTCTACAAACAGGCCTATGAGCAAACCCTGGAAATCTCTGCATTAGACCTGTAATTTCTATTTGACCTATAGTACACCTAACATAGATATATTCAGTTATGATGACTTTTTAAAGTTGTGAATTCAACTCATCTCTTGGGAAACTGTTCCCATTGATAATTATATTTCTCCACAAAAGCCTGATGGGCTGTGCTCACATTTCACCTAAGGATTTGATATTAGCTTTTATGTTTGTTTTGCCAAATAGGATGTCTATGACCTTAAGACCTGAGTTAATTTATTAGACTCTGAATTGGTCTTATGGCTCCTTTAGGACCCACCTCCATTTTTTCAACATTACGTTGTGTAAAGCAGCGATATTCTCTCTTAAATCCTACCTGATACTCTTTTCTATCTCCCAGGACATTCCAAAGAACTGATTTCAAGACTGTCTTTTAGGCTGCATCAAGCAGCTTATGTGAAGCAATGTTAACACTATTTATACTTGGACATTCAGTACCATTGGACATTAAAGAACTTTTCCCAAACCAAGTATAAATCAAATTCAGCTTTGTGAGAAGCATTGTATCAAGTATTTGTTACTAAAAATATAAATGCTGATCTGATTTATTAATTCAAACTGTGTAATTTGCCTGTCATTATTATTTATTAACTAGTGAATTTTTCAACACGAAGTAAAAAAAAACAATTCAGTAACATTTTTTTCTTCCAGATCATTCATATTGTTTAGAACTAAATACCCACTTAAACCATGTTTCATTTCAAGAAACTTGCTCTGAGGGATATTTTAGTTTAGCTCAGTTTTTCTTTACAGAATTTCAACAATATTATCCCCAATATCCTGAAAGATACCCATTTTGTATTACAATTAGGCAATGATCACATTACATGAGAGATTATCCTTCCCTATTTACAGTAAATAGCTACAAGTTAAAAGAAAATAGAAGCTCTGTTCATGAATGATTTACATGCTGTTTCTCAAGGTTTCATTTTATTCAAGTCGAAACTTGTGCCCAGAATATTAAAGACATATTCTAATTTGGTGTACACAAACAAAGCTGACTGTTTGCATTAGTTTCTTTTGAATCAATCTTACCATGGCTATAAATTTCCTCACCTCTCTTTGAGGGTCAGATAGAGGAAATCAATAGTACCCCAAAATGCATATCCAAATCAGGTATAATAAGATTAACATTATTTTTGGTAGACATGACAATGCATGGATGTGTATGTTCCAATGGGAGAAACAGTTTCTTTGGTACCTAGAAATTATTTAATTTCCCTATAGCTAAATGAGCAAGTAACGGTGATGGTTGTCTTGTTATTACTTCCTATCTGAGGGCAAATGAGCTTTTTTGAATGTGCTTAATAAAAATTTTAAAATTTGTTTCCCTACATTTAAAACAGTCTATTTTATTGAGAAGTTCACTCAAGGAACTAATTGAAGCTACATTTCAGGAAAAAAGGAAATATTCTGAGAGACCTTGCAAAACTGGCCATCTGTGAGAACAACAGATAATATAGTATTTTTTCAAGGACTTGGAAACAAAATCAAAGTACTAATGTTTTATCCCTTGTCTGTCCCAATAAATTTGTAATCCATTTGTCTGTCCATAAATTACATAACTGCTTATCAAATTAACAAATGTCATGTCATTTGGGTTTCCATCCCACCTCCTCACCCCCATTTTGTGTGCAAAGGAATTAATTACCTTGACAGAAGGAGGACTGTGTGATAGTGACTCACCAGTGACAGCCACATTGTATTTGTTATCTCAGGAACTTTTAGCTCTCGCCCGTATTTTGAGAGGAAAGCTTGCAGAAGGACTTGAAATCAGAGAAGAGAATAAAATCTGAATTTCTATTCTCATGTCACTACATTAACCAATCCTTCACATTTTTTTCACAGTCCAACAATGCATAACAAGATCTCAAGGAACTTCAGTGCCTAATCTGTTCAAAACCTTTTCCCCCGTTAAAGGTTTGAAAACTAAAGGTGAAAAAGAATAACTAACTTGTTAATGAAAAATCTCAGCAAAATATTTGGGTTGCATTGACCTGATGTTCCACTGGGATTTTGGAAGTAAATACTTAAAAGAAGGAACAATGTCCTAAGTCATGGGATCTTTCTTCCCTTGCTTATGGAAAATTTTGAAATTTCAAAATTTCTGTACAAGATGTAGCAGCAGGATCACCCTGTGTTAACTAACCAATACTATGACTCTGAAGGAGCTGTTGTGCAGTTACCTTTGCCTAGCTCCTATCTTTGCTTCAAATGTGTTTTCTAAGTCTCTAATATTTAACTGGTGGTGAGTAGGGAAAGTGAAGTCAGAGTTAGCATTCTGTTATGCTTTACCATACGGTCAGAGATTTACTAAAACCTTGAGTTCTCTAACCAGGAAAAGCAAATAAACTTGGTTTTGAATAGTTTACTGATATATGAAGCAATAATGTAGCAAAACAGCACAGAATGATCTTAAAAGGGCGCTTTTTTTTTTTTTTTTTTTTTTACTTAGCATTAGAGAAAGCATAAAAGTGAAAAAAAACTGTATCAAAAACTGGAACATATAGCACAAGAAAATTAAGTTTTCTTCTTGCAACATCTGCCAATTTCTCTTTTTTTAATATCCCAAACCAGAAGAAAAATTAAATAAATACATAAAGAAACAAAGATATAAGTTAAATAAGGCACTCTTGCAAGTATTCAGTCTAATAAATTTGAAAATATTGATGAAAACATTTATGAACTTCTCCAAACTCCCTACAAGACTCCTATCAAATTCAATAGTTCAGAATTAGTCTCTTGAGCTTGAACTGTACTTTTATTCCAGTATCATATTAATAGGATTTAGTTAACACAATTTTCCACTAAAGGCACAGTGAGATGCTGGAGATGTGGAGAGAGAAACAGAGTAAGCAAGGAAGCAAGCAACCTGCATTATATGGGCATAAAATAAGAAAGTTACAAATGTATTTTGTTCCCCATATAGCTCCTGTTTATCTCCCTAAAGGTATCTGCTAAAAAAAGTCAAGAATATTTTCAATAAAACTGGATAAAAGTGAAAGCAATCCAACTGTTTTGTAACTAAATCCTGACAAACAGAAGAGAATTCATATGTTTCTTTAATGTTAAGTCTCCAGGGCAGATTTCTGGCTATGTAGAGGTTGCTTTGCTCCATGCTGCTAAAATATTCTGGGCTCTGATTTGTATAACTGACCCTAAAAAGATACTGTCAGGTTAGGAAACCTTCTATCGTCTCAGGGCTGGCACAAGAGTTCTTTTGAATCCTTCACTAATCAGCCTGATTTGGAGTAGCCTTTGTAATGTTCTAATTTAACCTAATGACTTGTATGTTTATATGCATTTTTTTGTTTTATGTGTTATGTTTAAAGTATTCTCACCCCCTTCTCACTTGATTTTAGGCAAAACAGTACATGATATCCCTTTGAACCCATTGACTAAAATCCAGATATTAACATTTTGCAGTTGCCTAAGAATAATAAAGATTAACAATCCACAAATGATGAAAGGAGAACAAAATGCTGTATTTTTCTGTGTCATTAAATATTTTGAAATTATCTTCTTTAAACCTTCCTATTTTTTCAAATATATTGTTTCTATGTCTTCTGAAAATATCTGACAACCCCTCCCATAATAATCTAGTGTTTCAAGAGTAAAGAATATTTTCATTGTAAGAGTTTTGTCTAAAATAGAATAATTTAATTATAGTTTCATCATAATCATCACCTTAACCAAAAGGAAGGTTATAATTATACAGAACATCACTGTTTGCCTATGGATTCCATACAGAATATTTTGTTTGTGTTAGTGAAATATCAAGAGATTTTTGATGTTTCCTCTTGGAAAGAACCTTATTTAGTTTATCTTTTCCTGCTTCAAATTTTGCTAATAAAATGCTAATAAAATGTTAATGAAATGCATTATATTTAACTAAAAATATTGAATTTTCTGTGAACTGTATGCAATTTGGATGCATAGCTGTATGTAATCTGGAAAACCTCCAACAAGAAAAACATTGAAGATCAACTTTTGGTCATAAAGAAAATGTCACAATCTTCCTCCCAGAACTGTATTTGAAATAAATATCTTTCTAAATGAACTAAGACAGAGAAAAGGATGGAATAGCAGTGACTGCACATTGCAGCACTCTATGCTGCATATTCTCAAAAGCTTCATAACATCAGCTATTGATAAAACAATTGTTTGCCTGGCTGTGAGCACTGAGCAGGAGCATGAACACCTTTTCTGCTTGAAGAATTGAGCCTCTATATGGCACATAGGCAAGGAAGTGTCCAACACAACTACTGTGAATAGAAATAGCACTCGTAGCAATACTTCATGTGATCAGGAATGCTGACTTGCAGAACATCTCTCAAACTACAGTGACTGAAATTTATATTCCTGCCTTCCTTCTGAAGCTGCTGTGAAGATTAAACTGGGGAAGAGCTGAGGACACTGAGATTTTCCTGTACTATTTTATCCTAACGTTATCTCGTGACCTTTGAGCTCTCGAGTGTCACCACTTTTATACCATTGTATAATGTACCTTGGACTGCTCTAATCTGTTTGCCTGAAAGAATTTCCCACAGTGAGATATTGTTTGATTTATTCCCAATGTTTATATTACTGAGAAGTGACCTACACAGAACTGGAGGCCTGAAGTTGTGTCAGGGGAGGTTTAGGTTGGATATCAGGGAAAGGTTCTTCACCCAGAGCACTGGAACAGGCTCCCCAGGGAAGTGGTCACAGCACCAAGCCTGACAGAGCTCAGTAAGTGTTTGGACAATGCTCTCAGGCACATGTGATTTTGGGGCTGCCCTGTGCAGGGCCAGGAGTTGGACTTTGATGATTCTTGTGAGAGCCTTCCAACTCAGCATATTCTATGAGTCTAACTATTTTATTTGCAGGGAAAAAAAAAAAAACCCACATAAAAATTCACACTTATTTACCTGCATATTAGTACAGACCTGATAATCTTATAGTAGCAAATAGAACATGTCAGTGAACCTGATTTTATCCTCACCAGCCCATACCAGGCTTATACAACTTATTTTTTAGTATCTTTCTTCTTCTCTTTTTTCCCCTTATATTTCTATGAAATTAAAAGCCGGTTTTAAACTCCTGGGGTAAATCTGTTTCTTCTGTCAGAATTCTCCTGTCAGAGAAAAATCTTCTCAGCTTTAGAGACAAAATAACTCTCAGTAGATATTGTTATGTAAACATAACATATTACTCTTAGAGACCCAACTTACTAAATTTTTTCAATGAATTTTTCTTTTATTAATTGAGATTGAATTCATTGAATAGGGAAGGCTCCTAGATTTAGCAAGAAAAGCTGCTCAAAATGAACTACAGCGCAATGCAGTGCCAGAAAAATTAAGCATCTTCTTTGCTGGGAGATTAAAATCACAGTTTTGTTGTGTGGAGGTTCTTTCTTTTGACGGTTACCTTCTTATTTATTTTTTACCCAATAATGCTATTAAATTTGGGTGAGCTACATGACACAGGTTTAGTATAGATGAGGTGAGAAGACACTCAATGTAACATAGCAGTTGTGCAAGTAGTTTGTGCACCTTACAAATCAAGCACAATTGTTACATAAAAATACAAAGTTAAAGATATTATCTGATTTTCAATTATAGATTTGCATGGACAGTATAGCCTGCAAAAGCTACCACCTCTGTGGTACTTGTCCTGTTTTAATCAGTAACCCCTTCATTTAAACTGCATCTAAAGTTTTAACATGATGATGCTTCTAGCTTGAAAGAAGCACATCAAAAACTAAAATTCTGTGATTCACCTATTGAATTTTATGCAACCTGATAGCTTATGTTAGAATTTGAAAAGAGATAGATAGATATATCTATGTAAAAAATGTAAAAAAAGGAAACAAAGAGTAATACATGGTTCAAAACAACTTGCTTTCAGCTTAACTCTGCAAGAAAAAACTTGACATCAAATTGGTCTTGCTGCACATAAAATGAAAGGGGCCATTTTGTGAAAGAGCACAGCTCCAAAAAAAATGATTTAAGTGATGAGTCCAACCAGCAGTCATGAATCTTTGCCAAACAAGTGAAAGATGCACTTATTATTCCATCACAGATGAATATCATGCTCAAAATACTGAAATAGAATCTGAAGAATTTTGACCACTTTAGAATTTAGAAATACATATATCCTCCCCAATGCCAGCGGTTGATAGAGATTCTTGCCACATTATAATTGAAGTTGCCAGTTTCTTAGATTACTTTCCCAGATGTCCAGTGTTTCCAATGTCCTGGGTAAAGCATGAATGGGAAAGTTCACGAGGGCTTCTAATTGAAAAGGAAAGAAAACACAGAGAATCTTCATCAGGCTTGGAGGACACAGTTGGATCTTCCAGAAAGTGAGTAGAGATGTGAATTTCCCACACTGTCCAAAATATATGTCTAAAAACCTATACCTTTTTTTCCCATTCTTTCCCATATTTGTTTATTCAAAATTTGTTTCCTTCAGAATTTAGCCCTGAAACAGTGATTGCTTGCTAGGCTGGTCTTCTGAAAGAGAAGAATAACCACATCTTCAGGGAGAACATGTGTTAGTATTTTGAGTAATTTTCACTATGGTATTTAGAAGTCTTTTGCAGCCAATGAGAGTGCTTTAGACTTCAATCACTTCCTTAGTTAATTGTCATTTAAGCTTTATGAAAGACAAAACAGGGTAGAGTTTTTGAGATCTGCTCTTCAGTGACATTGTTTTCCTGAAAGGTGTCGAAACATATGAATATTTAACATTTCTTCACATACAATAAATCTTCTAGCATGAGTAAAGTGCTATAAATAAGTAGGAAATAATTTCAATAAAGTTTTTCATGAAAAAAAAAAAGAACATATTTTGGGAAATGTAACATATACACGTAAGAAGACCTGCCCACTTATCATCCCATACTTTTAAGGGAATTACTAAAAATACATTTATTAAACGATTAGAAATTATTCTGGAAAAGTCAGGAAGGGCTAAGGAGATGATAGGGAAAATTGCAGTGATGATGTTTGAACAATGCAAACCAGACACTGGTAATTACTATCTTAATGTTTCAACTGAAAATCCTAGTAAAATAAATCATCTGCATTTAAGAGACAAAAAAGTAGTGGCACCAAAACCAGTAACGAAACTAATCACTAAACAAAAGAATAAATCTTGCCATTCAATAATTTCTTTGATCAAATTAAGCAAAGCGCAAATTAGAATATACTAGGGGATTGTACTATGGATATACATACTTTCAAATTGCAGCTCACTTCTGTATGACAGAAGTTATTTAACTTTATAAGTTATGGTCTTCTTTATCTCCATTCTTATTGTTTTAGAGCCCATTATGTCCCTACCTTTTAGGTGCTTAGTAAAGAAAAAGCCCATTAATGATTACAAGATGCCAAGATAAAATTCTGACAAGGGTCATAAAAGTGACCAGAAAGGTTATTAGTAGGGAACGCATTATCACACCTTAAAGTTGAATGTAATATTATATGGATAAATGTAAACAGAATGCCTAATAATAGCCTAATGTTTAATTTTGTCTCTATATAGCCCTTCTGACAAATTAAAATTGTCTTGTGCAGCAAGCATGAGTAAATATACCTTTGGCCTCTAAAATTTCAAAGTTCTCCAGGAGAGTTGGTTTGGTAATACATTGGTGTCACTGGGAACAGGAAACAGTAAAAAACTAAAGCCTAATTAATCTAGTCTCTGGTTCAGAACATAATGCAGTACATTGAAATGTTCAGTTGTATTGCATAGACCCCTTGGTTCAGAAGGAATATTTGTGTATATCATAAAGTATTTGTTTGAGAGTAAGATGGAATCAGGGACACAATTATTAAAGACATCAGGAAAAAAAACGAATTACATATTTCCTGAACAGACATGTTTCATTCAAAGGTCTTCCACATATTAAATGAGATCACACAAAGGAGAATGGAGCTAAGGGATTTAAAATCAAGATCAAACATAAAAAATTCAACTAATTGTAGGTGATTATAATGATATTTCTTAATCCTGCAAAAATATCTGGGTGTGCTAGGCAGCTTAAGTGGTATGTTTAATTTGATGGGTCACAGAACATGCATATAAAAGTATGGCCTGTTTTGTACAAGGCTACTGAATGACCTTTGAAAATTATGAAACTAAGGTTAACTTTCAGTATCTTTAGGCAAGTCTGATGATATTCAAACATAATTAATTTTCTGTGCTGTTTTTCTTTAAAACAGCACTAAGCCAGTAATCACGAAGCAAAGAGAGGAGAAGGTGCAACATAAGAGATGTAGGTGAGGAGTCACTGATATCATTTTACTTCTTTATACAACCTTTTCTAAGTATCTCTGTAGTCTTTTCCCATGTGTGGTTTCCTGTCATGAATTTTAATTACCAGGGGTCCCTACAATGACAAAGGGATACATGAAAAAAACACAGTTACTGAAATAGATGGCTCTCTTATAAATACTCACAGATTTAACTGTATTTCTGATTTTCTCGGTAAATTTTCACTGACTTTTAAAAATTATTTTTTCCTATATGACCATCAAAACCATTTTTACCATCTTTATCTCTCATATGTTTGGTCTAATTCAGTCTAGTTCTCTTGGTTAAACTAAAATCTTCTGTGTGAGGAGGGGTGATGTTGGGTTTCATTCCGAGGAAAATCACCTGTTCTATCAAATTTTGACAAGTATAGTCTTAAATTGAAACATCCAGTGCTTTCAGATGCTAGCATGAGAAGTGTGAAGGTGTACAACTCTAGGTAAAGGAGATCATTGGGGTCTATTGCGAGCCACAAAATCGTTTGGATCCATAACAATAGATAAAAGAGATATAAGAATATAAGAAAAAGCAGACAAGCACAAGAATTTTTGTGGTGCTTCACTAAAGCAGAAGATAAATAACCTGTTTGTTTATTTTCTCACAGTTGGCTGCGTACTTGAGGTACAGCCATTCAGCCCTGACTCCATCCACTGAACCTGTCACCGTTCAATGTTCTTCCCTTACCCACAGATGAACAATTGACTCTCTTGTCTGAAATTGGGTGCTGTTTTGCCATGGAACTGTGGTACCAAATGGCCTCATACCTCCTACTCTCACAAAAGATGTTAAAAATTCCTTTTTATTCTCATAGTTATGTCTGTAGGAAAGGACAATGAGCCATTGGCAGCATTCTTGCATTCTTCTAAACAGTGGATTTCTTTACACTCTGATCCTCCAATAGTCCATATTTACTGAAGTTAAGGGAAAAAATTTAATGAATATTTTTTGTTTCACTTGGTGTACACGTGTTAAAAAGAACTGCAAGAAATGAAGGTCACTTTAAAGGAATAGGAGAATCTGAATTACATTATGGATTTCCAAGTGCTTAACTGTTTAATTCCATTACACAAACATTGAGCATTTTCTTGATCATTGCTAATTAGATCTCTAAATACTCTGCAGGGAAAGGCAGCCATGTCAATGCAAGCAGAGAAAACACAAATACTGCATATTCGTTTTGTTTCCTCTTGTTCTGCTATTCTCAATCTAAAGCAATAGTCCCCTAAAATTAAAATGTTGCTTCTTCTTTATACTATTTTTGTGCTGAAGTTAAAATAACAACAAAATTTTAAAAAGTAAAAGTATGCTAAGTTCAATTGCACCAGGGAAAGTTTCTGTGTGACAAGTCATGAGAAACTTTTGGGAAAGCTCAAATTTTCCTAAACTACAATGGCACGCATCCTGGAGAGAACATTCAGCAGAGAGCTCAAGATCAAAAGGGCATCAAGGCACTGAGAATGAAAAACATTTCCAGTTTGAGCCTATTCAGGGTGACAGGACACTATATTTATGTAAATAAACAAGATTGATGCTACACAGTTTAACTATAATTTCTTCTTAAAGGCAATCTACAGGAGATGAATTAAGCTTGCTTTTGTCTCCAGAAAAAATGCGTATGTGTGCAAAGTGGACATATTTCTGTCATTATTCTGTTTGTCCATATTTTCTGAGCTGTTCCATAATTATTGGTAAAAAATGCTGTTTCTTTAAATGTGAAATAGTGACAATTATGGCAATAAAATTGTGACAATTATGGTAACAAAACTGGGACATTTTACTAATAAAATGAGACAGGTCCATATTATCCATTAAATATTCACTCAGTCTGGCAGACAAAGTAATAGGACTTTTCTTCTGAGAGAAAGGGAAAATGGTAGGATTTCTCAAACATGTCCTAACAAATACAAATGGTATCTAGGAAAAATACAGTACCAATGGAATATGACTTCAATACCCAGAACCAAATGAAAACTAGTATGAGTGGATCACTATTCTACTACAGTTTTCTCAGAACAAAAAAAAAAAAAAAAAAAAAAAAAAAAAATCAGTATATTCAGAGTGCAATGTCGACTGAAAGATTTAATTCATGGTGTTCCATAAGGTCACCTTGACATTTTGACTCTGAAAGCTTTCATTAAGATGAAGGTTCATTTTTCAGATGAGACGTTGTCTACCCTCGTAACAACTTACAAAGAAAATGTTTCTAATCAGTACACTGATTTATTGTGTTGAATTCAGTTATTACAGCACAGAACATAAGGACACTGACTGACATGTCTTAGATAACATGAATTAAATATCAGTTCTCAGGATACAAATAGGACTACGCACTTGGACATACCTCAAATTTTCATTAAACATAGAGTAGCACCAAAAGTACTGGGAAGAGCATGAGTATTTGTCAAATCTTATGTGGAAATTCCTAAGAAGGGAGCTTAGTTAAATCTAGTGTTATCACCACAATACCCTCTTCTGAATCATCAAATGCAAGTAGAATTATCTGTGAGGAGCAAATGTAATCTGACCAAAAATATTATAGTAGTGAAGAACAACAGTTCACACCAGATTTTATTATATTTCAGAACAATTGTTTCATTTTTGTGTAAGATTTTTCACTGCAGAGCTGTTTCTTTCTTGTGCACTGCTGCTTGAACAGCTTCTCAGTCCAACATAGGAACACCAGACTCAGAAATGAGCAAGTTCTCCCACAGAGATCTTTCTAGAAGTTTTGTGTTAGAGAGGAAAGCATATACACAACCTGCCTGGCCTGGCCCAACAGTATCACCTCAGCAGATAAAAAATGCTGTTACCTTATCTAGAAGCTAAATAATCTCTGTACTTAAAGAAACCTGAATTGGTTCTTTCTATATATTCCATCTGCCTATATATTCTATTCTATTCTATTTCATTTCAGATGAAAACAGCAAAAAAAAAAGATATTTCTTTTTATCCTTCTCATAATATGTAACAGTCTTGTGAAATGCTCTTACAAAAACACCTTCTTGTACTAAAAAAGTGGACTCTTGAAACATTGTCCCAGAGAATGTAGACATAATAGAATTGAGCACTGAAGTTACTGACTCCAATACCATGCCTTGTCTCTCTATCAGTCAGGTCAGTGGCAGAACTATTTCATTTCACCTACTCATGACATTTCAGACTTCTTGTCTGTCTTAATCTGTAGCACCAGCTGTCCCCTCCTGTAGAATGACTATCAATGGTATTAGGGACCACCTTGAAGTTCAATGCTGCAGAGTGCCTAGAGAATTGAAATTTCTGTTTTCTTTAATGTATTGACATGCAATAGGTTAAACACATTTTAAACCTTTGGAATTTAACAATCCTGTACCATGGAGGACTGAATCTCTGTGCTAGACTAGGGAGAGAGATGTGACCAGTATCTTTTTGCTGTCCTTTCTTTTGTGGAAGGACATATGGAATTTTTAGGAGAATAGGAGTTTTTAATTAGATGGTTTCATTTGTTCATGTTAACTGAAAGGAAAGAAAACAGAGAGCAACAGAGGGAGTACTTCTAGGATTACAGGTTGATGTGATATAAGCACTTTGCTCACAGTAATTAAAGTGCAGTGGGCAATGGGAGTGAAGCCTGCAGGGGATAGATGCCTGAAAGAGGAGGTGGACTACATGTTACAGAAACACAATCATAGAGTCCCCATCCCTGCCAAGGGACAGGCAGAGGGGTTTTTTTCTATCAATTTCAATCATCAATTTGAACACTTGTATTAAAACAGTTAAATTGGTACAGACAATTGAAAGAGGAATTTTATAAGGTTATATGAGCATAATTTTTCTTGCTTCCCACCTGGGAATAATTATATCAGTTTCCCTTTAATATATCAACAATAACATTGCTATGCCTGTTTAACTAAAACAGGTTTAAGTCCTTGCATTTCAGAATTATCCAACTCTTAGAGCTGAATAAATTTAGCATAATGCTACTCCACAGCCATGTAGGTCAAGGGGCACCGTAAGTAATCCCATATATGATAACTCATGAAGTGGCAGTAAATCTGACCAGTTTCACACACATCACCATATCTTTAAAGTTACATAGCTGTATAATTATATTGCTCACTTCTGATATATATAGGTACTTACAACACTCTTTATAAATATCCAAAAGTAACACTGTGCAAGAAACCACAGATGAGAGCAAATGGTTGGCAGCTGTGTGAAAAAGTGCCAGTACTTACACTTTAAGAATTATAAAAGATGATCCAAAAAAGCCAAATAACTAGACACTGGTGGTGGACAGACAAAACTCCATTAAAAGCAGAGCAAAAAGAAGAACACTTGGAACTGAAAAAAAGGCAGAGATGAACAGAAATAGAAAAGGCTGCAGATTAAGAAGTTAGGTCTCAATCTACTCTGACTCGAGATGAAGGCATAATCTCAGAGTACACTAGCAAAATGAAATTCAAACCAAGGAAATGTATATTATACTTCCAGCTTTTCAAATCACAAACTGTAAAACAACACACTTAAAGCATATATATTTACTACAGCCAGGTCTAAATATTTTCACTTATTTATAAAGAAAAATCATATGTATCTTCCAATATACGTGCAAAATCTGTATAAGTCTAAAATAATTTTCAGGACACCCTAAAATCTGATTTTTCACAGCTGAAGATAACATTCCATTTGCATGACAAAAAATCAATTGCTAGCAACCCAGCAATGGTGAGAGCTGTCTTATTCAAAGTGTTACTGGGTAAAAATGCTCAAATGTCACCTGGTTCAAATATTTGGCTTATCAAACCCTGAATACCTGGGTTATTTGCTAACACAATAGTGTCCTGGTGTTAATGTGCAATGAGAAGCCTGCATGTGAAAACTGGGGTAACTCGTGGACACTGAGCTGTCTGCCAGCTCCAGAGAGTGGGAAGGCGCCTGCCAGAAAACAGAGTGCTGGCCCCCTCCAGTGTCACAGCAAACTGAGTGTACCAGCTGAGGTGTGTCAAACCAATGTGCCTGCTAGGGAGTCACACTGCCCTGATCTCACGGGGCCACTACAGCAGATAAAAATACTAATCAGCAGCAGCTATACTTGGAAAAATAAAAAATCTATGTTAAAATAGTGGACAACACTCGGTGGTTAATCTACTCTTAAGAAAGGAATATAACAAATAGTTATACTTCAGGGAACAGATTTAAATGAGAAGTTGGTAAATTACATGCAAGATATGATCAGGGTTGGAGTAAATCTTTCTGTCCTGTTGTCCTTCCTTGTTTCTATTTTATAATGAAGCATTTTTTCTACATCAGAAAACTTTTTTAAAAGATTATTAAACTTAGTAGAATCCATTCATTTCAGCTGTCTACCTACATGAATACTTCCATACATAATACTACTGCCATTTTCCCCTGTACAGTGAACAAAATACTAAATTAGGAAGAAAGCAGTGAAAATCGTTGTGAAGATAGAAAGAGTACACATTATGAAAGTGCTTGCCTCTTAATCTCTGTCCCAATAAACAAACTTCACACAGTGAAAAATTAGTGGAGCTTACTTTAGAATATCGTGCTGCTTCTTGGTCCTTACTGAGAAGGGCACCATTGTGAACTTCAGGCAACTGAACCTGCCCCAGTATGCTGAAATCACCTTCCTGAGTTCAGTGGACCAAGGCTTTGAGAAGAGCTCCCCATAAAAAGGTAGATCTGTGTCCTTTCTCACTCATTTTTCTCTGCAATTCTTTCCACAGACTCAGAACAAATGCTTAAGGAAGACTGCAAATATTAATTAAAATATGTTACTCGAGGTTGGGAAATCCAGAGAGCTTTCCCACTGCTTGAAGAAGGGCTGGCAGATTGTGGTGAACTCCTTTTTACAGTATCTTTCTCTAGAGCTGTCATTGCTGCCTCTGCTACCAGTAGATGGGGTTTGCATTTCTGGAAGCCAAGTCACCCAAATTCAACTAGTTGCACATCACAATTTGACAAATGACCTAGGACCATCTCTATCTCTCTATACAACCTAAAACATTTCCCAGAGCTGGAAAATCCTGGCCAACGTATACAAAATGGCAATTGCAGAAAACAAGATACGGTTTTCCAAACTCCTCCTAGCATATCTGCAGGCTGACAATAGATTTGGGCAGGAGCAATTTCTTTAAAAGGCACACACTTGTGGTCAAAGATTGGAAAGGACTTTTTTCAAAATGTATTAGGCTGGGACAGCTTCATGAATAAGTCACCCAATACACTTTTTCCAGAATTAAGACTATGAAAATTTCAAAGGATTTTCACTTAAGTTTACATTGAAGTACCTTCCCTTGCAATTGTCCATAGAGTCCAGTTGTCAAACTCATTCCAAAGTGAAGAACAAGCTGGATAATTTTTCTTCAAAGCCCTTCCCACACTTAATGTAATTACATTAATGCAGGGACCTAAACACCGGCAACATCATTGATCTCTGTTCACTTCCCCTGACAGGTTATAATTATGACTTTTTGGGTTTTCAATTGCTGATTCAATGCAGGTGTTGGGATTACTTTTGTGACTGCTACTGTGTTGTAATGGTACAGGAAATGGGGGATCTGTGGCTTTGTCTAAGCTAAATGTTTCTTAAGGGCACCTGCTATTCCTTCTAGTGCTGCAGTCCTAAATACTGATCAGGTTTTTGTCAGCCAGGAATGGGAGAAGTCAGGGTATGTTCAGGGTCTTCCAAATCTGTTCTGCTTACAGCTGCAGAATCATCTGGACCATTTGCAGCTCTTCAGGTGGCCTTGCCTCCCAAAAGGAGCCCCTAAAGAAGGGGGCTTTACCAGCTCCTCCCAAAGGAGCTGCTGCTAAACCTGGTAGTGGGCAACAAATGAGGCTGCCCAAGGTATTACTGTTTCGTTGGCTCAGTTAGTTGGTTTGCTACATATGTTTTAACTCAATAGCAGCATGAGAGGAGAGACTGGTAAGTAAAGCAGCAAAGCTGAAGTCAAGGCCAAACTTCAAAGGCATCAGGCAGCTCTGGTTACTTGACTTTAGCTGTGGTGGCGGGTGCCCAAAGGACCCTATTCAAGTGATAAAGATTCCATCCCTCTTCCAATGTTATCTTGTATTTTGGCAAAGGGCATCCCCCTTGGCTGATATTTCTCCTAAATCTGAAACGGTCTTTCTACAGATTTTGCAGAAAGTCATAAAAAATAGAGAACACACAGCATTTGTCTAGTACAGAGCTTCCCCTCAAAGGATTTTGTACATAGAGGATGGTAAGAAATAACTGTCTGTAGGAAACTGTCTGTAGGAAAAGGATTATACTTTACTAAAATTTTGGCAGGTTTTCAGTGACTGAACAATAGACTAGGACTGCAGTGTCTTTTAAATGACTACTGCAGCCAGATGGATTCCAGCATTCTAGGCAAAAAAACCACCGGTTCGGAGAAAGACATAATTGGCTGACATCTGCTGGCTGCAACTGTGTATCCCACCACTAATTCTGTCATGTGACAGAGGACATACAGTGGGCTTTCATGGAATATTTGTATTTATCTATAAGACAGTAATATGAGGTACAGAGTCCTTCAGGGAAAGGTAAAATGCTATTACTTTTCTAAACAAGTGTTTTTAATTAATTTAAAATCCTTCCCAAACTAATTCTACCTTCATCACAACATATAATTGGCTTTATATTTTCTCATTATCCAGTAACTAGAGTTTTTTAAAAGACACTAACAATTTAAGGGAACTATAAAGTACAGACTGGATATAGAAATAGGTATCTTGGCAGAAATATGCAACTTCTCTAGCACTTGAACTGATTAATTGGCAATAAACTATCCAATAAAACCATGTTATGTCCAATAATAAAAAAAGTGTTCTACATGGAAATGTAAAAAGTATGGAAAAAATGAAAGAGTCATACCTGAAGGGAAGCAAATACATTTTTATAAGAGAGAGGATTTTTTCACAGTCTGTTTTCTTGTAATTGGTTTATTATTATGCCCAAATAGTTCAACATTATCTAAGTTCCTGTGGTAAGTAAGAATGCGCAGTACATTACATAACTGATTAAACCCATCAAAACATTATAGAATAGCACTATTTTAGCATAATAATTTCAATAGATTAGTTGCACTAATAGTGCTTTGACTTTGGTTTTTTTGCCAACGGCTCACCGACAACCCATTCACAAAATACATTGAGCCATCATCTAATGAAAAATCCTGCAAACAGTTGGAACACATATCTTATTTAATTCATGAATATTGCGACTATTGCAAAAGATAAAATGAAGACCTTACCTTATGCCTTTAAAATAATTTTACTGTATTTATTGCTGCTATTACTCACTGATGGGTTACTATTATTCAGTGACAGTTAACATGATTTAAGATAACTTCCATTCTTAATAGCATTTTCTAAAAGAACCATTATTACTATTAAAGTCTTAAATAATACTTAGCCAATGCAGTTCTGTTAAGTGAAGTGCTAAAGTGAGTTGGTAAAGGAGTGCTTTGGTAGTTGTACAGTTTAAACCAATCTGTAAGGTAGACATATTGATACCTGACATCAAAACACCTTTTAAGCAGTAGCAAAACACAAAAAATATTTTGTGACTATGTAAAGAAATCTTTTGAAATGCAGAATATTGTGGTTATTATACAACACTTATGTAATTAAGCATACAGTTAACCCTGGACCAGTGTCATATGAGTAATTTAATTTTATATGCCTAAATTTTGCCTGTAATTTCCCAGCCTGTAGTAGGTTAATGATACTATACTTTAGGTTACTTTCCACCAGTGGGTGATTTCGAGGACATAACAAACATCTTCCACAGGGGTGAAGACAATATCTGTCTCCAAAAAACAGGAATGTTTATTTGTAAAGTCTATTTTACAGCAATGAGGCCTTGGTCAATAAAATGTACTTGGAACTTTTTAGCAGTAAATATGCACTACAAGTATAGAAAGGTATGGTGTAATTACAGGATTAACTTCACCTTCTTAATGCCTTTATTTAATATCAATGGAGGAGAATTACAATAGATATGCAGTATGATCTGTTACGGTTTATAATTATGAAAAGACATCCACCTTAGGCTCCAGCCACTGCCTTTTTGCATTTATTCCCATACAAGGTGCATTGAAAAAACTGCTACTTTTGCTCTCTACAGAGATCTGCTAAGTGGCACATAAGCAGGAAGATGCTTTTTCTGCCAGCTCACTCTTTTACCATTTCAAATATATTTCTCCTGCTGTGGTTGCATGGCACCACGCTTCTCTCCTGCCCCATTATCCCTTGTGACAGAGGCAACTGACTGCTCACTCCCCAGCTGGTGACATCTAGTACAAAAAGTCAGAGAGGGGAGAAAGAGAGTCAGGCTGTTCTGCCTCCCAGCAACCACGCAATTCTCCACAGCAGAGCTCAACCCTGGATCATACAGGGTGGAAGTCCCTCCTGTCCCATGGCTGTGCTCTGTTGGGTCAGCCTCAGCCACAGAGAAGCTGCTAGCCCAGAGTCCCACAAAAACCACAGTGCAGTTGGAAGGATTGATGGGTTTGCAGATTTTGTTATTCATCGTACATTCCACATCTGTATATTTTGATGACACACAGTGATCCCAGAAGACGAGGCTCAGAACCGCTACTTACCTTAGACGGGTAGCAGAGATACGTATTGGCCTCAAAGACTAAACCACAGCCTGGTACTTCACATGGTGTTTCAAGGCACCACTATGCACCAGCTTTTAGAAACCAGCTCGTCAAATAGTGGTCTTTACAACTCATTTTGTTTTCTCTTTTTCTTTGTTCTTTTCATGTCATGAAGTCAACATTCATTTCTGATGCATTACAGGATTTAAGCATTTCACTGTTTTCTCTTTCCAGATATAACTTGCTTCAAACATAAATTAAGTATTTCAGCTAAGTTGTCCTTTCAAATTTGCTATGAGGCAATTTGACACTCTTCTAAATCCAGAATAAAAATAGAACCAAGCTTTGTGTTTCTTGAAGAAAGCTTTAAAAAGTCTATTCCAGGCTGAGAGGCATGTGCTGAGAATTCCTGAGTTTTATAGCAGCTTGTGCCAAATCACAGTAGCACCTCAGAAGCAACCTTCCCACTCTTCCTTAGCAGGATGTGTTTCACATTAATATAGAATAATATGCATGAGAACTGCAACACTGCCAAGAGGAAACAGTGGAGATTGACACAGTGGAGCAAATAAATTATATTTTCATATTAACATATACTTGTTTGCTTGCTGTCTTTGTATGTGATCTGGCTGCAGATAAGCACATCAATAATAGCTCATAATGAACTGATAGAGATCAGTCCTAATCACAAAAAAATTGAAAGCATTGATCATTTTCCTTTCATTGTGAGCATTAGATGTAACTTTTAAAGCCTGGACAAAATTACATTCAAGTAAAAAGTGACACTGAGTGCACCAGAATTCCCTTCCATCTAAATTAACTTTTAATTTTGACAGTTGTCAAACTATAAAAAAAGTTTTTAGTAAGAAAGTGTTTACAGTTCTCTATTTAAGCTTACTTTTCTGAAATACTGAAGGTCAGAGAGGTTTTTTTTCTTTTAAAAAGAGGTTTTTATTTGGTAGTTAAGACTGGACATATTTAGGAATAAAGTATGTATTCAGATAAATAAGTAACAGCTACTTGCAATGTGCACATAAAGTTTAGTGAAAGAAATAAGACTGGAAGTCCTTTGTCCAAACATATTAATTCATAAAATGTGAAAAATGAATTCTCCTATTTGTAATAACATTCCAAGTACTCTAAACATATTTCTAGATAGATTCATTAGAAGAAAGTATATTACTATAAACAAGCAGTTCCAGTATTTGGAAATCAAGGGTGCCGTTGCTTTCCTCTTAAATTGCTGGTGATTGACTTGGGAGCTGAGGTCACTATCCTACCATCAACCCATGTTTTCTAGACAGATGGCAACTGCAGATATTCTTGGGGTGAAACAATGCACTGATGTAAGGCATAATAAATATGTGACAAGAATAATACCAGGTGCCAAGAAAATTCACAAGACAGTTCTAGAACTGCTCTCTAGGGAAAAGAAATTGTCCAAGTAGTTTGAGAGGAGGATTTGCTTTAAATCTTGTCAAAACCCCAGATGGGGTAGCCAAAATAGTGTGCATTTCATTTTAGGTTGTGGGGGAGTTTTCTGCTCAGTCTGCTTCTGAAACCAGGACAAGCTGTGGATATCACAGATGAGATCACAGTACAATAACATATATCTGTTTGAAGACAAAGGCCTGTCATCCTATAACTCACTGTCTTTAGGGGTTGCTTCACATGCAGTGAACTGTCAGACTGGGGCCAGGGGTTGGGAATGGGTGAATTTGAGGGCTGCAATTCAACAGAATGGCTTTGCTTTATATAGCCATAAACATTTAGTGGTTAGCCTTTTTTTCTGTCTCACCCTTTCTTAGTCTATATGTGTACTGAGGAGTAGCTTCAGTGCTGTAAACACATTGTACTTTACCACTGTAGCCCCCTGGAGTTTCCCTAAAACTCCTTTATATAAACTCACTATCATTGCTGTAAACCAGGATGAAATCTAACATGGCCAAATTCAAAGCAACCAGGGAGATGAGCCTTAGGCCTAAAAAATTTAAGCTCTTAAAATAAAGGTTAATTTAATGTCAGAAAAACTTAATTTTGACTAATTTATTTTAGTTTAATGCATGCCTGGAGGCTAAGCCGTGAGCTAAGCGTGACACAAAATCTAAGGCTCACTCCTTCCTTGCTTTTGTTTCGCTCCAGGGAGGCAATAAGTTACTATTTGCACTTCAAAGACAGAAAGTCAACCTATTCCTTTGGCCAGGAAACACGAGGTCTATGGATAGAAACAAGGATTATCCCTTTTTTCTCTGCCTCTTCCCATCCAACTTGACTGTAGTAAGAAATGCATTTAGAGCATCAAGGTACAAGAAAAAGTACTACCCAAACTGTCATCAGTGGGATAGAGAGGCAAAGACATCCTGGCTATTTCACTGTTTCTGACTTTCCTCACCTCCAGCAAAGCCACAGCATGCCAGCATGTGATGGCATGTGCTGGGTGGGCAGCGTACACTCAGTGGCAACAACCCAACACAAACATCATGATTGGGAAACAAAGGAATGTGTGGTTCAGAGTATTTGAAGAATTTTCTTTGTTGACCAGTGATATTAATAAGAAAATTATAAATAATTTTAAATGCCCAAATGAGTTTGAACACTGATTTGAAATGCCAACCACCATATACTTAGATTTTCAATTATTTAACTTCAGTTCAGTACATTTGCACAATTTTTGAGAAATGGAACGGAAAGGGCATAGTTGTATTGAGACCTTATCTCCATCTAGTGAATTTCTCTCCTTGCTTTGATTGCTGCTTTTGACCTTCAAACATCTTTTATCACATTATATCCATAAGTTTGTTTTATTATCTTCACTTGGTCTAATTACCGGGATGATTCTATACTGTTCCCTACAGGGAAATATACTGCTGAAGTTTGGGTTTTTAAATACTAATTAAAAAATTCATTAGTGTGTGAATTAATTTCCACTCTTTGTATTTTCCTCTCTCTCTTGATAGCCATCAGAATCTGATAGCAACATAGTTGTTGCCATACCTTAATTATACTGTTAGAATTCCTTTATCCACGTGTAGTATGAGGAAATAAACTTTATTACACCCAGTCTAAATGAAAAGCCATCTAAACTGTAGATCTAAGAGGTTTAAATACAAATAAAATTACTTTGCCTTGTACAAGTATTTCAACTATGTTCCTAGCATTCAAATATGTATTTAGTGTGTGGAAAATATTTTAAACTATCCCTCTTAAAAGTATTCTCAGGCACTATATTGAAGGCTGGGTCCATAAATCTTATTTGTTGAGATAAGTTGTATACAAATACACTGCAAATGCATGTCAAACCACCCCCAGTTCCTTATTTGAGGCTGATGTTCACTCAAGTCTTACATGGTTTGCATACACTTAGTTTCGTGAAAGTGACTTTACATTTGTGGCTACATCAGTTGTGGCTTTTTGTTCCTATAATTGATATGTACAAGCTAGTGTTCACTGACTGTAGTAATTGGCCTGGTTTTAACGACATAAAATTCACATTTGTTATGAAAAAATAGAGGTATTGCATGACCATTGTAAAAACAAGAATAAGAGAGAAACTGTTTCGTAAAATCATATGAAAATACTTTAATAATAAAATCCATGCCTACTGAGCCTCAGAAACACCACTCTGTCCTAATTGGCTCATGAGGAACACCTATTCATTATATTATTTAAATGCTATTAACTACAAAACCAAGCGTCTAATCGGTGACGTGTTCATTTTCTACTCTGCACAGCTTCATTAATTTTGCCTTTTGTTTTTACAGTTGTGGAGTGATAAAAGCAACAGAAGAGTTCCTTTGTGCTGTATTTCATTCAGATCTCACCCAGCTGATGTCTCTCAGACTGTATTTAGCAGAAAAAAAAAGTGTTTTTTTAGATCAGGTCATCGTTCATAGTCCTCATATGAAAAAGACAGAAATGGCTGTCATAATTCTTGTTCCACTAAGGCTGAAGTAATTTTAAATTGCAGCCTTATCCACTGCAGAATAGAAAAGTTTTTCAAAATTCATGTAGGAGGATGACCCCATATTGGTGCAACAATGGAGTCTTACAGTAGTAACTCAGGTCCATAGTATGAGCACTGGGTTGATTGTTTCTGAGTTTGACAGTGGAAAATTGTAGAACTGCTGCTGCTCTTGCTTTTTCTTATTCTGACTCCTGTTTCTTCAATTGGTTTCTGTGCATACACAGAATCTTAGGAAAAGTTAAAGCTGCAGATCCATCGCCCAAGAGTACAAACTAGAGATCTGGAAGGAGGAGTAGAGCCTGGAGTTTTGCATTCAAAATGACTACTTCATTTGTCAGGATGTTATAGGCATATAATTACAAGAGGGTTTTCCAGGCTGTAAATCCTAGCACAAGCCTCAAAAGAGAAGGGTTCCAGTCACTTCCTGGCACCTCCTGTGGGCAGTTTAAGCATAACTTTGCCACTTCCACCTTTTTCAAGTACTGGCTGAATTATCTTTGGATGTCCATAGTTTGCTCTATGGTCTAGATATGTAAAGAATTTAGAGAAATAATTTGCATTTTAGGCTTAGAACAACCTAGATGAGGAGCCATCTAGATGTTTCAATGTTATGTGTGATGATACTAAATGTCAACGTTCCCAAGTTCCTTTGTATAACTGACTGTATATCCTTTTATAGATGTGCTTCAACCCCCCCAAAAAGACTACCTTTTGCAGAATTAAGTAGCTCTGAAGTCTCTCTGGTTTTTCAGAATCTGTATAAACACTTTATAAAAACTGGCTTCAAGAGGACAATTTGAGTTATTTGACGACAAATTCAGAAATATCAAGATCACTCTCATTTCTGAAAATCCACAGATATATCAGTATCTTTATATGTATACACACATATACCACTGTACAAATACTTCCCACTACACACAAATATAACTTCACACCTTTAACTCACTCTTCCTAGTAAATAAAATTTTCACTGGTTTTTAATGCTGGTACATATAATTCGGAAGCTCATGGGGAAACAAAGGGAAATATCAACAGTTAGATCCTTCACACTCTTACTAACAACTTACTAAATTAAGGTTTCAAAAGACCAGACTGTCAATGATAGTCCTTCTGCTGTAGCCAAAGTACAGAAAAAAAATTAACTGTAAGAGCATGCTTGCATTCCTTCATATCAAGTTGCATTCTCACTATCACACAGAAGATACACAATGTTCTCTTATACTGAACACAAACTGGTACCTTTCAGTGATGAATGTATGCAAGTCTAAAGAGAGGATTTCAGCCGGCTGTTATCTAGCTGGGTCAGGGTTTAGATTTAGAGGCACAAAAGTCAAAAGGAGACAAGCAGCATAGGTGGCCTGTGGATAAAGAGGTTCATTCTTCTGGGCAATCAATCACATGAGCAGAGAAAACAAATACATATATGACTGAGAGGGTGAAACTAGCTTTGAAGAGAGATAATTACATTTGACTGAGTAGTGGCACACTGGCTTCTTAAACATCCACTTTAGTCTACCGCACATAAATACACACTCAAAGGACCATTTAGACTGGTGCTTTTTCAGTTTCAGTGAAAAATCCTATTTATAAGTAATTATTGTTCAGGAAAAAGCAATTGTATTCTCATAAGAGGAAATTAATGGATTTAAAAGCACTAAATGAAACAGAAAATACATCGTTCTATTTGAAAAGAATATTGGGCTGGGTGAAAAAAATACAAATTAAATTGACTAGCTAATAGCCAGGTTTTTCCTGGGGCTTGTGCATTCTTCATAAAAGTACAACACTGAAAGAGATTTCAAGAAACTAGTCCTAATACTAACATTTTCAAATCTGATTATTTTAAGATAGACCTTGTACTGATGTCCTGACACATGTGTGAACAAGCAAGCCCCTTTAATTTCTGCAAGATTGGAGTCGGAGACATCTGTTGCACGATCACAGCATGGATGAATTTGGCAGGGATCTCTGGAGGTCATCTGGCTCAAGCCTCCCTGCTCAAGTAGGACCACACAGAACAGTTTGTCCAGGACCATGTCAAGACGTTTTTTATCTCTAAGGATGGAGACTTCACAACCTGCCTGGGCAACCTCTGCCAGTGCTGCATCACCCTCATGGTAACAAAGTGCTTCCTGATGTTCAGACAGCAGCTTCTGTGTTTAGGTCTGTGCCCATTGCCACTGGTCCTGTCACTGGGCAGCTCTGGAAAGATCCTGGCTCCCCAGGTCATTGTTTTGCAAAGCTGTTTTCTAGCTGGGTGGTTCCCAGCACGTGTAATTGTGCCCAGGGTTGTTTCACCTCTGTTACAGGACTTTGCACTTCCCTTTGAAGTGCATGAGGTTCTTGTCAGCCCATTTCTCTAACAATATAGATGAGTGTGAGGACTCATCCCTCTAAAGAAATCTGGGATTAACCAACCCTTCCGCCTCACAAAAGCTGAGGAGAATATGATCCTCCACGAGGAAAGGATTTAGAAAGAGTTGATTTGGGAAGAAGTCACAGAATGAAGAATGTAGATTTATATTTGCGTAAAGACCACGGTACTGATTTTCAATCAGTAAAAAAAAAAATCTCCTTTCATCCTTCCAAAACCAGGAGTCAATTCTGTGCCCAAAGTACTGAGAAGGAAGAAAATTATTCCAAAAATTATTCCAGGTTGTCATTATGTATGATTTTCACTGTTTTTAAACATCTGCAGCTCTCCTTAAAAATCTGGAGCATCCAGATACAACTCCATTCTCCATAGCTGGGGTTGCCACCATTTTGTTCCACTGCAAGTCTGGAACCCCTGTAAAAATAAAGAAATAAACCACAGAGAAGATGATGCTTTAACGTCAGAAACGATTACCAAATTGTAACATTCATCTGAAAACTTGTGATTATGGTTAAAATGGGAAAAAACCCCCAAAAACAGAGCATGTGTTTTATTCTTGTCTTCATTGCATTCTGCCTGCAAAGATGCACAAAAGGTCACATATATCTTTGAACAGGAAATGATTGCTCTTGACATAGAAGTCAATATAGCTTCAAAAGCATGAGGAGATATAATGTGACACAAAGATCACCCTGCAAGTTTCTCCCTCAGTTCCTCTCTAATAAATAGGTGAATAAAATTTAACTTTCTTTCTTTATATCCTTTGTCTATTTGAATGTTAAGATCCTAGAATTAATTTGCCTACCACACTGGAAAGTGTCTTATTTGGTATCTCCAGAGTTTAAAAAACAAAAATAGTGAATAGTAGCTCTGAAATGACAGGCTTCAGCAAATTTTTTCTTATCAAAATACAAGTAGATTAACTTCATATCCCAAGCCAAATGTCATATCTGGTCTATTTTGGCTACTTGTGAAAATATCTTTCTGGACTGAAGAATTCTAATAGGAAAAATTCTGCTGGAATTCCTCTCATATTTATAACGGGGACAATATGTATCTTTCTTGGAGACGTGTTAAATGTATATCCTATCTCTTTTACCAAAACTATAAAGAAGAATAAGGGTATATCTAATCTGAAAAGGAAGTGGCCTAAAAGTTTACGTAGGTGTCTAAGGTGTAAAAGATGCACAAAAAGAAAATTTAATAATACTAAGATTGTCCTCAGTTACTGAGATGAAGACACTTGGAAATGGAATTTTTATCTACATCAGTGTTAAAGAACCAAGCCAAAAAATGCATTCAAAACTACAACACTATGTTAAACCTAGAACAAAACTTACTGACAGCAAGTACAGTTCAAGTAAAATCTTGGCAGCATGAAGGAACGATTTGACAAGGGAGCCACCTTTTCAAGACTATGATCAAATTTCAGACGACTTCAAGTGCTGACAGTCTTGGACTGTATTGCACATAGTCTCCTGAATACTAAAATCATTTTAGGATTGGGAAGTTCCAAATAAACCACTGTTCTGTGCTGGTCTACCAAGGACAAAAAGGATTTTTGCTTACTATTTCTGCGAGATGACAATGCAATATGCAACACTAACATATCACCTAGAAACAATTGCCAGTGCTTTTACATTGCATACAACACACTAATAGAAGCAGGCCCAGACATAGTCCTTACCAGATTTTCCAGTGTTAATGTAGTTCCATCTATGCTTGGCTCTCCTTTGTGTTCTCATCTAACCATACGTCACTACAGCATTCACAGCAGTGCCAGGACAGGGGCATAAGGGCAGATGCTACCAATACACCAAAACCAACACCATAATAAATAAATAATTTTTAAAATAATGACAGATCAACTTTTTACAGGGTAACATTCAAACTGCAAAATGAGGAAGGTCATAAGAAAACACAATTGCAGTACGTTAAATGAAATTTCATTCTTAGAGTGAACAAGAGAGTCAAAAATACAAAACAGCTTTCTTCTAGATATTTGACTGGTAGTATAAACGGTCACATTATGATTTGAGAACCTGTTTCTACTTCAGTGACATACAATCCTTTTTCATTTACCAGTGTATATATAAAATGAGGTAATAAAGATATCTATTGCAGGAGGTTCCTATCAGCCAGTCATTAAAACAAAGAACATCTGAATGATAAACTAAGACCAGGGGTTTTAGTAAAAACAAAAAGCACTGTGAAAAATATCCATGCAGCTATAGAAGGAAACATTTAAATCACTATAAAAGTATTATAATTTGCTTGTTCTGAAGATAGTTAATATTTGATTAGGTAGGTGCTTGGAGTTAATGTCCTTCTTAATTAAATCAGACTCCTCCTTCTCTACCCCAAGAGAAGAAAAAGATTGATCATGCTTTTTTTCAAATGCTAATTAGTAAAAGCAGATAAAGTCCTAAATCAGAATGCTTTATTCAGTCCTGCTGCTTCATCCATTTGGATCCTGCTCACATTTCCTTGGGAGGCCTGCTCTTTTGTATCTGTGAAAATAAGCACAGATGTTGGCTCCACCTCCCTCAAAGCAAGTTTTGCCTAATGACCATTTTGAATGTATCCCATTTGCACCTGTTCAGCATTTTAAAGTAAAATAAAGCACTTGATTGACTCCAAATATCTTGTCCAGATTTTCTTAACTTGATTACGTTGCCATAAAAGACAAGAGCTTATTTGAGCAGCAGCCACAGTATCAGCTGGAGTAAGGCCAACTTCATAATTCCTGGAAGCATTTTTTTGTTGCTGTTGAAAGTCTGACTTGGGAGATATTGCAGATTAATTAGAACATTAGATGGCAGTACTACAGCACTGAGGTACACATAGAAGCAAAGATTACCATATGCAATTATTTATAATGTGCTAAGTACACAGAAATGCTGATATTAAAATGGTCGCATTGATCTTAATATGACATTTCTACAGAACTGTTCTTTTTTTATCAGCAGAATGCACTAGCTATCTTATTTGGTACCTCCTCCTGCCACAGAAACTATCAGGTTTATTTTCATCTATTATACCTCCTTCCTGTTCCATTACAAGTGTCTGAATTGCAAATTATTTTTTTCACAGAGTTCACCAAATCCTACCATTATTAAGTTTCTAGTCAGTCTCCCAAGGTGTTTGGCAGTCTGGGAAAAATGCTTTTATTTATACTTTCACATTATGACTAAACTTTTCTGAAATCTATATATCTACTCTGGTTTCACAACACACAAAGTGAATTTCATAGAATCATAGAATGGTTTAGGTTGGAGAGCACTGTTAACTTCTACTCGCCAGGCTGTTCCCAGCCTGGCTTGCAGGTAAACGAGGTCCGATGCCCGCGTGAACCAGCGNGGGGGCAGAGTCCTGCTATGGGAAATCAGCCCATGTGTCCCACACAGGCTGCACAATAGCAACAAAGCACCTGAAAGATTATCTAGTTCCAAACCCCCTGCTTCCCTAGACCAGGCTGATCAAGGCCCTGAACAACTTGGCCTCAAACACTTCTAGGGATGGGGCATCCACAGCTTCTCTGGACAACCTGTTCCAGTGTCCCACCAACCACACAGTGAAGAATTCCTTCCTAACATCTAATCTAAACCCACACTCTTTCAGTTTTAAGCCATTCTGTCTTGTTAAACTCTACATGCCCCCATAAATAGTCCCTCTCCAACTCTCCTGTAGCCCCTTGAGTTATGAAAAGGTCTCCCTTGAGCCTTCTCTTCACCAGGATGAGCAATCCCAACTCTCTCAGCTTGTCTTCAAAGGAGGAGACATGCTCCAGCCCTCTGAGAATCTTTGTGGTCACTTCTGGACTCACTGCAACAAATCCACATCATTCTTGTGTTGGGGGCCCACAATTTGGTCTTTACTATCAAGCAATGAATATTACCTAGTCATTATTATCGCTATTTAAATTTACACAAACCCATTGTTTCATAGCAAATGAGACCTTTTTTTTGATTGATTCCACAGTTCCACAGTTCTGTTTGAAAATTGATTCCTTTTATGAAGTGATGGCAAAAAAGACACTTGATGAAATAGAAAAAAAATGCAATTTGGTATTTTAAGCACATATGTTAGTATGTGACACAACATTTAGGAAATAGAACCAGAAAGCCATTCTGCAAAGAAAGTATTAACATTTTGTTCAGAAAAAGTGAGACCAAGGTAACTTTTTATTACCAGGAGGCATTTTCTTGACTTCTCAGTTATTTTGAAACAATTTAAAATAGTGAAGTGCTACAATTTCGAGTATGTCATACTCCTTATTGGAAGATGGTTTTGCAAATAACTGGTGAGGTAACACAGTAGTTGCTCAACTTTAGATTTTCCATATAATTAGATGACTTTGTTTGCAATTGCTTAAAATTTATGATTCCTTTTCTTTCTCCACAGCATATCAAATAAAGGAATCTTATACCTCTTTCTTGATTTTGTAATTCCAACTATTTTCTAACAGACTCCTGTCATATGAACTTTATATTGCACAGTTCTGCATGTATGTACAAATTATATATATGTGTGTGTGTGTATGTCCATGTGTGTGTGTGTGCATTTCAAGGAAAAAAATTATTTTATATTGCATCAGATAATAGGGTACAAACTCCTAACAGATTCACAGCATAAATTCCTTCTTTTTTTTCTCATGAGAATTGAGTATAATGCAGAATTTCTAAGAATTCCTAACTATTGTGTAATTAAAAATTGTATCCTATAGCATACATACAAGAGCAATGAACTCCTCTCAGAAAATCTACATTATAGCATTTCCTGATTTGATGCTTTCTTTTGTTTCTTTTAGCATCCTCCCCAAAATAAATTAAATGCCTATTGGTACACATCAGATTTACATAAATTACCTAGGATTTCATAAGACACCACATATTTGAATTAACAGCTGTCATGTCATTACTAAAAAAATTAGAAAAGATGCTGCTCTTTAGGTGATAAATGGATAAAGCCTGATACTACGACATTTCTGCATGCTTCTCTAAATCATCTCACATCTTAATGCAAGTAAAAATCAAATTATTTACATTACAAAACAATATCATAATGCAAACTGTAAGAATTTAAAAAGATTTTTTAATGATATCAAATTTCTGTTAACCACTGCTATCATTTGTTCTTATAAAATATCTGATCATTACAGTGAATATTTCTACTGAAATTCTCACTTATGAAGAAAGACAGAGGATGCGTTGTGACTCGGTCCTCCTGTGACTGTACTATATCTGCTGAAAAATAGTAATGATCCTATTAAACACAGAATAAATGCATTATACTGGCTAAAAATTATTAAGAAGTACACTGATACAGAAATTAAAGTGTCACTGGCCAATTATCAAGCTGCACCTTAAGCAGTCAGTTGAACATAATGTTCAGTAACACAGCATGGTATTTCATACTAGACATTCCTTTAAATTAGATATGTTGCATCTTCAGTCTTCTGTTAGTTGACCTGACAATAAATATGATGTATCACTAATAATACATAAACACAAGATTATTACACAAAATTACTGTCCCTTTTTTTTGTCTTCATAGATGGCTGAACTCATATGGACACAGACTACTATAGTGAATATCAAGAACCTGAAATCAAGATTTTCAAATTATATTTCAAAATTATTTTTGAGTATGATTTTTTTATTCAAAACCAAACTGCAAAAGACTCCAAACAAGGGTGCAACACAATTCATTAAGAGAGAGAGGTTATTTTAAAGCATATGTGTGTTACAGGAGCCCAACAAATGCAGCCAGACATTTAAACCCTACGGGTGAAACCTATGTCACTCCACCTTTCTTACACAGACGAGCACAGGGAAGCCAGATTCTCAGATGGATTAGTTTGACATAGCTCCACTTTTTTCAATAGGAATAAATAGTTTCACACAAGGTAAGGATCAAATGAGGAAAATAGGGAATTATTAAGCAAAAAATAATGTAATAGTTCCCTTTCTTAGCTGGGATGAAGATCGGCTTCCAGAACTGATGCACATTTTCTGCTCTTATGTCACCCTATCCCTCATTTCAGTGCATACCCATTATCTTTTCTGAATGCAGTTTCCTCCACACAAATACAAGTTTTCACATTCATAAAAATTCTTGATAGCCAGGGTTACCCCAAAATCATATCAGGTTGTATTCTCAAATGATCTCTCAACTGCAAAAGTGAAGACTTTAGCATCAGCCATTTGTGTTCCATGATGCTTTGTCAGCAATTGATCCCTAGATATACCCTGTTAAACCATACCTTGAAGAAAGTCCTCTTTGGTTAGCTTTTTGCCAGATGATGTGTTAGGAAAAGTCTAAAGATGATGAAGCTATTCACACAAAGCAAGCAAATATTGCACGTACATAGTGGCAGTCAAATGTGCAGCTGGCACCATCACTGGTTTCTGTTAGCTGGCTGGCATGTCAAATTGCCATCCTAAGGGTCTGGTTTTAGAAACATTACTTTGTTTGGTTTTTTGACATTGGGGTTTTTTTTGGAGATTTTGTTCTGATTACTCATGGCCATATATTTCATGCAAAGCATGCAAAATTTTCCTGGAAATGAGTCTTCATGTGTATATGAAAAAAATCTATATCCTTGGTGAGAAGAAATCCCTACATATTCTTAGTGGTCATAGGTACAATTTGTTATTTATTTGTATAACTCCATTTCTGCAATTATTCATTATGGATAAACTTAATTATTAGAATCCTGTAAGGGAAAATTTCAGCTGTGATCTCTGAGCTGAAATGCCTTTGAAACAGCATTAGGTGAGAGACCTTGGAAAAAAATCGTAATTTTCAACTACTTGAATGATATAAAGATAACTGAAAATACTCCATTCTGTTCAGTCTATGGTACTCTTCACAGAAACAGTCAAAATCTTCCTTCAAGGTTGTACTGAGATGCCTTCTCAAGATAGGAACACAAGTTGCTTATCAGCCTTGACCAACTAGAACAAAAATACAGATATTTGGTGAATAAATAAATAAGTAAATATAAAGTCTTAAAACCTAATATGTCAGCGCCTTATTAAAGAGATGGGACCATCACAGTTATCATCATTTATTACTTGAAAAATCAAACCAGGCATCAGTTTCAGAGGCCATGGCTTTAGTAACAAGTCACCATAACTGAAGAGAGTCACAAATTTCAAAGTTACATGGCAATTTATAACTTTTTGGTCCAATAAGCAATTAACACGAAGCTTTGTTGTGACTTTATAACCTATCACCTTTGGTATTTTTTACTGCATTGCATCTGTTTCACAGCCAATAACTTTCTAGCTCACATACACACATATACTTCTATTATAACATCGGAATTCTTAACTTAAACTATAAAATCACATTACTATAGTTAAAAACCTTTCACCATATCACCCAATACATATTCTTACTTATAACTATAGAAGCACAGGTTTATAATTCTTCTGCTTAAAGTCTGTATACCTTTATCATTACATCAACCCAAGCTCTTTCCAGGGCTGTAAATTAAACTTATTAATGCCTGTGGAAGTTTCTACTCCTCTGTTTCCCACACTAATGGACCATTCAGTCATCTAGTCCTAATTTTTTTATATAGCATAAAGACTGAATTTTATCCAGTTCTTGCATATTATTATTCTTGCATAATACTTTCTGTTTGCAGAAGTATATATTCCAAGAGGATATTTGAGTTTAGTTTGAATTAAGAATTATAAACATAAATATAATCTTTGAACTATAACACCATAGTTTCTAGTATTTTTTCCTCTGCAATACTTTAAATAAGAACACAAAATTTCATTTTGTGGAATTTATCAACTGTAGTGAAAAATTTCCATATAATTAAATTATGCAAGTATTTTGCACAGATCTTAGAATAAGTGCTATGACAAAAACAGAAAACTGAGATCTAAAAATGGAAATTATAAGGAAGAAAGAAATTGTGTTATTAAGCCAAGAAAATCTTCCAGGAGAGTTTAAGCAAAATATAATCTTCACAGTGCATCTGGTTAGGTGAATATAAGTATAAAGGAGAAAAAGATTGTGATCTCCTAGAAAACATTACTGTCATCTCTGTCTGCCTTGTCTCTTAAGAGTTCTTTCCCAGAGATTCCTGAATTACAAATCCTAATTAGATATGTTATTAATCTTATTCACATGAGAAAAGTTAGATATGTGCACAAATATTTGTTGGATTAGAGCCATAATATGCTTCTGGTATCTTTTGGAGCATAAGATCCTTTTAATTTTCTAATTCATTGAATGCACTCCATTTCATTATTAGAAATCTTTGTTCCTGGTTGGTTTTATGATCTTTTTTTAAGCATGTTTAGTTTCATTTTGCCCATGATTCAATAAATATGCAAAATGTTGTCCAGTGATAGTGAAGAAAATAAATTTATACTGGAACTAAAGTAATGCTACTAAAACAGATGCTGAAACAGATGCTGCTTAATAACTAAGGAAAGGGGTTCAATCATAAGGGCTGAAAAACTTTTGCCTTGTAAAAATAATAAAGCATCTCCAGGTGAGGGTGGGAGAGTTGAAAAACTAATCTAAGACTGATGAGGGTGGGTTTTAATAAAACAAAAAGAGACAGAAGTCACGGGACCTGCACATGTGGAAAAGAATTGCATTTAAACTACTAAAATGCTGAGACTTTGTTTCTGAATCCCAGTGTGCATGTTGGCTTCGTCCCAAACAGTAACAGGACAAAATCTAAAATACACAGCCACATTCACACACCCTTCATTGCTCTGTGCTCTGATTTTCAAAGAAATTTAATATTGGAAAGAAACCATGGTGAAGCCCAGTCTCACATCCGGAGAACCAGGAATCAGGATCCAATTGAGAATCTGATGTGCTATGCATTCTAGCTGTATCCAGAGATACCTGCAAACAGAAGAGGTTGTTGTTATAGGACAAAATGTAAATGATGGAAGTGTGGTACAGAAGCAGTTAGTTACTTTTTATAAACCCATGATAGTAAATTGGGAGCTCTGCTACTGGTTCCTAGAATCAGGAAGGTCAGAAATAAATCATTTGGAAATTACCTGTCCTTATTTATATGACAATCTCGAGTCCTTTAGCATTCAGCTCTGTTTCGAGAACCTCTCCCTTTCCTAGAAGTGGTATATGACTATGTGAACACAGAGATACCATCAACTAAGATCAACTATCAACCTTTGTAATTAACGACCTTTACGCTGACTCATATCTGATTTATGAATTTCAGCAAAAATACTAAGTTTAAATGCATTTCAAGGCAGTCATTGATTTTTTTTTTCCCCTTGAGAAATTTGAAATGAACAAGAACAGCTTTTAATGGTTTAAAATAATTAAAGCAGACCACAGCAAAGGACTATTCACCAAAGTTCTCATACAAGAAATATATCCTAAGAACAAGCTAACTACAATACTCTAACCTACTGAAACAGAAGGAAATGTTTTTCATTTTCTATTTAAGGGGCACTTAATGCTAATGTACATTCAGCAGAAATATTCAACAGGAATCTAGTTTTTATGTTGACAAGCTATCGCCAACACAGGTTATTAACTTTTCTTACTACATTTTCCACAGTGGGGAAGGTCTCTAGGCATGGTGCTAAAACAGTACAATCACAGAATCATGGAATGGTTAGGGTTGGAAGAGGCCTTAAAGATCATGCAGCTCCAAGCCACCTGCCATGGGCAGGAAACATTCTACTAGACCAGGTTATGCTGAGCCCCTAATGGGACAGAGAAAATAATAACACAATGGTTGTTCAGTAGCTTAAATATTGCAAACAATAGTACTTTTATGGACTTTTAGAAATTTCACCCACCTTCCTTATTTTCTTCCTTTTAGTTGCCATTTGCTTTATTCCTTACAGCAGCAATTACCACAGAAACAATATGGATGGAATTGTGAGCTCTTTTGACATTTGTACCATGGGTCAGCACTATCCACTTTCACAATCCACCTCTTCTGCCATCATTTTCTTCAAAAGAATTCAGTAAAACCCCTTTAACACATAAAATTTCTTCCCCCTCAGGCAAGTTTCTAGAAAAACATTAGTTTTGTCCTGATTATTTGCATGCTAATGAATATGGTATTTAAACCACAAAGAGTGAAACCCCTAAACATGGAAATCAAATGCATGTGGACCACGATATTAAAAATGGGTGTAGATAACTTTCTTTATATCCGTTATGTATATGTGGACAATTATATGTATGCACATATTCTTCCAATAATGAATGTGAAGAAAACTTCTTCGCATTCAGGATCAAAAGATTGGCTTTTTTTTACAGCAAGACTGCAGAGTCTGGGCTGTAAGAGATTAGACACATATTTGCAAATACACACCCATCATTCCTCATTTTTCTACAAATACAGCCTTCAAGCATTTTGTAGATTAGAAATTATTTTTCATATGTTTCTGCATATGAAAAATGGCTCAGTCTTTTTAATCTTGTTAGCGTTGTATCATCTCATTTGTTGAAGATATATTTTAATTGCTAAATTGCTTGTCATTGGTTACACTAAAAACATTCTCAATTCCATTATAACCATGAAAGACTTTCAAAGGTTTTATGGAACTTCCACTATGATAAAGGTATTCACTTTTCAAAGTAAACATTATGTCTGTATATTTCACAGGAGATACAATGTCATCCAAGAGAAAACCACTTACTATATTTGACATAAGAAAGCTGATGTATAGACAGAGCAACACATTCAGCGTGAATTTTTTTTATTGTGTATTTCTCATTCTAATGGTAACTTTGCATATAGCCTCTGGTTTTACCTCTCTATTCCTTTCATATTTCTATATATGCAAAGGCATCACGGGGCACCAAACAGAACCCAAATGGAACACCAAATGGGTATTTCTGGTTGGACAGAAGTCAGTGCTACAGCCTGAAGGATTTGACTAGAGATTCCCTGAGAAGAGCATGGTCATCACATCCTAGACATGGCATGTCAGCTGCTGAAAACTGATTTGGTAGCAGTCTTAATTCTCAGACAGAAGACTGCCAGCATGATGGCAGGCCAACTCTTCCTTAATTAAATTTTCCCTTGACTACTAAAATACCTAAAAAGTGTATATTAAAGGAAAATATTTGATTCAGTAAGAGATGCAAGGCCCAGACACACAATTTAGATTCAGGTGTACTGATATTTCTCACTTTAGTTCTTTTTTTTTAAGAAACAGTGAAGTTCAGATCACCCAGACTGTACAGGGAGGTGCATAAGATGATAGGAAATGATAGATGATAGGAAGCATTGGGAGCATGTGTTCACTTTCACATGTCTCTTCAGACTAAGTAGCTTATTTAGCTGAATGGAAAGTTCTCCTTCTGGTCAAGGTATTCAGCTCAAATTGTAGGAGGAAGAGCCTATCTTTCCTGTTCCAACATGGCCAGAAAATAAGCTTGCTCTTCTCCTGTCCAATTGTTCAATACCTTTGGAGATCTAGCTCAAATTTTCGGCCACACTCAAGGACTTACAACTTGAATCACCACTCTCAAAGGAAAGTAATTAAATAAGATTATGTAATATATTGAAATGCATGTCAGCAAGTAAGATACTTCGACTGAAGTAATTTTACTTCATGGGAAATAAAGTATTCATGGAAGTAATTTCAAAGCATTTCATTTGTCATACTAGGTTGAATAAAGAGGACTGACATCCACTTAAAACTCTTTTCACAGTCAAGCCTCAGATGAAGTACTTTATCTGGTTTAGTCAATGCACTTCAAGAAATGTGAAAAGATGTTGGATACACACAAGAAGTGAGCAATGGGAACAATCAGAACTCTAGAAAATATGTGGAGATGCTAAGCAATCTGAGGTTCTTCAGGTTAGAAAAAAAAGTAAACAAAAATTGCAACTGCCCAAAAATAATGTGAGAAATACTGGAAAGAAATTATTCCTAGTGGTTATAGTGGTTACTTTGGATAAAATAGACGTGGTTCAGAAACTTTCAGAAATGTGGACATATGTAAGATATGAAGGTGTAAGAATCAGCTTCTGCTTCACGTACTTACATTTCACTGATGAAGAACAGGCATCCACACCTCAGCTGGGTGGCTAGACTACCATCACATTCAGTGGAACTTAGAAAGCTGTTCATCTTAGCCAAAACTTGACACTTACATGTGCTCAGCTGACTAAGTCCCTGGACTCCACAGACTCTATTGACTAGATTTGCACTAAGTATAACAGCTGCTCACATGCAGACGTCTCCTTTGTGTATACTTAAATAACCATCTGAATTGCAAAATGGACCCTGGTGTAAGAAAAATTCTGCAGGTGAGGATGAAGTTCTGGAATAGATTGTCTGTGCATATTGTCTCAACCAGTAACAGCAGAGTGTGGTTTATACAGAGTTGACCTTTCCTTGGGGCAAAGGCAAAGCTATTCTGTAAGCAGAATAGCCTAGCTCAATAAAACTTGAAATGATGGCTTCTGTACTACTGTTAAACACTGCCTAAAGCAAGCTCTGTTCACTGCTTCTTCTCTGGAGAGCCACAGAGCATGTGGCAGAAATCAGAGTTTTCTCCCTGTGCGTGTCCATGTAGGGATAAACACAGATGACACTACATGTCCTGTTCCTGGGACTGATTGTATTAACTAGGCAGAAACTCAGTGGGCAAAAGAAACTATTAGATCTGGTTCCTTCCTACCCTTGTCTCTGAAGGGCAGCAACAGCTTTATGTGCAATTTTGTTTGAGCAGAGTCCAGTTCCCAGCTCAGATAATCCTTAAATTAACCTCTTGTAGATAAAGGTAATAGAAAGACAGGTAATAGAAAGGTTGTGGATCTTGGTAGGGTTTAGTCACATGATTATTAAGAAATTACTCAATATTGTTAGGTTTATTCTTTAATTGATTAATCCACTGTATTTATGAAGGTTTTTCAATTTCACACATATTCACATTATTAACTTTAAGTTTTCCTTATGCAACCTGATATCTATAGAGTGTTACACATCCACTTCCATGTTCAAACACAAACTACAATCTCATTTTCATTTTGTTAAATCTAAAATCGTTTCTATCACCTTGGAGGACCATAGTTCAATTCCCAGAGAATAGTGAAATGGCAGACTCAGCCTGAAATGTGAATTTCACCTCATCTAGCTTGAGAATATTAGACTAAGAAATGCATTTGGCTTCATCTGTCGTCAGTTAAGAGAGACAGGTCCCATATGGACAGGCATCCATATGGAATGGCTAAGATATGATTGTCACCACTGGTTTCTGCAAATGGACTAGGAAACTCAGTAGATGTTGGGAGATAATTTTTCACGGACATTGTTTAAGTGCATACTTCAAATGTGCAATCACAAATTTAAATATTGACAACAGGTTTGGTGAAAATGTGCTCTTTCATTCACTAGGGACTGCTACACAGAAAACTTCAGATAGTTTTGCTTTGATAGTGAATGTCAGCCTGTGGTATAATCACTGCTGACTGTGGATGGAATTATAGACATATAGACTGTGTTATCTCTTGTCTTGTTTATGTTTGTTAATTCAGTCTTTCATATAATTATCATATTACAGACTGCAAGACAAACACAGTTCCCAATATGAGCTGGTGTTGATTCAGGAAAGTACAATGTACAAACACTGACATCAATACTGTCATCTATTCTGTAGTGTTATACAGTATCACATGACTTAGACTATGCTAACTTCCTTTTCAACTGACTGAATGGGTTTTAATTAATCTTTCTAAAAATACTTGGGGTAAAGGGAATATTATTTCCTTGGTTAACTTTCAAAATATACAATCATTTACATATGGAAACACACATTAGATCCTAGTTCATTAATTGATTCTGTGTAGAATATCTGCAGTTCAGCAAAGTATATCCTGTTGGTTTTACTTCTAAGCTGCCTTTGAAAAAAATGTAGGTAAGTGGGTTAAAATAACATGTTAAATATTGTTAGGTTTCATAAATAGTATTTTAAACAGTTGTCAAAACACATGCTTGAGAAAAAGGATTTGGAGTTTAAAACATTAAGATTTATTTTGTTTGTATACTCAATTTGAACAGTCAGAATATCTTTATTAAAATTTTTCTTTCTGTTTATTTTCTTTCTTTGTTCTCAAAATGAATGAAGAAATAAAGCATACAGAAACAGCTGAATTTTTGCAGTAAAACATTCTGTTCCTAAGTTTATTTATGTTGCTTGAAGCACTTTGTTTCAATAGCATTAGAGAAAATTTGGGCTAAATTGCCCTTTAAGAAAAGAAAAGGCTCCAGCATGTAGTATATTATTACTGGTCCAATGAGCTTTGAGTCACCAATTAGTACTACTTTTTTTTTTTTTTTAAATTATCATAGGCTTAGTCTATCAGCTGGACAGTAAACAAGACTCTGCCATCTTAGTCTAGTGTCCAAGTCTAGTTAAATCATTTTCTAGAAACAACCTGGCCTGAAGGTCAGGAAGGACACTCATTCCAAGACTCTAAGTGGGCTACTTGAACTTAACTGGCAAGAAGAAAGATTCTCTGTTAATTTGCTATGTATGGGTGAGTGCACACGTCAGTACCACAAAGGGCTCCATTATTGCCATATCAAAGTAAATAGCTGAAAAAAAGAGCCAGGGAGATGAATGATGAGTTAAGTGTTAAGCAGACTGAGTGCAAACAGTAAGTATTACACAGTTGCTCTCAGAAGGAAATGTGGCATCTCTTAACTCCTTAATTTCCACTGTGATTTATCTGGTTTTCTGCAGATCTTTTTTTATCCTGCAGGTCCTTTACTACTCATTTTAAGGAGAATTTGTAAAATGTTTTAATAAATTAATTTAGCTTCTGATGTCTGGAAAAATCTTTCCTGCATTAAAACCCATCTTAAACAGGGCGTATTTTTTGCATGTGAGGTTATATTCATTGCCAGAATGTTGCTTCAACCAAAACCAGTCTAAGCTCTGAATCCTGTTTGCAGGCTAGCATGGTGGGCCAACAAGATTTGTGCATCCAGGAACACTTGAGAAACTTATCTCTTCCCACATCCAGGTCTTGGCAAAAAGGAATACCTCACAATTTCCACCTGCATCACCTTTTTACCTACAACCTTCATGACTAGGTGAAATACAGAAGGGAACATTTTGTCCAAAAAGTACAGGTACTACAATTGTTCATGACATTGCATTGCTTTTTTACTGTATTCCAACATTCTCAGCAATGAAGGGCAAAGAGCAATCTAGCTCTTTTGACTTTCTGAGATCAGAAAATTAAGCAATAAAACTGGAGGTAGTACTCTTTAACTCACATTTCCTAAGAGTGTATTACAGGCAAGGTAAAACAGATGTTAACCTGGTCAAACAAAAAATCCATATAGTCCATTGAAAACTTTTACATTATTATCCATCGTTACTGCATTTGCCTTTGCAGATTTAAACACCATCTAGTTCATTTACCAAAGCCAGATATTCCACAGTTCATACAAGAGTTTCATTAACAGTAACAATTCTAAAAGAGCTAACTTGCAAAAAAGCAGCAAAGTAATAAATTACCCTTGCACAGGTGTATATCATTCTCTGAGAATATAATTGATTGTTGTATAAACTTAGATTTCAAAAAGGTAGCTCTCACATATTTGGATTTTTATAAAACATCATGTGGGACCCAAAAAACATAAGTTAAATATAAAAGTTGAAGAAATAGAAATTTAATGAAGAAGATAAAGGAACTTCTGCAAAGGAAATGTAAAGTGAGTGAAGAGTAGGATACAGGAAAACTATTTATAAGAACCGAAACAAAACAGTTTTCAGTTAAAGTACTAAAGAACTATTTTTAGGACTTAGCATACTTAATTTTATCATTATTTATCTTTGCAGAAAAAGGAAAATGTACTTATGAAATGCATTGATAACCTACAATGTAATTAGAGAAGACAGTTAAGTATCATCCAGAGACAAATCTGATGTTGAGAACTAATATAATAAAAATGTGAGAAATGCACTGTTGTGCATTAGGGAACAGAGAGAAAACTTCTGTGTAAAGTAGGGAATTTAATCAGGTGCAAAGGCAGAAGGAATAGCAGACATGAGTGCATGAATTAATCACTGAAAGCACTCATGAAAAAAGACACTTTTTGCTATGTTGCATGAAGTGATTTATTTCTTGTCATACCAAGAAAGTATAGTGTTATTCTACAATGAATGGATAAAAAGTACTCTAGTGTTGTACACATTTGATCACAAATATTGAAGAACCCTTTGTACAAATAAAAGTAATAAAAAAGGACTGCTGAGATAAACACAGAATATAACGTCTGTCCTACAAGACGGACTAAAAGAGCTTGGCTTCTTGAGCCTAAGCAGATAAAGTGGCTGTGACTATCTTCTTCAAGAAGTCAGGATGTGCAATGCAGACACAGGAAAAGTGTGGAAGAGAATGTTGCATGAGACAGTAAGCTTCAAGGATAAGGAATACAAGCTTATACAAGCACTAGAAAAAATTATTATATAAAATATATTTACGTAATAATTAATAAATACATTTGCACAATAATTAATAAAGATCTGCAAATATTCCTTAGAAAGCACAAAAACAGTCCAAAAAGCCTTCAAGCTGATTATTTTCAAATAATTACAAATTGTGTTCTATGGATGTGTGATTGTGGTCTTTAAATCTTTCACTTCAGATAAAGAAAGGGGTTATCAAAAGTGAATGTTAATACAAAAAGCAGTCTCAGAGGTACAGTATCTCTTAGGGGACAGATGCCAAAAATTAAGAGAGAGGGGAAGATCACAACAAGCAATACCTTACATACCTTAAGGAGTGATCTACAGATTGCAGCTAGATGTGCTGATGCACAGTGTTAACATTGCCAGACAGCTCATGGGTGCATCAGAGCTCTGCTCACATAGCTTTTAGTAAGTCTTTTCAATTGTTTCCTTTTCCTACTCTGCTGCAGTACCAGAAAGTGAATCTATGACAGTGGGTTGAAATTATACACATCACTGAATTGCAGAATAATTCTCTTTGGAAGGGATCTAGGAATGTCTCTAGCCCAGCCTCATGCTGAAAGCAAAGTCAGCTTTGCAATCAGACTTGGTTGCTCAGAGCATACTTTATCCAAGTATGTCTTGGAAAATCTCCAAGGATGGAAACTGCACAACCTCTTTGGGCAACCTGCCCACTGTTTGGCTGTCATGGTGAAAGAGTTTCTCCTTATCTTGAGCCTGAACCTCTCTTGTTTCATTTTAGGCCTGATGCCTCTTGTACCCTGCCACACACTGCTGTGTGAAGAGCCTCTGTCTGTTCAGTCACCTCCCCGCAGGCGCTGAGGCTGCTGCTGGGCTTCCCCAAAGCCCTCTCTGCTCCCAGCTGCGTGAGCCCAGCTCCCTCAGTCTCTTCTCGGAGGACAACTGCTCCAGTTCCCTTTGGCCATCTTGGTGGCCCTTCGCTGAACTCACTACAGTTCATCAAGGAGTTTATTGAAGTGGGAGTCCAACATTGCATGTAGTTTCCTAGAAATGGTTTAACAAGTGACGAGTAGAGGGAGCTAATCACTTGGTCCTGATCTCCTGGCCATGCTTCTGCTAACAGAATCCAGGACAATTTTGGCTTCCCTGCTGCCTGGTTTTACTTCTGTCACAGGCTCAGTTCACAGCCCACCAGGACCCCCACAGCTTGTTCAACAGAGCTGCACCCTGCACAGACAGGGTCCCACCTGTACCACTGTCAGGGGGTCTTCCTTCCAACATGCACATCTCAACTTTTGTCCTTATTGAATTGTGTGGGGCTCCACAGTACATCAGCTGTCCCCCTGTTATTTAATGCCATCTCTAAACTGGAGGAGCAAGCACTCCATCAGCTCCTCCAAGTTGTGGATAGACATATTACATAAAGACAAATTCCTGCACTCATCACACTGGAGTCCACTTTTTTATCAGTCTCCTGAAAAAGTATGATCCGTTAACCAATTGACTGTACTGAAATATTTTTTTTTTAATTATTTCATTAATTTTTCTGGAAATAAAATCTGTTTCTGAAAGCAAATACAAGTAATTTACTAAAAAATCAGAAACTTCCAAATGAGAAAAAATCACATCACAAGTTTAATTCTCTGATCTCTCTAAACTAGAGACTTCAGAAATATACTAGGAAAAAAAATTTCAGTGAAGAGTTTTCAATCTAGGTTCAAAATTTCAGTCTATTTCAAATTAAAGTTGAATTTGCAATAATTCTAGGATATAGCCACATAAATAAATTGATGAAAAAATGTGGGTGTCACTTTTTCACTGAAGCACAGAAATAGAAATAAAGGATAAGAAAAGAAGACATTGGATCATTTAGATTAAAACAAAGTATGAGAGAAGGGGAAAGTATAGGAACTACCTAGTCTTCATTATGCATATATACAGCAACGTCTGAACAAGGTGTCATCTGGGTAAGATTGGCTGTGCCATATACAGCAGATGTTAAATTAAAAGGTATTCTGAGAGAAAAGGGCAGGTTGGAGACCTGTTCATAAAGGTCAAGCTTGTGTACTCACTGACAATTTGATCTATTGCTAGGTATAACTGTGAAAGCTGGATCCTCAAGGCAGCAAATGTGAAGTTATCAGAGTCCTTTGAGATTCTCTGTGGCTAATATGCATTGAAGACATCAGAGCAGCAAAGACAAATGAGCATACATTGCAGCAGTGCAAAAAGAACCATTACTGCTCCCAGAAAATCAAGGAGAGCAAGCTGAAATATTTCAGGGACATAGCAAGGAGAGATGGAGATCGATCAGTAAAACAATAGCGTAAGGCAGAGCTGCAGGCAGAACTGGAAGCACGGATTGGGTCAGCAACGAAACAGAAGGGAAATTTCCGCAAGCAATGAGGGGATGTCAGGTCGTGTGAATCATGATGCAAAGGGCCACTGACCTCCAAATTTAAGGCAGAGCTTGATAATGATGGATATAGGTAATTTATCAAACAATAATGTCGGCTGGTAAGCAGCCTAGTTAAAAGACACATGAAATGTAGCCTCATGTTTCTGACCCCTCAAGTACCATACAAATAAGATGATGTTTTCTTCTAACAGAAGCTGTAGATTTCATATATCAAAATTCTACTTCATGTGAATCCATAAAATAGACATTCCTTATATAAACAGACATAACAAACATTCTTATACAATGACAAATATAAAATTATATAAATTAGCTAGAAAATTTTTATAAATTCTGTTTGAATACTCTTATAATCAATAGTTTCATTTTACATGGCAGACTATTGTTGGTTGTTCTACAAGGGTTTCTTTCCTGAGAATTAATAAAATATGTAAATATGCCATTGTTTGTGAAATCCTCACAAACTTTTCAAGAGATCTTTAAAGAATTTATTTATTTTTACTTCACTCTGACTATTTTTATATTTTAAAACATCTGTTACTTTTCCCTAAAAGACCTACTTTGGTCTTTTTCAGCCTAACATTTCAGTGTCTATCTGGACCATGGTCTTTTACTTTCCATCTTTCCCATACCTCTGAACTCAACGTTTCCCTGTGTGACCAAAAATGGGCTTCTTCACACCATCACATGCAGCCTAATAGCTTTAAGCAGGATTTAATCCCCTGAAAAACCTAGTTATGTAAAGCTTAGCCAACACCAAGCTTCTTTCCACACCACGTTATTGTTTCTTTCTGCACCACAGACAATCAACAGGGCATATTCTTATCTTAAATCTGTAGAATATCTCCATTGCCAGACCAGCCATTTTCTACCAAATTTATGCTTACTTTCCCCTACCGACTTCTGAATCATTATCACACCCAGCATGAACAAAGATCTAAAACAATAAATTGGGTTATATGTGCATGATTTACACATTTAAATAATCTGCTACAATCAGATTTGTTATACAAAGGTTATGCAGAACAAAACATAATGAAGTGCATTTGATGCAATTGATTAGTTACAGAAAATAAAAATAATGCTTTATTATCAGGCTTAATAAACTGTGAAAAAGATTTTATATGTGGCTAGTATTTCTTCATCCACAACCTGGCATTATAGCTCTGCAAAGTAGGATCAGGTTTATGAAGAAAATAAACTTCTTCCCTCTGCTGTGCCTACTGCAGTGTCTTAAATAGGAAAATACTCTGGGGATGTGCTAGTTTCTCTTTTCACCTAAAAGTGACAAATTACAGATGCAAAAATTGCTGATGTTCCCAAATATTGTAAATGTGCAGCTGTATATGCCCTTAGTTAAAAGGATCCTGAATGGAAGAGGATAACATTCAGTTCACTGCATTAGCTGCACCAAGCATATTTCTCTATGTACATTGCACTTGATAAATTACAGCTTCTAAATCTGAATGAACCGCTTAAGCTACCTCTGTCTACATGTCATGACTCCTTGAAAAGCAAGATATATTACTTCAAAGATTTTTGTGTGGTTATAGATCAAAAATAAATAACACTCTCTCATTTAGTTAAATAAAGTGAGTATCTATATAAATCAAGAGTCCTCTCATGCTTTCAGGAGACAAGATGGCAAGGCATATACAGTCCTTTACAATCAGAGTTCGTAAGTTCATGGCACTTAAAACAGGCATGTCTTGGGAAATAGTCAATCTCCTATGTATTCTGCTTGAAAAATATTTAGTATCACAGAAATTTGTCAATGAGAAGCAAATTAAATTTGTGAACAGGTGAAAAAATGTGTTTAATCCATGCTCAGTGTTGATGGCAATAAGTCAATCACTGGAATTTTCTATGCTCAGTTCTAGCCAGCAAGACCTGACTCTCACAACCCTCAGTAACTAAGGCAGCTTTAGCCTTGAGAGCACTTCTAGCCTATTCATTACATTACACTGCATTTTTAAATCACGTTGCAAAACAAACTTATAAGGGGTTTTGGTTTTCTTTAAAGAAAAATTTGTAACTAACAGAGAATTCTGGGGAGACATGTGGATATATTGCCTGACCTTGCATCACGTCACTGTCGGTATTTTTGAACAGGTGAAAAAACAGTACAACAAAAGTAGTCCTAGGTACAAAAACAGTTGGAAAACAGAAGAAAAGGTGGATAAGGTAGAGCAATGTTCATTTATATGAGTGAATATCTTGCAATAACCTTTGACATGCATTTCCATATTTTGCATTTCCATATTTTTCATTTCCACATCCCTAAATTTCTTTTTGTTCTTTACATTGAGCGACATTTTTTTAATGTAATTTTAACTTATAATTGGCAATGCATATACATAATTACTGTTGGTTTAATCACATAATTGGAACACATATATTTACATAATTGCAATACTTCGTTAGAAAGTGTAGTTGCAGTCTTAATGGAATTATGCTTAGTGTCATCCTAAAAGTCCACATGAATCTATGGGAAAAAGACATATGAAAAAACTATAAACACAGTTTAAAATTTCCTACCTTAGCCTTCCCTCTCAGTGTTGTATCAGCAAGTACACATTAATTTCATTATTATAAATACAGATTGGCCAAGACTAATAATCATTTTTAGAAGTCCAGAACTGAACTATGGTAATCTGTTATAAAAAAGCCTTAAAGCCATCTATTTCTTTAACTAGGGATTGCTATTTGAAGTGAAAAAAGAGCAGGAATCAATCTTTAAATAATATACTTCCAAAAGATTCTGCCCTTAGTATTGCAACAGAAACCAGTAAGACAAATTAAACTCTGCAAACACCTCCTAAGCAGAAGAATCTAATAAACTGGGGACTGCTCGGATGGGTTATATTGATCAAATTTTATTTGAAAGAGGAACCTAAAATCCTATTGTATGCCCTGTAATCAGCTCAGTCTTTCTTTCAGTGTTAATAAATATTTGACTTCTCAACTCAGGATATTTTTATAGTAGTTTTGTTCCTCCATTGACTTTAAAGGCAAATAAAACAACCTTTGACTTTTGCCATTGATTGCTCAAGGAGTTCCTAGATGGAGTCACACTAAAAGGTTTCTTTCTGTCCTCTCCCTTTCTATTTTTCCTGAAAACACAGTTGTATGAAGCGTGTACCTCTCTTGATTGTCAGATAATACACTTGGAAAGAAGATGTCTTAAGACTACAAATCATGTGTGTTTGGGTGGTTTTGGTTTTTTATTTTGTGAGACTTGGTGCTACTGAATTTAATTTAGTAAGGCATATGACAAATATATTTTTTCCTATGCAAATACATGTATAAATATGAATTATATTCAAGCAGAATTTCATGGTTTATCCCTAAACTTAAAGCATTAATATAAAAGAGGTATTATTACAGTAAGTATTTAGATGCTGCCTAAATAGTCTTAGGAGAACAGGTTGGGTTGAATGCCCACAAAACATCATCCTGTATGATAGTACTTTCTATGCTTCCATGCCTGTTACAAATGTATTAAAATTTACAACACTGCAGCATGACTCCTGAGACCTGTTCACTGAAGTAACTATCTGTACATATTCAAGAGAAGTTTATAATTATGGACTTTGTATTCAAGAAACACTATAATTTGACCCCTCCTTATCTGAAAGATTCTCATCTTGCCCAGTAATGACAAAGATGATCCATTACAGCCATCGTTACTTTTTTATGCAACTGATGGAAGTGTTCGAGCCATGTTTCAGATCTGGAGAAGATAAAAAGGGAATTTCCTGAGAATACCATTCCAATGGCAGGGTGGCCATTTCTCCATTTTGTGAAGAAAGAGAACTTATGTTCTTAGTTTGTAGGGATGGAGATCTACAGGCTTATTTTCCCTGAAATTCATAAGAAGGGGACAGACTAAAACTTAGAGGAGGTTATACTGCAGAGTATGTACATGCTCTAAATGGATGCTGAGATTGCAACTGTATAAGTAGAGGGAGGCTGGCAAATGGGTAGATATGAGATCAGTGTTTCAATTAATAACTTTAGGTCATGTGGACCTAAGCACTACCGTGTAATAATAGAAATATTTACTTAGCAGATGAAATTGTAAGATAAATGCTTTAGAAAATGGTACCTTTTTTGACTACTTGTGCACACTTGCACACAAATCCCACTCAAGCTGTGATTTGAAATGCACCTCTGGCATGCTGAGGTGTTACATCTGTAGCACAAAAATTGGGATGTTCAGCAGAGTACCGATGACTACTTTGCACGTGGTGACACCCGTGAGAATAGGACTGTAGTTTTCCCTTTTCAGATTTTTATCCCACATTTGAAAGCTGCTTGCAACGCTCACCAGGCTCTGTCCCACAGCCCCCTAATGAGGTGAGCAGACCAGGTCAGCAATGGTCAACCAAGAGCCCAGTGATCTCCAAAGAGGTTCATGGGGATGAGGAAAGTCCAAGTCCAGTCAATGAGTCAAGCTGTGCTCAGGACCAGGGAGGTACAGGTCCAGGCACAGGCATCTACCCCGGAGAGGACTGTGGGCACAGTAGCATAGGTGAGGACAAAGGATAAGGGTCTGAGCTGGCACACAGCTCACAGTTTAAAGAGTAAATCCCAGATGCTTCCAGGACAAGCTACGCTTCTCTTCCCCTGCCCCAGTTGTCTTTAAAAGCAAAATAAACATAGTCAGGGCTCAAGTGTGACCATGGCTCACAGTTATTCCTGCTCCTAAATCCCTGAGCTGTACCCAGGCAAGATTTTGGCTCAGGCCAAACAGCACTGGTGTGCCCCAGACAGCAGACACACACAGTTTAGGGGCAAGTTTAGGGCCACATAGGCTAGTGACCACAGCTGCTGATTTAGGGGTCCTACGGTTTGGGAAGGAAGAATGGGAGTAGGATTTAGTTGTATAGACACAAGCTAAGCTGTGCCCATCAGACTCCTAGCCAGAAAACAAGCCTTGTTTTCCCTTCCATCATAGATAAAATTCTGTCTTTTTTAAATTGTTTTTATTTTTTTAATGCTAAGTAGTGACATTTCAGACTACAAACATGAGGGTTGGGACCACAGCCTTATGGAAAAAGGTTTGGGTCTTTTGAGGTTTCTTTGTGATATACTTTTGCTAGCAATGAGGGCATAAATCTTACGATTTCTTGTCTCAGTTGCTAAAGGGAGAGTTTACAATGGGATCTAATGGATGTAGTCCCAGGAATCTAGATCTGATAGCAGTACATATCCAACTCACCTGCATACAACAGCCCAGCTGCTGGCTTGCTCTTCATCAGAAGTAAACTGATTTTGTGGGACTCAGAGATTTAATAATCTAGGATAGTGTTTAGCTTCTTATTCCATTAAGGAGGACTTGAAGTTTCATCCATTGAGCCTTACAGAGAGACACAGAGGTTGTCAAACAGAAATTTCACAGTAATGTAAGCACTTGAGGATTATTCTAGATGTCTCTAAGAAAATTAATTCTGACAGATTTGCAAGAAAATTGCACTTCAACTAGCAGTACAGTGTTATGAGATATTAACCATTTCTCTGCAGGCAGTATGTATAAAAATAAAATGTATTATAGTCATTTGCAAGAATAAGTTGCAAAATTTTAGTAGACAGTGCACTAGTAGACACCTGTGCTTCTCTTCAAGATCAGTGTGCTTTGAAGGAAGCCAGCATCTCATAGGGCTTAGAATGTAAGCATTAATTGCATATAATTGTATATGAATTAATATAAATCATAGACCTGGTCAATTTTATGTTGTTGTTTTAAAGCTATCAATGAAATTGTTCATTATCTCTCAGAGTAAAAATAGTTGTGGAAAATATATGTTTTGACAAATTTTTTGTTCCTTTCCTTCAGAACTAAAAGACATTCGTTTTTCTATATGTGGCAATATGTTGTGAAACTTAAAGGGGTAGTCAAGCAAAAATTAAATGTCTGTGTTTATTTGAACTTAATACACCTGAGCAGCCTCAATAATGTATTGTTTTGTAAATGTAATCATCTAATAATTTATAAACATGAGATTGAAAACTAAACTTCAGAAGTGAGGTTTTCTCACATGCAAATGTTTGGCATCAGTTATGCTCACAAACAATTTTAAGCTCTTTGTGGTATCCTTCCTGATGTTCAGCTGCCATGCTAAAAATGTGCCATAGGCCTGTCAATCTTGTGCAGAAGTCTGTGAAGTTTAAATGGCATGAGCAGCCCACCCTATCTTACATATCTGTTTTGAAGATTTTTCCACCAGTGAAAACTGCACTTTAGGTACTCTCAAGCCCCTGGACTCTAATACATAAATAACCATGAAACTGGCTATTGTTTTGCTCTGGCGTGGGGCTGGCGAGCTCGGAGCTACCTCCGTGGCTGCGCAGCTTTTGCCGTTTGCAAGTACCTTTTTGAGCCTGCTGTGCTTGCATTCCGTGCTGCTCGCACCTGCAGCTCTGTATGCGAACAGCCACAGTCTCAGGGGGTCCCTCGGGACGCCTCCTGGACTCCCGGAGCGGAGAAGAAGGTGAGACGCTGAGACCAAACACGTGGGGTGGCTGGCTGGTGGTTTATTCTTTCTGTGCCACGGGTTCCCCCTCCTGGCTGTGGCAGCCCTTTTTCCCCCACCGTGGGGGTGGGGTGGGGCCACTGCAGCCGACAACCAATCAGAAAGGGAGTTTCCCAACCTGGGACCGCCCCGGTCCAGGCCGCTCTGCCCCGCTCCTGCCTCCCAGGTCCGCCTGTCCTGGCTGCCGAGCTGGGGCGGGGCCCCGGGCGGCCAGGACACCTCAACTACTTGCAACGAGATGCAATTTAGAGGGTTTTTCCCGTGATAATTCTGCATGAATTTCGGCAGTCTAGAAAAGTCAAACACACATAAGTAATAGAAAATTTTAAAAATATTGAATGGCAGCTTGATTTTGTGGCAAGTTTTTATCTAAAGAAAGTTATTGATATTTATGTGCCAAGTAGTTTGTGCCCAACCAAGAAAACGGCAGCTCTCAAAAGCTATCTCTTTCACCGAGAAGCAGTCATTCAAAATTATCCCAAAAATAAACTAAAATACTTTAATAGCATGCTATAATAGTTTAAAATTTGCAAACCAAACTTGATATAATTAGGAGGCATTTAATTTCTTTCTAGATTCAAATCAATAATCTGCAGCCTTTTTTTTGCTTTTATCTTTCAAGCAAATTGGATCTGAAATATTGTTGCCTTCCACTCTATAAGAAAAATAATTTAATTTTACAGCAGTACTTTTTGAGAGCCAGCCTTTTTCATCACTTGGCTATAAAAATCCAATATGCTTTTTAAAACATCTCAGTTTATGGTAAACTCTCCCAAATTAATGAAAATTCTTACAAGTTAGTATTTTGGACTGCTTATTTGAACACAAAATTCGTGAAATGTTTACAAGGATAAAAATTATGTTCCTAATGTTCTTTATGAGTACATTTATTCTGTCATGACATATCAGCTTCTCTAAATTGTCAGATATTGCTCTGCAAGCATACTAGGTACTCAGTATACTACTGTAAAATTTTTTCAAAAATATCTTTGAGTTTTCAATTCCCTGCTTTACACCAGAACAGATTTACACTGCATAAAGTGGAAAGACATTTCTCCAGAAGAAATTTCCACAAAAAAAGTAGAGTTTTCCCTCAAACCTGCTTGCTGAAGCAATGCAGGTCCTACTAGAAATATTCTCTACTTTTGAACAAAAGAAAAAAGATAATTTGTGTATGTATCATAAAAATCCTATAGTGTGCTACAACTAATAATAATAATTTGCAATGTATTTCTCTGAATTTTCCAAGCCCCAAGGAGATAAGGGGTTTGAAAGTAATGAAGTTACCCTTCTTCAAGGTATTTTGAAGTTAATGCTATAAAACAGAAATAGATATTCATATGATGTGCCAGTTTTTGTTGGGGTAGAGTTAATTTTCTTCACAGTGGCTGGTATGAGGCTGTGTTTCAGATTGGTGCTGAAAAACAGTGTCTATAATTCAGAGATGACTTTGTTATTGCTGAGCAGTGTCGCGTCGGCTGGGGCTGGGTTCCAGCCTCCGAAGCCCCGTCGGCTCCTTGGGCGGTCAGCCGAGCGACCAGTTCGCAGACATGACCCACGCACCGCGTCCGCGCGTGCCTGCGTCGGAGCGCTCGCGCCGCGTCCGCGTGTGGAGGCGTCAGAGCGCTAGAGTCGCTGCTTGCGGTCGGTGCACGCTCCTCTGGCAGGGAGGTGCTGATGGCAGCACCAGGTAGGCACTGAGGAGCAAAGAAATGCGAGGAGGCCGATCCGCGGACCATACAACACGTTTGTTAACAAGGGCTGATCCAACCGGATCGACCCCGAAACAGGGGTGTGCAGGGGTTTGAGAGGAAGGGAAAAGAGGGGTGGTGCCCAGGACAACAGCGAATGGGGTTGAAGGTACAGGGCGGAACACTGAAACATGGGGCCAATTATGGTACAGCAGGGGCGGAGATGACCAACATGCACCAATCACTAAACATAGAAGGGATAGAAGGGTCTGGAATAAAGGAGAGGTCAGTCCAGGGAGAGTGGTTTTTGAACTTGGGGCTCGCCCGTGGGGTCGCCGTCGGACCCAGGCTCCTCCACCCATTGGATGGCTGCAGGTGGACGGACAGGGGGTGGTCCCCACAGAGACCCAGATGAGTTCCCAATAGAGGAGGCTCCCATAGAGGATGTCCCAACAGAGCAGCACTTACACAGCATCAAGGCCTTTTCTGCTTCTCGTACTGCCTGAACAGCAAGGGGACTGGGGATGCACAAGGAGCTGGGAGGAGACACAGCTGGGACAACCGACTCCAGCTGACCCAAGGAATATTCCATACCATATGGCATCACTCTCAGCATATAAAACTGGGAAAAGAAGGAGGAAGGGAAGTGGTTCAGAATGATGGTGTTTGTCTTCCCAAGTCACTGTTACGTGTGGTGGAGCCCTACTCTCCTGGAGATGGCTGAACACCTGTCTGCTCACTGTAAGTTGTGAATTAATTCCTTTTTTGGCTTAACCAGGTATGAATTTTGTGTAGTATCTGTACAGTGAATTTCATTACAGCTCAAGAGCAGACAAAACACATACTCTTTTATCTTCCACTTAGATTACTGCCAGAAAAGATCTATGACAGATAAATTAGGACTTAGTAAGAAACATAAGTGCAAAGATGTAAGCAAAAGGATATTTGTATGCTTAAGACATGCATCTAGGACTTTGAAAGTTTGCATTTAAAACCTAGCTCTGCAGCATGCCTCCTGTGTGAGCCTGGGTCGCCAACTTTGAGCCCAGTTTTAACAGTCATCATCAGAGTTGCAGCACTTCCCCAGAGAATAGGCTGCAAAGCCTTTTGGATGTTGTGCTCTTCTGCAAATGAAGTCAATAAGCACCAAATTGGAAGGTGATAAACGTGACACCATGCTCAAAATACCCCCTGGGTCATCAGCTCTAGGCATCTGTTAATGAAGACAACCTACAACACAACCTTTTTTATAAATTGTTACTGTTCCACTGAAACAAATCAAGATTTTCCCTTCTTTCTTCTAGAAGACTGTTACAAATTTGCACAGCATTCACAGTTCATGAAAACCCCAGATTTCTCTTAATTTCAAATTTAAATTAATTAATGTCCTTGTGCCAACACTAATTTAACTCAAATACATCTTCTCTCTTCTGCCCACTGGTGATTAATCACACCTTTTTCAATCTCCATTTTGCAAGACTAAGCAAGCAAGCCTCCTTTCCAGCTTCTCCTCAAGGAAAAGTTACCTGGCATTTGACAATCTTTTTTTCCACCTGTTCCTAACTTTGTAAATGTATCTTTCTCAGTCTTGAACACCAAGACTCAGAGGTCTTATGAGACAAGTACTTCTCTACTACCACTAGAAATGCTTTGCTCAAAATCTGCTCAGGTAGCATTTGTTCTTTTCATGTCCACTTTTGTCCATATTTTTTATTCTGTCTTGCATAGAAAAAGAACCATTTCCTTAACAACTTTCAGTCCCTAACTCATGACTACATTCCCTGTCTGTTAAAACTCTTTCCTAATAAAACAGTTGCTCTCAGCTCTTATGGTCATTCAGTTTTCCTATCAAATTATATTCTCTTCCTGCTTTTTTTCAAGGTTATTTTGTGACCTTGGTAATTTTTCCAGCGTGTCTAGTGCTGCCCACTTTATTTATGACAATATTAAACAAAAAGGTCAGAAGATGGATCTCTGAGAAATTTCTGTGTAATGACTTCCTTCCAACACAACAGTTTCCCTTTCAACTTCATCCAACATAGTCTTTTTTTATCCAGATATGTACACACATAGAACTGCTGTTGAACTAGTAACCTCTTGTGAGGCACTAAATTCAAAGGCTGCATTGTATTCTAGATAGATGAGATCTGCTGCAGTTCACTTGTCTGGAAAATCAGTTATCTCCTCTTAGGAAAGTATCACATTAGCCTCACTCATTCTGAATTTGTTAAAACCATGCTGTATCTTATCTCATTTTTATTTACTTCCTCATCTCAAGCTCTTCTTCACTTTTGTAACTGTTCTAAAAAGTTCTGTATTATTAAGGTTATGTTGCCAAGTCTGTAGCTAGGAAGTCAGTATTCTTTTTTTGTTTTCTTCAATGTAAACACATATGCACACTATATTTTTTTCCACTCATACAGATCACTTCCAATTCTACAGATACTATAATATATATTCTTGACAGCAAATAAGCAATTTTACATGCAAACATCTTCAATGTTCTAGCCTAAACACCATCTAGTCCTAGACACAGAAGCATGACTCCAAATCAAGTATGTAAAATAGAAGAGATTTTTCTGCTGATAATCTGACCTTGACTACTGATGATGAGTACTGTACTCATCTCCAAAATAGTTGTTTCCTCTAAAACAGATTTAATCTATCTATAAACAAGAAAATAGATAATAAAATAAATAATTTTTTGTTCTACTACATCTCTAAATCTTTCAAGTTCTCATGCATAAAAGATTTTAGAAATATTTCACAAATGGGTTCAAAATTATTTTAAGCATATAACTTATAAAAATGGAATTATTAAATTAATTATTATTTTTGTGCATTGTTAACATTAGTTGTTACTGTGCATAATTAAAAAAACAAGCAAGCAAACAAAAAAGAAAAACACTGAAAAAATATCTGATTACATCATTGAAGTACAGGAAGAATTTCAGACCTTGAAATACTTGAACAAAGTGAAAAATGGTAGTGACTGAAAGTCAAAGCAGATTAATTTAAATTAGAAACAAGATGCATCTTTTAGCAATGAAGGTGGTTAAGGAATGGAGCAAAACCACAAGAGAAGCAATGAATTTTCTGTCTCCTAATGTCATTAATTTAGAACCCTCTAGGTATGGCAGAGCACAGCAGCTCTGACTTTAACACCATGCAAAAATATAGAGTCTCTAATCATGTTAGTGTGCTATTAGTGCCAGGGCTGGTGAGTTCTGTCACATTTTGGAGAGCCAGCAAGGGGAACTACAGTGATCAGCACTCTCCAAGAGATGTACTTACCTAAAAATTTTGCAGTTTGTACTAAAGAACATTTTTCAAGAAAATCAAAGTAGAAGGAATTTCAGTCTAGGTAGCATAAGAGCATTTATCTCTGAACTTTTCTAAATACACTTATGGTAAAGTGGCACTTAAATTAAATATATAATAACACACTTATTAAATTTACAAAAGGCCGAAAGATCAGAGATTGCCAGTATTGACTAAGAAAATAAAACAAAGAAGTACAGTCTCAGCTGGGTGTTTCAGAAACAAAAGAATCCAGTAAAGTACAGGTATTTCTGAAAGAACATTATAAAAAATTAAATATTCTTGAAATAAAGCATCAGAGAGAATGCAGGAAATGAGAAAACAGATCTTTATGAAATACAGGTCCTTCACATAGCAGAAAATAGAGTTTTTAACATGGCATCAAATATTACAGTGTGTATTGGCAATGCCTATCAAGAAGAATGACAATTAGAGCACTGTGTTCTCCAGAGCACAGAGATGTGATGGTAAAAGAGCCCCATCTATGAATGCATTTCAGCTCATATGACCACCTGTGTGCATGTAAGATACCACATCTTTTCTGTTGCATAAGGAGACAAAAGATTACCTGTCAGAATTTTTACCACGTTTTAACATGATAAAACTACTGACACCCTGTTTGCTGTGGTTGCGTGACCATGTGGAATGATAGCTTCTGGTTACATCTATACTGAGAAATTAAACAGTGTTGGAGAGCCATCCTAGTCACTCATTTTCTTTGCTGTTAAACTGCTGCTACCAGAATTTTGGCCCTTGCTGATATGTGCACGCCCAAACAGTTCTTGGACACAGTTTGATAGTTCAGGCCGGGGATATCCCCAGACAGGGATCATTCTCAAAAGATAGGCTGGATGCAAGCAACCTGCTTTGGACCTAAGAGATTTTAACAGTGTGGACACAGACTTTTCTATGCCATTTTTTACCAGCATCTTTTCCTTAGTGGTAAAGGGACACTCATGCTAACATGATTAGAGATTCTAAATCGTTTTAGCATGGTGCTACAGCCAGGACTGCTGTGCTCTGCCATACCAAGAGGGTGTTGACAGTGAAAAACTTTGCTTCATTGTTTCTAATTCATTTTTTGCTAAAAGATAATAAATAGGATTGAGTGAGTGTCAGATATATCTTTGAACTACAGAGGGAACAGTTCAGGGTAACATCCAAACTGCAGAGAAATGGCTGTTCTCTAAAGCAAAAAGAAAAATTAATATATAGACACAAGTAATGGAGAACTCAGAAACAGATTCAATAAGAAATCACTACATTTTAATATAAATTAATCAAATACAAGTGACATATCTGCGAAAAATAGTGATGAGGATGTAAGACCTAATACGTGTGTGTACATGTACGTGAAATGACATCAAAGTATAAGATTTTCAAACTATTAGTTGCATTTTACTTATGCTAAGGGGATGTTAACTACTGTGCTTAATACCTGAATCAACATTTTGAACACTCAAATGGATGTACTGAAAGTAGTAACAGACTTGGTGATCATTTTGATGTTATAGCTTAGGTTCCCTCTGTCGATTTTCTTCCCTTTGTGACTGCTCTTTTAGGTATTTAAAAAAAAACACTGAAGTTCAAGTTTGATTCTTTTCAAATCTATTCAGAGGTTGTAATTAGAAATTAATCACTTTAGTCATATACAAAAATATCTTCTTTGCTAAAGCTACACCGTATCAGTGGCAATATCTTAATTCTTTTCAACTGTTGTTTATTATACAGTTCACCACAGGTTTTATTCAATGTACAGAGACTTTCCCATGATAGAGTTTAGTGTTTGGGCTGAAGAAGACACTACATTGTTGTTAAGACTCTGCTTGGAAGCGATAAAACCCCATTCAATTGCACAGCCAGCAGAACACAGCAAGATTCCCATTTTTAGCCCTGCAAACTACATTTCTGTGTCAGTTGCCCAGCTCAGCTTCCTGGGCAGGATGCTGGGATAATGCACAGAGGTTAGCAAGCATGAGCACAGGGCCTCTTCCTGACAGGGCTCTACCAGCAGCTCCATGGCTCTAATTCAATGCAGTTTGATGTTTGATGTTGAAGATCTCTTGGACATCCGTAGTACAGTGAACAAACAGTGCACAGATTTGAGCCTTATTTTGTCATCATCCATACTGCTCAATTTTTAGCAAGCTTCCTCACGCTGATGTCGCACATGACATGCCAGGCACTGAGGAACAGCTTGTGAAAGAGCAGGAGCAAAGGGCTCAGAAGGGGACCATCCACAAGGGGCAGAATAGGTTAATTCACGCTGTTGGGGGCGGGGTGGGGGGAAGATTTTAACCACATAGGTGTAAGCCTGACCACAGCACTTAATCGTAGAGGCAGAGAGCAACTTCTGCCCCACGCTATCCACTAGCTGAGACACAGTCCTACTGCTTTTAGCTGTCCAACGAGAAGGAACAAGTAGCCTTACTGCAAAAAGGAAAGGTCTCTTGCATCTTTTGGTTATAACTGATAAATACAGTTCCATTCACCAATTTGCTGCTGTCCTTCCTGGTGCCAAGGTCCTTCCTGGTGGCTAATCTAAGCATAACCGCTGTTCAAAAGGACATGCTGGCAACATATGAAAAGTGCAATATGATGGGAGAGAACTGGTGCTTCCATTTAGGAAGCTCTTTTAGGATAATGCTACTCTGCGTGGTCCAGCTGGATGCAGCATTATGATAATCATTATCTTGCTTCAAGTCTTTCCAAAGAATTCACATGCTGGTGTTTGATGTATTCCTCTATGTAAAAGCACTTAACCATCCAAGGCTGCTGAGGAGAGCATGTGAACAGTCACACAGACCAAGACACCTTTGTTATAAAAACCTCTACTGAAAGGAAAACAAAGCAAAAGAGAGAACTGACTTTTTGGTTCCTGCCCCTCCCACTGCAGAAAGACAGAACCGGGCCAGGGATGAACATGGCTGGTGGACTAAACAGAATATTCAATATCAAGATCTGGGCAATATTTATTCAAGCATTACAGTGTCAGCCTCTGTCCTCTGCAGCTGTTCTTCAACCCTGGAATTTAATAATTTCCCCCACTGCTCACTTTTGAACTTCTGGTTATGCTGCTGAGAAATATTGAATTTATAAAATATTACTGCTCATATCTATGACAATCAGAAATACGGCACAAATACTGTATAACCATTATAAGAATTCACCACTGGTTCTGTATTTGAGTAAGGCAAGCAACAAATTTGATGAGACTTATGATGTAGATGATGCATTATTATTTTAATAGCTCTTTTGTTCATTTCTTAGTCATAGAACACAAACTTTTTACATTGGACACTATAAAAATATAAACAAACTTTTGTTCTGAAAGCCTTGGGTTTTAAATAAAATAAATCAGAATAGATAGACTAGCAGTGACAGTGATTCAGAAGAAGAGTCACAGAGATGGTAGCTGAGAAGTCATGTGGTCCCGATACAATCTCCACACAATCCATGTTCTCTTAATTGCAGGAATTGAAACCTGATATTTATTTATCTGAGTGCTATTTTGAGTAACACTTATAATGTTGGATATTTTACTCAATCTGTGTTTACACATTTCATAGTCCATAGAGTGACATGCTTCAAAACCAAAGCTCTTCAAAAAAAGCACCGATGTTTGAACTAAGAGCTTGTTCTGAAAGGGGCAGTGTAACGAAGAGGGCCTTGACCTTTTCCTCATGGAACTGAAATACAGTGTAGCAAAGTTTATACGCCATTATTTGCAGCCAATCCTGCCACAATTTATCTATCAATTAAGGCTGGGAAAAAGAGAAGGGTTTATAAATTAACTTAGTCTTAAGCTCTGACCAGAACTCATTCTTGGGAGATAGCTGCCACTTTATGCCACATTATATGTACTTGCGACATCAAGAAAGCACTTTAGCTCTCACTACAATATTATTTTTAAAAATAATAATTTTATTGTATAAATATATTGGTGTACTCTTTGCAATACTTCACTGCTCTGTTATGAGATGAAAGGTACTTCCAGGATCATCTTGATTTAGACTATCTTATAGCCGTCTGCAATTTTTCTTCGAGACTATGAGACAATAACCAGATGTCTTTAGATAGCTTTTACTTATTTGTCAAGTGGAAGCCGTTGAAAATATGTTGACAGAAACAGCCGACTTAAGTTACAGTTTCTGAAAGTATCACATAAGAATTCATGCTAGGTGTTAATTAAATGAATGAGAGAATCTGGATCTTTTCTGAGCCCCTTATGCTGTCTGTTACTAAATAAAATGGTCTAGGGCCCACTGTTTGGCCTGTAGGCAAAGAGCACAGCGTAGCTTGAGCTCTGACGTTGTTCTCCTTTCTCTCCTCAGACACAGAGAGGGTGGCCCATCCTGAGCAAGAACAGCACACTAATAGATAGATCATAGTGTCTATCATGTGCTAATTATCAAATTTGTGCCTGGTCTTGTTTACTTTTCCAGTCCAGGTATAGCTCATATAAAAGTATTACCTTTTTCAGTGGAAAAAAACCCCAAAAGATTACAAAAGGTTTTGACTTCAGGGCACCTTTTCAGCTAAATGAGCATCTGGTCTTCCTACAGCCTTATGCTCACCTCAACCAGAACAATCCAGTCTTTAGCAAATTATAGAGCTATGAAATGGTAATAAAAGCAATACAGCTGGCTCCCACATGACCATATCTCTTCAGCATCACAGTCCATTGGAAATTCATCAGACCTCCACTTTGAATTTGATAGCTGCCACTGGAAACTACCAGGAGTCAGAAGGCTGACAAAATATTGCGTCATCTCACACTCCTATCTACACACTACCTGAGACTGGATTTAATCTACTATCACTTTATGTTTCATAAATTTTATAAAAAGAAAGAAAAAAAATTAATAATAAAACCAGAAGTAACACATGAATAATTGTAGTTGCTTCCCTGTCTCAGTCATCTTCCTGCTATTCTTGTACAACTTGAATGTTTAAACTCCTTATTTCAGATAGAACCCAGACATGGTAGCCTAGCACAAATTGCTACCCATGAGGCCATCAGTCATGTTAGTTCACATGAAAAGGCAAACAGCATGTGGCCAAATTAAGTGTGGAACTTCATAGACTGACTGCACATGTCTGATGTCACCACTGATTTACTTATGTGTGCTGTCAATCTATACTGGCAATAAATGAGAAGTAGGAAAACTTTTGGAGGCAGCTTACTTTGCAAGTTTGGTGGTACTCTGTTTACTTAGACACAAATACACAATAATGGGATAAGTATGTGCATATTTCCTGTGCTGATTAGCTTCCCGTGGGCTTGAATTTCAGCTCAAGTCAGTGGGAATCTTTCCACTTTCTTCAGTGGCAGTTGGCCCACATCCTCAATAAGAAGTATACTGCACTGAGCAGAAGTTGTTCTCCACAAGAAATATTATTATAGGATTAGAGTCTACAATAGGAAGATGAGCATAAAATGTCCTACAAGCATGCTGACAAGACAATCACAGTGAGAAATGAGTCTGAATAAACTGCAAGACCCATTTGGTAATTTGTAAACATAGGGATTCAAATTAACAAAGTGAAACATGTTACTTGTTACACTGAACACTTGATATCACTGTTGGCAAATTTATTCCTTTAGTTGAGATGAAACTTGTCTGTTCCAGTTTAATAGTACCTTCACCTTATTGATCAGGTACTTTCAGTGCGATTTTTATACACATGAGTTTTAAAAGTGAAATTGATTTCGTCCAGCTGGAAGGGAGTGGGGATGCACTCTGGGTTGAGCTAAATTGGAACAATTGAGGTTTTTCATCACTGAAACAATTAACAGTAACAATAATTGTGGCTGGAAGTGGAAAATTAATTTTCATGTGCCCTTAGTTCTCAAAAATTATTTTGGCAATAAACAGTTCATGCTCAGAAAAATGCTGACAAAACTTCATTTTTGGTCAACACAATTCACAATATCAAAATTACATGTATTTAAACAGATTAATTTTATTAAAATTCTTCCCTTTCTAACCACCACAGATTAATCACGGATATTTGTTCACTCGCCCTGTCTCAAAATTGAAAGGAAAAAACCCTGCCATCTACACCAATAAAAGATTATTATGGAAGGCAACCAAAAGTGCAGTGTAGTTCTGTGGTATTCTGAAAACTAGTTTAGAAGGGTTATGTACCCAAGCATGATTCATAAGGAGCAAAATGCAGGTCAGCAGGCAATACTCTGGGTCTGAAGTTTATGTATGCCATACTACTCCATATATCATGTTACAGAACTGCCACCCAAAAAAAAATATTTGGGATGCCATCTAGCGTCACCCAAGTGAAATGCAAGATATTTAATTGCTTAAAATGCATGCACCTGTTTGTTCATTCATAGAACTAAAAAATTCACAAGTATTCACTTTTGTTTTAAATTAAACTGATCATCACCATCTCTAGAGCATCACTGACATTTTACAAGGAAAATGTACTCAATTTAACTGTCACAAATATATGAAACTTTATGTCATAAAATGATGGAAGACAATATTACTAAAAGGAAAATATACACAGAAAGTAAAACAAGAGAAATTTCTGTCATTGTAGGACTTTAACAGCTAACATTAAAATTTCAAGATGCAAAGAAATATAACTTTGCAAAATAGGAAATCAGGAAGATGGTGTGATACCAAATCTGGGTGAGGAAAGACAAAATCATCCAACACAGCAATGGGAATGTGTTAACTGCAAAGGTATTCTGGGCCTGCAAGGGTGTTCATTATATAGCTGTTCTAAATATGAGTGAATAAAGAACTAAATAAATACTATCTAATCTATCTTGATTTCTATCCACTGAACACACATGCACAAATACCCTTATTCATCATAAGGCCAGAAGGAACTGTTCTGATTACCTGCTCTTACTTTAAAAGAAAATATAGGCTGCAGAACCTCAGTGTACTCATCATACATAAAGCATGTATAAGAAAATAATGACTTTCACATATCTTTATCCTTGTTTTGTCTGCATGTGAAAAGACTTTCATACATGTGATAATTTAACTTTCTGTTTTTCAGATAAACCATTTAGTCCTAGTAAGAAAATAAACTGAAGAAATCATTGTAAAGGAGTAAAAACTGTTTCTTTTACAACATACAGCCCACTTTTTCTGTGATACTGTACCCTCTTTACTTCAGAAATGCTGGAAGGCAAACAAATTACCTTAGTATTTATCTGAGATTATATGCCAGGCTACTGGCTACAGCAGCCATTAAGTTACTTAAATTAAGGATTTAAAGTTTACAGCTCCAGGCCTATGATGGTGTATAAAAATTCCTATTAAAAATTACAATTGCTTTCTTATTTGACTAATGAACTCACAGTGGGATTTATAGTGTTTGTAAAACTTCTTTTTTCTTCCACATTTAATCATAAGTTATATAAGATAAAAACCAAATACAGCTTCAGTAGCCAGTGCCACAATTTACTATGGTGTCATTTACTTCATTTAACTTTTTCTGTTGAAAATTATCAAATTCACATTGCTTAATCAGTGACATTGTTCAAATATGAAAACATCTGAAGACAGGAAGAATCATTCTGTGATGCTGATGGCATGGCAAGAATTCTTTTCCATTACTCTGTATCTGTGGAGATTCTTTCCAGATGTACCTTTGTCACAGGACAGACATGGGTCACAATAATCTGGAACCTTGCCATTTTCTTATCAGATTCAAAACTAATTAAGTCACTGCTTTTTGGCTCCAGTCTGACAAGTTTAAAATTACATCTGAAGAATTTTACCATTAAGATACCAAAAGGAGCCGGTAGCAAGTTTTGTACCAAATCTGAGTTTAAGACCTTTAACTCAAACAGTATTTTCCTGTTTAGATCCACATACTTCTGAACTCCTAAACCATTGCATTGGTTTTTGATGAAACTACTACCAAAGCAACAAAAAGGTCAGGGCTCTTCCTTCTGGAGCAATAATAACACAAGACCTCACTCCCTGCATGTTCACACCATAGTGGAATCCCCAGGGTGAGTCCTCCTTTGGAAGAGCCAGGCTTTCCCTGACAGGCACAGTGATGAGCTACCATGCTGGTGCAACAGCCACTCAGGCCAATTATCAACACACATGGCACCCACCTCCCACCCACCCTTTGGCTTACAGGGACAGCTGGCACTCCCAGGAAGGGTCTCCACTGCCATAACCCAAAAACAGGATGCAACAATCAATTCTACATATCACACGTGAGTCAAGGGCAACACCAACCATTTGCACCAGGGACTCTGCCCACTGCCACAAGCCTACTTTCCTATCACCTTGACTGCAACCTGCTTCCATATCCCAAAGGATCCTCTGCCTGCTCAGTCCTCTTTGCCCTCTCCCATCAGCTGTAAAGATCAGACCCGTCAGCATCACAGCTCTGCTCTCTCATACATATGAAAGTAGTCACCTACTTATAGAGGCTGAACACGTACAGGAGTGGTTTTATCTAAGTATAAAATGCTAACTCCCATCCATTTTCTCCCCTGTATTTCTCCCCACTAACATCTGCACAATTCTCAGCACTATTCTTTATTCTCACCAATTGTCCATCACCTCAGAGAGCTTTGGCTGTTTGCCACAATCAATACAAAGTTCATTCCCAATGAACAATGAGATAGGGGTATCAAAAAATTTGCTGTGCAAGAGAGTGACCGCAGGGCGCCAGGACAGAAGAGTTTCCAGCGTACTTGACTGAAGCAGTTTGGGAACAGGCTTAGGACTGGTTTCAAATGAGGAGATCTGCTTCTGTGCTATCTAACCCGTGCTATATAAGCCATGCTATATGCCAAAGTACAGCTGTACACCCAAGTGCCATTTTCAGCAGCTTCCTCACTGCTTCTGAGCAGCAGGGTCCTGCTGGAAGAGCCGCAGCCCTCCAGGGATGCCAATTTAAAAATTGCAGCATTTACCAGCCCAGCCCAACTGCTCTAGGGAGGTGCCACGATGCTCTGGCAGCCACCACACCACAGCAAACCCTGAGAGAACTGGAATTGCTCAGAGCTACACACCCCTTCACAGGATATGTCTGAGATTGCTCAGTTTATTGCTAGCTAGATTGAGTCTCAGATGAGGGAACCTGGGAATTACCAAGCTTTAGACTGACTGCCCAGGTGACAAGGGCCATTTGGTAACATAAAATGTTTGGCTTTGAACTAGCAACACCGGGCCATGTTCTACAATGTCTGACTATTTTCAGAATATTTTAGGTTTGCATCATAAACAGAGGCCTCTTGAGTTTTTTACACATCACAGTGGAAAAATGAAGCTGAGCAGTAATACCTTGCCTGACAGATTAGTTTGAGAAGAGCAAATACAATATCAGATATTTTAGTATACTCACTGTGAATAATGATTCTTGCATCTGAAGTACATTTCATAATCTTCTGTTGGAGATTATTGTCTCCAGAATTTCTAGTGTTATCATGTCTGGGTTATGAGTGGAGCACAGAATCTTCCTTACAGATTTTCTTCCTTACTGGTAAACACACAATTGGACAAGGATGTATCATATAAATAAACTTTGAAGACAGGTAAAATCTACAAAGGTAGATCTCTAAAGATCTTCTGGGCAAATCGCAGATGTTCATGGGGTATCCTGTACACTCAAAACTGTCTATGCAGACAGGAATACCAAGATTGGGACCCCTCTCACCATTGCCTTAGTGTTGCCCTGTTGCTTGATTTTGTTGCCCAGTAGGATTGTAAGGTAAGACCAGGAACCAAACCACTCAGGGTGTTCTAAGCAACACAGAGGGATCCAAGCTTGTAGCTTTCTAAATCCACAGTGCATAGTGTATCATTGTATGCAATAAAAGCAAATGGATGTATAATTAGTTCAGCAATATATATACCATAAACATACTCCATAACTATAGCCTATATTTCTTTCAAAGTTGCAGGGGAATTTTATTTCTGCCAATAAGCAGAGGTTTGCAGGCATATACATTGGTCTCTTCAACCAGCATAAAACGTTGCAGTTGACAATAAGTGCACAGTTTGGTGAAGCTCTAGGAATTATCTCCAGGACATCTGGCTTCATGCCCAATCTCTCCATGTGAACTTCCCTGAAAACAAAACACTAGAAAGTATAAAAATGTATTGACTTGTCTGCAGAAAAGATTTGCAGGCTGTTTGCTTTCTTGTAAAGTAAAAAATAACAAGGTTGATGTGAGCAAACAGAAAGACATAAAGAAGCTAAGACCTGTCAATAAAAAGACAAAACATTATTCAGCTACAAGTCATTCCACTGGGGATTATCTCTAAAAGCAAAATTTGGTTTTGGCATCAGGTTTTAAAAAGCTGCTTGAACTTTTCTTAAAAAAATATGGGATTATTTACAAGACTTTATGAAGCAAAGGATCAGAGAGCATTTCTGATCAATTATTATTTCACTATTTGAAAAATCATCCTGTATCTGTGCATGAGGGAAGAACAAAACTTCACACCTGTGATCCTTACATCACTAGGGAGCTCAGAACTGAATTGCCCAAGTAACACTAATTTATATTTTCTTACAGTTCCTCTGTTGGGGAAACAAGTTTTACCTTGCAAAGAGAGCCAAACAATGTTTCTGCACTTGGATAACTCTGCTCTGTATTCAGTGCTCCCTCTGCCAAAGATTTTAATAATAAACTATAATTAATATTGCTTAAAAGTAAACCAGTGAAGAAAACCAATGAAACTACAATTCTTGCATTGCCTTTACAAAATTAAATTTGGTTTCCCCAAGATAATACCTAACAACTTGAAGTGGACAAACCTATAGCTTTAATTATGTACCTTACTAATTAGTTGCAATTTGTATTTCATAAGGTAGCCACCTTTCTTTACCTTATGGAATTAGAAAGATCAAAATTATTTAAGTATCAAAATTTTTAAAAACTGGAAAGAAACCTGATACTTCCTGACATGGGTTTGAGCTCATGTATATGAGTAAATGCAGAAATACTGCTGGATTTCAGGAGTTATCTGGATAGAACAGACTTGATAGAACATCTAACCTTCTCAGTACAAATCAGCAACAAAAACCTATAAAACCCAAAATAAACATCTGAATGATGGAGCTATAGTTCTCACTTGGAGAACTCACTTCTCTTTAGTTTTCAAACTTAGTTCTTAAGAAAAAAATCGTTTGCTTAAGATCTCTAGGCTACAGTATAGCTGCTGAGCTTACCATTAGGAAGCAGTACTTAGAAAACAGTGCAGGGAATCTTTTCCTTCTATCCGAGGTTCCAACTTATTAAATCATTTATTTGTACCAAAATGTGGCAAAAGACAATAATGCAGTGTGAAAGCTTCTAGGATGTGCTGCATGACCTCCATAGCTGCATCTGCCCCTTGGCACATCTCATCTGCAGCATCCTGACAGCATTCAGCATCATACCTCTCCTGCAAAAGAGAAAAACTAAAGGTGGGAACAGCTAAAGTAGAACTAGCAGATGCCAAGGTATTAGTGCTTTTCATGATAAATATCCAAACCAACAACAAACAAAATGGTCTGATAGACAAGAAAATAACTTGAAACTTTTCTTCCATTTGCACTGAGTATTTTGTGTTTCAAGAGATGCCAATTCTCTGGTGTGTTTGTCTTCAATTTTCAGTAACTACCCTGTTTTCTGGTTTTGACTTTATCAAAAACAAAAATACAGAAAAACTGTAGTTAAGGACTGCTTTTGCAGTCTTTAAATAAGCTATTGACTAGAAGGCAGAGATCTCATGAGGCCGTAATATCTATTTAACTTCTTGTCTTACTGTCAATAAAGCATGATGAGATAAATCAAAGAAAAAAATATGGAATACACATTACCTTAACAATAAACCACTATTTAAGAATAGATGTATTTTAAACATACCATAGCCCTTATTATGGAATTATAGAAACCTAGAAAGTTTTGCTTGGAAGGGATCCTAGAGATTATCTAGTTCCAACCCTGTTCCATGGGTAGGGCTTCCACCCACTCGTAACCATTAGATCAAGTTGCTCTGGGCACCACCCAACTTAGCCTTGAACACTTCCAGTGGTGGGTTATCCACAATCTCTGTGGGAAAATGAAAGGCTAATAACTATTTTTGTCTTCAAATATTATAAATAGAGTATCTGCTGTTATAATTAGTGAATTAACTAGATCATGATTCTCCAAAGAATTCGGTCACTATATATAAAGAACTTTTCTGTTCCATTAAGGTCATCTGACTTACAAATAAAATGAAGCACACGTAATAGTGTATTCACTAACTGCCTGTTATAGTTTGTTGTCAACACATTTATAAAATACATTAATAAACTGTTAGAATAGATTATTTTGCATGTTAATAAAAAAGTAATTGAGAGTTATCTGTGATCGAATGTAATTAGTATTATCAAGAAACTATTAACATCATTAAGAATACTATTGTTCTACTATAAAGTCAAGATTTCTATTCCATTACAAGTAGAAAGCCTAGAAGATATTTTATTCAAAGTAATTACATATATATTAATGCATATCTTCTCCTTGTAAGGACAATTTAAATTCAAGAGACCCCAAATTCAAATTAAGTGAAAAAAATTTGCCATTTTCATGCAGTTTATAGGCATTCTGCACTGCCCAAGAAGTCTTCAAGTGAGATCTTACAGATGTACAACAATTTCCAGGAAAACCTTTCGCACTCCAGGACACTCCACACTTGTTCCCTTAGTGATTAATTTAATGCCCAGAAGAATGTGACTGTTATTTATGCTTTTAGCTAGGCTGTAACTGTTGTTATTATAAAGTTTAATTTGTGGACTAATAATACTTAAAGGGTATAAACAGATGTGAGCCCCATTGTAGTCTTAGATGTCACAAACAGACAGTTCCTTCCCTTTAAGTCATACAAAAATGAGCTCCTTATTCTTAAGGAGATCTTAGAACATGAGTGTGAGCAAGACTTTTCCTGACTGGAAATATGGAAAGGAACCAGTCAGACATGAAGTTACACGGAGAGAATTAGTAAAATAAAGCTGGCTAACAACGAGAGAGTCTGGAAACCAGACAGGTGAAGGGAAAGCAACAATAATAAAAACAACTATCAGTAAGCTTCAAAACAGGGCCAGGGTATGGGAGACATAACCAGGATTAGGAGTAGTGGAAGAAGGTAAAGTAGTAGAAAGTGAATGGGGCTGAGGAGGGATCAGAGACAAAAAGAGTAACTGTGATAGTGCAAACAAGATGAACACTGAATAAAGGGGCTTGTAGACAATGATTTTAGAAAGGACTGACACGCCAGGGAGCAGGATTAGTCTGAGATTTAGCATCAGGACAGAAACTGGGAAGGAAATGGCAGAACAGGCTTGCAAGAATAGGAGGTGAGGGGTGTTACGGGATCTTTCTAGGGCAAGGGAGAGAAGCACAGATGACAAGTTCTTCATGCCTCTTTTTCTTCTACAAGGAATCAGAAACAATTTTCCCCAAGGCTGTGTGCTTAAAAGATACAGATCTTCATACTTTACCATCTGTGCAATACCAACACTAGCTGTTACCAGGATTCCCAGTGCTCAACTGCAGGAGAAATTATAGGTTTCAAAATTTTCTTACACAGCGTCTCTTCTGGAACTGGGAGGGAGGAGGTATGAACGTGTCTTTGTGCCACCACTGTCTCTTAACTGTGAGGCACACTTGTGTGACCTGCTTATAACAGGTCTTTTGTTTTTCCTTCCTACTCCCAAGTTTTTGATGACAGAACACAGAACAGAGCTTCCGAACTCTTACAAACTGTTGTAAAACTCCCCTTTCATTCTCCTCTTCCTCACTCCTTTACTTCCCTCTCTTTAGTGGACTGTTGTCTGCTTGCTCTCTCCTCTGCTCTTCCTTCTCTGTTTCCCCTTGGAAAGATATTTTCATGTCTATAGAAAAGCATTTATATGAGTACATATTATCACCCTTTTTGCAGGAATATTTACCAGAATAAAATCCATTTTATCAGCACATTTTGCATCTGTAGAAGAAAAAATGTTGGACAATCAACACTCTTCTTCCTCTCCTCTTCTCTTTCCTTGTTTTTAATCTCCTCCCTGTCTCTCTCCTTTCAAATACCAAACAAAATACACAAAACCGCCTGTATTTGGAAGTTTTGTTCTACATAGCAGAGGTCAGAATAAATTGCTTACTTTTTGTACAAACATCACACTGTCCATCACTAGTCCAGGATGAACAAGGGACAGGACCTATCCGGTGGACCTTTGTGAAGAGAACAGACTAGTATGCCAATTACAACCTGGGTTATTCCTGTTATTGCACTCTTTCTCAGCTTACAGAGATAATACTAACTCTGGCTGATCTTCCACATTTTCTCAAGTTTTACTTTCCTCTTGAAATTTCCCTAGCCTAATGCTAATTGTTGCATCCAGATGCAAGACTGACAAAACTGGCCATTTGGAGGATTTGGGAATAACAGGCTGTAAGTAAAACCCCCAAAAAAATTATGCTTATGAAAAAAATCTCTCCAAAATTTAAGTTTCATCAACCTCATATTTTTAATACTAAAGCAAGATGGGTGTTCATTTTACACAGAATTTTACTACGCCCTAAACTCTTCCTGGAATGAAGATTGGAATTGTATCCAACAAAAACAATGATTTATGTATTGATTACATGAAATATGTGAATTAGAACAACTTTGTTAATATTGCAGAATGAAGTACTCCAGAAGATCCTAAAACTGAGAACCAGGTTTAACTAACAGTTTTATTTTGAGGTTTTTTTTGAGGCTTTATACCAAAACTTTTCACATGATATTAATATGGTTACCTTGATCTGGATTTTATAAAATAGTATACCCCGGACTTCATGCCACAATTTTAACTCATAGTGTTCTAAGAAAAAAAAAGGAAAAAAAAAAAATATGTAACAGAATGTTTACTTCTCTCAGAAAGGTCAGTCCTGCATGTGGCTTCTGACAATTTCTTTCACCAAAAATTTTTCCTGCCAAATTGTAGGCCCTCTTGGGCACTCTGTGCTTACACAAACTAATATACAAGGGTCTGATTCTCAGGAATTTCTTGTCAAGACCTTAATTAATATAACTAACCATAGTAGTTCCATGAAACCCAAAAGAATTAGTATCTCTCTCTCTCTGGGAAATGGTATTTTTCTCCTCCCACTGTAATGGATGTATGTTACCTTTGGTTTTAGGTGCAAGCTATGAAGTTTTAATCATTTAGATTTTAAAGTATAAAGAGATATTAGAATTTTCAAAAAAAAGGGAAGCGCTCGCTCCTGGTCCATTAAGAATTGCCAACCTTTGTAAAAGAATATTATCTATAAGAGAAAATCCCTTCACTATTCTTCGTATTTTCTTGAAATAAATAGCTAGAAATTTTAATTGACTTGTGCCATATCAAAATAAGTGAGGAGACTAAATAATTCAGCTCGTAGCTGATTTAATTAAAGCACACAACTTACACAGTATAGCAATCAAAATACTATAAAGTATAAAATTTTGATGTATACGCATATGTCAAATTGCAAAACTTCAGCGGGGGAACACAAAAGCATATCACAGAGTGGACTTTTTCCCATTCCAATATTAGCTTACAATGATCAGCAATTTTAGTATTACAGCTAAAATATAAAATTTTGGAAAAAAACCCCACCCATTACAGATGCTTTTTAATATTTCTTAAAGCCTGCAAAGGAATCAATTCCCTCCCTTCACCTTCCTTTGGGTTCATCTTTCTGGATGAAACCAAACTGCAAATCTAAACAGCTTAAAAACACAAAGACCTAAAATAAGGGGACATTTATGAAACCCAGTAATATAATCTTAAGTACAAGAATCAGAACTACAGACACTACAAGGCAGAAATATTTAATAATATCACCTATGATTATCATTAGAGTTCTGATCTGGTTTTTTTCTTAACAATAGAAAAATAAATCAAAGATTGCCAGGAATTCAGACACAAAAATTGGGCAGGGTTGTTTTGGGGGGTTTATCGTGCTTTTTTCATTAAGTACTATTCCCTCTAATTTAATCAATTAATTCTATACACTAATGAAGTATGCAGAATACAGTATACTCAGGTCAGGCCATTCTCTGTTCAGTTTTTGCAATGAAGTCCATGAGAACTTGCACTTTCCATCAGGATTATCCATCTAGATGAGAATGTGGAGTAAGGAAGCCTTTTTGGTGAGGTGCCTCACAAAATCCCTTTTTTGGCAGGCAGGTGTAAGTGAGACCATGCAGCTGCTTCCAGCTTAAAACAGATCCTCTCATTCTTCATGGAATTCCCCAGAACTTCCACATCCTTATCAGTACTCACCCTCAGAGTCAAACCCTTCAGCCAGGGGATGACAGATTCCAAAAACAAAGAGATTATATTGTCATACAAGTACTGACCCTGTGACAAGCTATGGAATGCTCTGGGATGCATTTTGAAGGGTGGATAGGAACTGATCAGCGAAATTTTATTCTGGTTTCTTGGAGGAGGAGGGGAGGGTTTGAGGGGTTTTTTTGGCCTCCTCTGCTCTTTAACTTAGCCTGGCCATCATGTGGTTAGCAAAAGCACATATTCTACACTTTAACTGCACAGAGCTGCCCTTACCAGTGCCAGCTATTACTGTGTGAAGCAGTCCTTCTCTAACCATCCTGATGGCCAACACATAATCTTCAGCTAAGGTGTTATTCCATTTGTGCATTTGTGGGAGATTTTTACCCTGCAGAGGGAGAATAGGATGAAGAAAAACTGCAGATATGGAACAGGAATTGCAAATATAAGATCACCCTAGGAGCAAGTTGTCTTTAAAAAGTGAGAACCAATTTTTGACTTATTGGTTTGAAGAAAGTCTCACTATACATTTTCTTTCTTTTTAAATTTCATGTTACAGTTTAATTGTCATCTCACCTGGGTTTTTCGAAACTTAGACTGAAACAGATTGCTATCCCTAACTAGCTTGACCATGACTACATATTTTGCTCCTGCCTAATACATATTTGATCCTGTCAAATCTCCTAACCACACAAAGAATTTTAAATTGCTAATAAGATCAGTTAGAATATCTTTCACAAAATCATGCATTATTTAAGGTATTTACTACATGTTATCTTAGATAGTTATTATATGAATATTTACATAATATTCTTTTTTCATTTATACTTTGGAATATTTCTTTTCATTCAGAAGGGGTGCTACCCATTAAATATGAGAAGAAAGGTTGAACTGCAGCAAAAAGGTCTGGGCCCTAATTTAGTAGTGAATGAAAGCTATTACATATCAATAACAGGCTTGTGTTGTGCCTCTGGAGAGCTTTCAGTCATTAGAATTTTTACTTGTCACCAAGAAAAATGACAGAGCAGAAATAGCTAAGTACAGCAGTCAAGACTAAAAGTGACCTCACAAGTTACAAGGAAATAATAATTCCATTTTTTTTTTTTCAAATAACTCTTAAAATCCATTGCAGATATTTAAACCTCTACACATTCTGCAATGTCTTTTGGGTTTGAGGTTTTCTCTTTCCTCTGAGAAAAGACATTTGAGTGGTTTATACAATAAAAAGGTTTCATAGTGAAAACAATAACTGACACTACCATAAGACTTTAATCTCAAAATTCTCTATTTTTAGTGGACTTTGATTTAAACCAGAAGGAAAAATATTTCAAAAATCGATATTTACACTACATAAACAAAAGTTATACTGATCATTTAAATGTTTCACGAATTTACCATCATCTCTCTTTGCAAGACAGCTATTAAAAATAGCACTTCAATTACTTTTTTGCTTGTGAATTAATTTTGCTGAGTTTATTTTACCATTTCATAATTATACAATGAAAAAGTAGTTGTGTTTCTTTTTATATATGTGTGCTTCACATAACATCAAACATTACAAACGTCCATTTCAAAGATGTACAGATTATCTTTTTTTAGAGTGAGAAGCAAGCACTGAGGTATGGACAGTGGCAGAAGAGATGACATCTCTGTACAGACTCTTTCCAGGAAAATTTATGTTTACTGAGTCATACCATATAAATAATAATAAGGGCACATACAAAACAGAAATTAAACATTTTCATATAATTATTTGAAATCAATATAATACAGATATTCAGAGAAACCTACTTAACTGCTGGTGAAGATGCAAAAGACATAACAGAAATTTACAGTTTCTTATACTCTAGTTTCTGTAGTTAAGCAAAGAAAAGAAGAAATTGAAGCTCTGTATTAAAAAGCCACTATTTTTATCATCAAATTTCAGTTACCCAAGCATACTTCTTTCCCTTATATATCAGAAGCAGCAGTCTTAAAACTGTATTAATTTCTTTCCCCAACTGGTGACTTCAAGTATGAAGAGCCCAGTTTGGAAAATGGAAAGAAATCCAAGGACAGCAGTTTATTTTACCACATTGTAGCTTAAACTTCTGCACAAATGTGTGCCAATTGACAGTATGCAAAAATTAAGTTATCTATTATCCACTCTGATATGGCAAGCCATCTCCTATTGAATGAGTTATTTCTCATAGGTAGTCATAGTTTGTACACAAGTGCTTTGATCAAGGGCAGAGATGGAGAAATACTGATTCCACACAGCAGCAGGAGACAGACCCTGCCCTTTTTGCTGCCCATGTAGTACTTAGAGAATTGCTAAAAAGGCATCAAACATTACACTTTCTTGTGATATGCAGTATTATCGGCTTCCTAGTTTTATAGCGTGTCAAGGTCTGGTGAAGTTACTTCAATTTATTTCTACCATGAATTGAAGGGAAAAAGAATTGTGAGCACAAGTACTAGAAGGCTGAAAATACAGATATGTACGAATAAAGGATTGATGTCTAAAATGAACGCTTCTGTTTGTTGATCACAAGCTTCTTTCTGTGATTGTAATAGCTATAGCAGGAAAATATTGGAATGAACTCAGCAAACAATCAACCATTTGGACTAATGTTAATATTTAAGACTGTTAATGGGTGGATAGCTACCAAAACAATATTTCTATATTGTAACCAGTTTTTTTTAAAAAAAACAGCATTGTTCAAATCTCATTAAACCACTTGTGAAAGCTGTCCCACTGACCTGACCAATATTCCTTATAAAACCTCTCATATCTGGGAATGTCCCATATAACTGAGGTGGAGCCAGAGCTGGCCTATTCATCCCCTAGAAACGGTTAAATCCTAAAAATAAAGTAAAACTGCAATACAAGAATCCCTCTAACTCTACTGAAATACATCATCATCTTTTTCTCTTCTAACAGACATCTAACCATGGCCTGCAAATTATGTGTTTCCAAAGCACATCTTTACAGAATATAAAAGTCTATAAAATTTCTACATAAACTTGGCTTTTGCATTTTAAGGATTAATATGCTGGTTTAATCTCAAATGTATCAGCTAAAACATTAAAGAAAAGGCCATTGAAGAAATAGTAATGAGGAAGAACCTGACACACGGGTGTCCTGGTGGTTAGTGCTAGGAGAAAAATACTGTGGGATGCGTTACCATTTACATAAACTAATGTCTATATAGATTATGTTAATTTAGAATTGAAGATTATCTTTTACATGCTTTTTTAAAAGAATTAAAGTTATTCCATTTATTATACATTACAAGAAGAATGGTCAGGTGACTTAAAATGGATTTGAAGCAGCAGCAAAATTGAAACAAGCTTGGTATGACTCAACAGATAACTGGTTTATATTTTAATTTTCTGGGGGAAGTAATCAACAATTGCTTATTTGCAATATATTCTGCTCTCCTCAGAATCTCAATATATCATACATTTTGCTTAAAACTCCAGTGGAGTCAGGCTAAGATGAATTGATCAAGTAACAATTCAATATCCTTTAATGATTCCAGATGGGAACTAACAGTCACTTCTGTCAGACTGGATGCACACCATAGGGGCAACCTTTCAGTACAGAAGAAAGAGAGGAGTGGAGAAAGGGGATAGGAATTCAGCCAAAGTGTCCTCTCCATTAGAATGCCCAAGGAAAGGATATTTTGTATTGGCTACAGAAGCAGTATAAGAACTGGGAGAGTAGTAATTCATTCTGTAAGTCAACAAGATTCTTCTGTGCTTGCAAGCCAGCAACCTATTCACCTTTAGACATTCAATATGCATTTAATGCTTTATAAATAAGCAGAGTAATAATAATAATGTACGAAGAAAAGGGTACTACAGATTGGACTGAATATCCTGGTTCTCACTGCTTGACACATATCCCTGACTTTACATCCTATTTAATGATACATAAAAGATAATTACTTCAGTCTGGAGCATTTGTAAGTGTTGATCATGCTCCCTATTCTCCACATTTAACCTGCTTCACTTCAAGCTAGGCACACTGCTTCAGCTGTATTTATGTACTAGGTGCAGGGGGGTTATAGTGAAAAATGGTTGTATCATGTGTGAGAGTGACTAGTCCAGCATGAACAAAAAATTTCAGGCTATATTCACAAAACTGTGGGTTTGATGCTTCAGTTTTCACTTGGTAGTAACCATTTTATCCAATCATCTCCTTTCATAAGCAAGTTGCTAGTTCACGTCACTTCTCCAGTGAGTGACTTGAACTTTAACATACTAACAAAAGATAAATTACAGATTACTCCAGCTAACAAAAAAATGTATTATAGCTACCATCACACCATCACAACCTATAAACATAGCATCAATGTAGTTCTGAGAAGTACTAAATTTTTGTACTTTAAAATGATATTTTTTTTGTAAAATTTGGGATTTTATTAATTTCTTGCCCATATAATGGATTACTTAGTAGACCTGAATGATTAGCAAATTCAACCAAATTAAAACATGTTGGTTCAAGTTTTATCCTGAATGCATATACACAGACAACATTAAACATTGTGACTTAAGCTGTTCTAATCCAGACATCAAATATATAAAAAAGGTGTCTGCTGAAGAGGCATCAATGTGTGTCATCTCTGATGACAAAATAATTATTAAGCCACTTAACTCATCAATATGCCTGACAAGAGATTAGTATAGAACAGGGTCACTGTAGACATGACATGACATTTTCTACAATTTTCCTGGTTTAGAAATTCACAGCTATTTTCTACAAAAGGGGTAAATACTTGCAAAGCTTATTTAGAATCCTTTAACATTCTAGTGTTTCCCATAAGCCTTCTCTGACATTTGACCTACCTCTCACAGGTCAGGACATTTTATCTGGGTTAGGAATAATTACAACTGACAGCAGCTCATAGCTGTTTTTTCCCTAGTCTTAGTTATAGAGAAAGAAGAACAGAGACAACAGATTAGGGGATTGTTCTGCAATCCAATTTGCAGCCTATTAGAGTCCTGAACAATCTTTTATTCTTGCTGGATGGGCTCATTTATAAGTTTATCTCATGGAAACTTTGGTCACAAGGAAACCCATGTGACAAGAAATTTGATAAACAATTCTTAAAGAATTACTGTCAGAAATCACTTCCATGGAATCTGATGCATTATCAGAGCATTCAGTATCAAGGAATAATGCTGGTACTTTTGCAAGTAGGCATTTTCTAAAGTACTACTAAAAAAAGACATTGAACTCTTTTGAAGACTTTCATTATACCTGTTTTCTTCACGAGGGGTTCGTCTCATCTTCAGATGGGTCCTGTCACTGTTAATTTAAAATTTATAGTAGATACAAGCTGATTCATTGTACAATTACCTCTTATAGCCAGAGTTTAGCATTAGGGTTAAGTACAGCCCACATCAAAATAAATTCCTAAGGCCTAGGCATTAAATTAGAAAAATGGGCTGTAACAAAAGTTCACAGTAGTTCTTTAATCTGGGATAGGTCTCCTCCTTTCTGGGAGAAGTTTTTTAGTTATTTCTTATTTAGATACTAATATTTGTCCTTAGAAATAGCAGTTAGCATCTTAGCAGTTCAGCATCTTCTAATCCTTGATGGTTTTCTTCTAACAGAATTCCTTCATCATTAGATGAAGACATTTAAACAGCATGAACCACTTCTCAACAGCTATCCTGCATATTTCCCAAATACTTTATTTTCTTGAAGAGGAAACTTTCCCCAGTCTATTGTAGAAGATTGTGTTTAAACTATACAAATGTGTAATTGCACGAGGGTCTCTCCAGCACCATCCTCCAGCCTCTCGCAGAACTGGTGCACAGTAGCTGTGGGGTAGCCACCTCACTCTCTCTCTTCCAACCTCAGTTTTAGTAATGCTTAAGTATCCCACTTAGCCCAGAGAGAAGGCAGGTTCCAGTCCTTTCAAAAACTTCCTGCAAACAGAAAAGCCCTGCTGTCTGGCAAGACTGCCACTGCCTCTGTCCTATGATTTAAAATTAAAAAATAAAAAGTGGCTTTTCTTAAAGACTGAATATTTATTGTTACAGGTATTATCATTCAAGAGTCTGTGTCTCTGTTACTCAAATAGACAAGAAATCTGTGCTTTGTCCCACTAACGCCATTACCAGCCTCAGTCATCAGGGTACGCTGGCAACAATAACTGTTGAGAAAAGCACAGAAAGTTACAGCAAACTTAATTATGAGTGTGTCTTCAGCCTGAAGCCTGGATTTCCATTGCTGTGGAAGTACTGCACATGTACCTATGTCTTCCATCTCATTGCACCCACTCCATGTGTGTGCAGGTTTTACGTAGCTTTTCATGCTCTGGCACTCAGTCACAGTCCAGGACAAAGTAGACAAGTGTGGAAGTTTGGTTTTGTCAACACAATCACTGATCTCTGAAGAAAAGATGGTTTTGAGCTTGTATGAAAGAGGTAGCTCATTTTGAATCCTCTTGTCAAGTTAAAAATGTAGACTTACTGCCTTAGTTGAAAAAGTGGGAGACTTAGGTTTTGTTTTGGTTTTCAGCTATTACTCTTTTTGTCTCTAGATAAAACCCAGGTTAACTGTGTGGCTGCTTTAAAACTCCCATTTACGCATTAAAATTAATTCCTACCACAAATAATGAATAAAAGGACCCCATTTATTAATGACAAGAGGGTTTTTAGCTGAAAATCTCACTTTGGGAAGCCACACAATTACTGACAAATGACATAGGGCATCTAGAATAAGACTATTTTGTAATGTTTTTCTTAGAAGGAGGAAATTATTTAGCTATGGTGTGAATTAAACAAAAGCAGATCAAATTGTATGATGCAGTAGAAATAACATTTTCAATTACTGTTCCACTATTATTCTGTAAAATCCCATCTTTCATGGGTACACTCTTTGGGTCTAAATTGTATAGAATAAAATACATAATAGCATGGCAAGACAGGTCTAAAAAATGAAAAAGTAATTTCAGTTTGACATTAAGATATTTTCTTATCATTGTCACAATGCTAACATCATTAAAAATGTTCTCAACACTGATTACTGAACTATTTTTTAATATCACAACTATATTTTTAACTGTATGTGCAGTTTTATATTGCTTAATACATTTACTATGTCATTTCACCATAGCCCTCACTAAATTAGATTAACAAGATATGTGACCAGTTATTAAAAGGAGAAGTGTTCGTTAAATGGCAACAAAATAACTGTGACTGAAGATCTGATGAAAGACCACAAGGAAAGAAACATCTCACAACAGCAGAACAATTCATAAGTCTGCAGTGCATGTTCTATTTATTGAATTTTACTCATTCATACTATTAAGTGAATGTAAAGAACACCATACTCACTTTCCATGTATTCTGTTGGGGGGAAGGTTTAATATCACTGCTAGCACAGTAGAATATGAATACCTTAGTAATTTTAGAAGACACTCTGTTTCTTTGTGTCCCTCACCAGGCTTTTTTTATCTACTGTATGACTGAAGTAGATTTTCTTTGTAGTACTGAATTTTTTGCTGCTCTGATGAAGTGTAGAAATGAATTCAATGCTGGAATTCAGCACAATCTACATATTATGGGTAACACCCACTGAGGTTGGTAACTCCCTTCACCAGGGAATGATAGGTGTTGATGATGATCACACTCAAGACAGTTGTGCTAGCTTAGGTAGCTGAAGTAATTTCCATGGAGACCTTTGGAAATCACAGTTAAAGCTTTAAACACGGGCATATTGCATGCAGAGCAAAACCAAGGGAGCCATCTAAGCTGGGCAGTAGGGACAGCTAAGAATACTTGGGCAAGTTCTTAGACTGCTCTCCTAGCACACTTAGGTAGCTAACTGTGGCAGGAAGACGCTAACTCCTCAGAGGATTCACAGCTGTGCATCCTCCTTTACGAGCTGACAGCAAGGATGTTTCAGGCATTTGCTACAGCAGTGCTGCCCTCTTCCCTTCCCAGAGGCCAGGATACAGAGCAATTACAGAACGTGTGCAAGGCACAGGTCCCCACCTTCTCCCCTGCCAGAACACAGATTTAAAGCAGGAGTCACCCTCCCATAAGTACTGCATTAATACCTTGGGTTATTTTTGGGTTCTTGTGAATCTGCTCTTTCTTATAGAACCTGAGATCTCCCAGAGGACTGTCTACAACACCAAGCTTGATTTACTTTTCCTTCCTCAAACCCAGGGAAGTGCAGGAGAACTTTGGAATTCTGAATCCAATGCCCTGCTATTCAGCCACCAAACTTTTCAGTAACCTGGCAATTTCTACCTTAACACTGCTTAAAATTTGACTTCCTCCTACTAGGAGGCAGAATGTGTTGCTCTAATGAGCTAGAAACCTTCAGGTTTTCAGTCTGTGTTTATTCCTGTCTGCTATTTACACTTGGTTGTTCATGTGTCAATAGTGTCTCATTCACTGCCCAGCATATTTTTACTTGGCCACCCTATGCCTTCTCAGTCCCTGTTCTGTTAGGTCAAACAATGCTGTCTTTCAGGTGAGCTCAGGTAGGGTTAAAACAAATGGAAATTTTTCCTCTTCCTTCTTTATTAAAACCAAAGTAATAATTCCCTTCCTTTTTCCTGTTCCCACAGCTCCCCCTCCCGTTTCCATTCATTCAGGCCGTTGGGAAAAGGCGACAGCACCTGAAGCAAACTCCCTTTCCCTGCCACAGTATGGGAGCCAGTGTGAAATGCAGTCTGTTAGTATGCAGTGAGTTTAGTTACGCTAAAATTCAATTAGGCTCATAGGCAGTTGAGGAGCAAAGACACCAGGACAAACCCAGCCCTTTTTTTCATCTGTGAAACCATCAGGCTAAATTGTTTTCCCACATATGTAAATATTACTCTGGCTGAGAGTTTGCATTCATACAAGAGCAGATTCACCCTCTGACCCAGCTATGTAGGCTCTCACGCCTCTTGCAATTATCTCACATCTGTTCAAAAGAGAACTGACCTATACGTGGGTGAAGGTCTCTGCCAGCTGATGTATTCCCCCAGGAAGAAAGTCATGTCATCTCATCTCATCCATCTCATGTCACACTGGTGTGAGACATGGGCACAGGGATGCTTTTATTATAAAATCTGGTGAGCACTGTGTTCTTTAAATTTAACCTTTACTGTAAAGCCTAAAAATTCCAAGAAGTTGCAAAATGTGTTGATTTCAATGTTTAATGCTACAATTTTAAAAGCCATGTATGTTTGCAAGTAAAAGTAGCAAGAACTAGAAGGAAAAAACAAATTTGAAAAATCTCAAGCTAATGGATATTTTAAATGTTATGCTTTTAAATGCTGCAAAAATACAGGTTTAAATGATTGCTGTAAAGACATACATTTATAACATTTGCCTCCAATCCTTACAAGTGGATTTTTGTACCTGTAAGTAAAGACAGGTCACTTCATAGCCTGTGAGTTTTGTGCCTTTTACATTTAGCTATTTATCACAGTTTTCCATGTCATAGGTATTCTAGAAATAATTTCTATTACTACATATAAGGTGCTGTAAGAATGCAATTGCATTTCCCATCTACAGCTCTTCTGCAAACCAGAACCTAAGTATCTATCAACTCAAAAATTCAAACCTAATTTATTATTGGATAAATTACTATAGAACCCTGATGTGCTACAGACAAAAAAAAATGGGGAGAGAAAAGAACTGAATAAATAAAAGAGTCTAACTCAGGTGCAGACCTCCTCATACTAGCAAACCTCCATCAACCTCCATCAACCTCCATTTCTAAAACTGAGAGCACTTCCCTGTTGCAATATGTCTGTAACCATACTAATTCCTGACAAGTTGAAGAGGACACTAGGAGAACTAGCATCCAATTCAGTAGTAAACATATTAGAATATATAACATAAATCTATATTATATATTCTATAATATAGAATATATAATTCTTCCTTTTGTAAATATCAGCAGCTCAGACTATCAGTTAAATGACATGCATCCCTACCCACATTACTACACCATTTTTCTGCTTTGGGCCTGCATGGGGTTTTTTTTAAGTCATTCTGATGAGCAAAACTTGTTTACTCAAATCAGTTACACATGTATGACAATGAGCCAGTGATCAAGAATAAAAGTTTCAATGTCTTCCACTCTTATAGTTTAACTCCCTCATCCCCATTCCACAGATGCATTCTGCAATCTACAAATACCACACATCGCTGACATTGTCACATCATCAGACTTTGCAGCATCTACACCAAGCTACCCAGCACAATGACTGGCCCATATTTCTCTTTATTATTTACTAGGTCCTCACACGTCTCATTAAGTTTTAACAACACATTTCCTGAAGCCTGCCCCACCTACTTTTTTCAGTATGCACTGTTGGCCAGCACTGTGCATGATAAATATGATGGATCAGCTGCATTAGTGGACAAGGAAAGGGCTAGAGACGTCATTTACCTGGACTTCTATAAGGCCTTTGACAGGTGCCCACGATATCCTTCTCTCTCAGCTAGAGAGCTGGATTTGATGGGTGGACTCTTTGGTGGATAAGGAATTGATTGGACACCAAGAGGAGACTGGTCAATGGCTCAGTGTCCTGATGGACATCCGTGGCGAGAGGTGTCCCTCAGGAATCTGTATTCGAACTGGTGTTTAATATCTTCATTAAAAACATTAATGAAGGGATCAAGTGTGCCCTCAGCAAATCTGCTGAGTGGTGTGATTGACAGTCCTGAAGGATGGGATGCCATCCAGAGGGACCTGGACAAGCTCAAGAAGTGGTCCATGGGAATCTCATGAGGTTCAACCCAGACGAGAATAAGGTGCTGCACCTGGGTTGGGGAAATCCCTGGTATCAATCCAAGGCTTGGGGATGAACAGATTGAAAGCAGCCCTGCTGAGAAGGATTTGGGGGTGTTGGTGGATGAGAGGCTGGACATGACCTGGCCATGTGCCCTTGCAGGCCAGAAAGCCAAATGTGTCCTGGTCTGCACTAAGAGTAGTGTTGGCCAGCAGGGCGAAGGAGAGGATTCTGCACCTCTGCTCTGCCCTGGTGAGACCCCACCTGGATGTACCCAGGTCCAGGGTCCTCAGCAAAAACAGGGATTACACACCAGGAGTGGGATTCGCTTCATCTAGAAGCAGAGAGCCTACTAAGAAATGATTCTGTTCTGGTTTCCTAGGTCCTGCATGCAGTCAAGAGGGAGAGGCAAGAACATCCATCAAACCATTCAACTCAGATGTCTAATTGCCTTAGACAGACAGGAGCTGTGTCCACTGCCTATAGGAGACAGCTGCCCTAGGGAAGGTGCACAGGTGACAGATATCAGGACATGAATCCTATGCTATGGCAGAAGATTCCTCAAAGCATTGTGTGTCCAGTGTAACTAACTCCTATTGAAATCAGTGGACAAACACAAAGACTAAATGTATATTTAGCTAAAATAAAGCAGAAGTTATAAAATTATAACAGCAAATACTGGGAAAAGTTGCTCAAGTACTGCTATATTTTTTCAATAAAATCTTTGCTTTACTTGGAAATGCATCTGATGCATCCTGTTAGGGAATAACCAATCACAGAAATGTAAAAGATGCTAGATGCCTGGTGCAGAAATGTAGACTTCAGAATTTTTTTTCTTTTTCCATTTAAACCACTTAACACACATGCATCATAAACAAAAGACACTTACACATTGCCAACCTTCCAGATGTTCCTGGCTTCCTTTGTGTGCTATACTATTGCTAAAAAAGGCTTTTTGTTCAAGAAAAGCCTTAGTTGACAAAACTTCACTGTTTGAAGGGTATTGCCCCTGATGTGTCTGATGGATACTAAGTACAAATGAATAAATTAACTTCTTTCATAAATAAATAGAGCTTGCAAGTAGCAATCATAGATCTAAATGTTAAAATATGGAAAGATTTTTGTGGTCACAGGGAAATGTTCTAGGTTAAGGCCTGACATTAAACCTCCATCAAAGTTTACTGCTTCAGACTCATCATCTGTCAATAAAGAGAAAATAAGTAATATTTTACCTCTCAGGTTAAGTAGAATCTATGAAGGTGAAGTAATACTAATAGCTTGTTCTCTCAAAAAGAAGTTTTTGAAAAGAGAAAGAAAAGGAATGTAAAACAGATGGAAAAGACCTTTTGATAATCATCTGTCATTAACTACACATCCAGTCTCTAAAAAATAGTAGATTAATGATGGTAACCCATATAACAAAGATTTCCTTCTACACCTTTGTACACTCTAAGACACCTTTTGACTCCAGTTTCCACCTCAGCATCAGAATATCATATTGCAGATGCCCAGGGAACAGTTGTGAAGCACGGGAGGAAGCAGTTCTCAGCCTGGTAAAAGCCATTTAACTTGATGTCATTTCAAGCAAAATTTGGACAGCCAAAAGGAAAGATTTGTTCCAAAGAGCCAAGAAAGCTGACAGTCCCATCAGAGGAGCAGCATATAAATGCCAGCAGCATTTCTGTGATCTCAGATTATTTGCACTGCCAGACTAGGAAGCTGCTGATTTAAAACTGTCTCTGCTGATTTAAAACTGTCTTTGCTGATTTAAAACTGTCCTATCCAACATAGGAAGGACTCAGCACCATCAGAGCATTTGGTGGTTCCAAATGTACCACAAGAACACAACGCCCACCAATCCAGCCTAAAGGACCGGGAAGCAGTCATTATATAATCAACAAGATATAAAAAAAATTATGGGTAGAGAAAAGTGGGGAAATATTGAGAAGTATTTGTATTTTCCCTCTTATAGAGTGCCCAAGTGGGAACAAGCAACTGAAAATCACGAGAGAGAAATCACTGGCGACTTTTCTGACAGTGACATTTGTACAGTCCATCAATCTCATACTCTCAGAGAAATGGTCATAGGATTGACAAGTGACTGGCAGAAATACCTCTGGAATAATGGTGGAAGAGTAGTATAACAGGCATCAAGGAACGATTTATTGCGGAGTGCTACTTAAAAAAATAGGAAGGCTCCAGTATTGAAAAACTTCATCCCAAATCTGCAGCAAGGTCAGTAATTTTAAGCAGTTTCCAAAATGGGCGACACTTACAGATCCTAGGCTCAGAGATTTTAAGGCCTCTTAAAATCAGTCTTAATGGACTGTTCTCATCATCTTCTCTGCTTGCCTGCACAGCACAAGCTGTAGCATTCCACCTAATGACAACTTGTAGAATTAAAACATATGTAACTATTATAACTTCTTTCACACTTGACTTGACGTGCTGTAGGTGTTGGTAAAGCAACATGCAATGAGATGAACAGAAAGTGAAGATACAGTCACTAGCAGAGCCTATAGTGGCCACAGTGCCAAGGTTTCCACCAAACATGGGGAGTTTAGCTGCTGAATTCTTATGTGGGATTTTAATGCATATTATAAAAACAATGAAAAAAGTCACAATGTTCAACTACTCACAATACATGTGACTGAGTCTTTATATAAAATATAGGGACTAATTTGAAACTCTCTAAAGGAAATATAACACTTTTTTTGCATTCCAGAGGGATTTTCATCTCTTATGTATATACAATATTACACATAGGTATGGATCTTCTATCTGTATTCTCTCACAGATGAACTATTTTCATGAAGATATATAAAAAGTACTATACCAGTACTAGTAGTAGGAGTAGTACTCTGCACCATCTAGGATTTTATCTGTGAACATAAGAGAGACCTCAGAATCTACCAAGTGAAGGAGCATAAAAATTAATTTTCCATAATGATGACGAGATAAAATGCATACACTTGGCTTAAAATCAACTGCCTGCCTTTATGTCATGTAACTATTTTATTACTTGAGAATAACATCTTTCTCATGCAAAACCCCACTTTGAGTCACTATACATCACATACTATTAGTCTTCACATCATTCACACAGGAAATACAATGTGTACAGCCAACAGCAGAAGTGGTTTTCTGTCCCCATACTCTCTTCAATGAAAAAAATATATTAGGGGTTTCCGTGCCGCAGGTGGTTTTTCTCCCGTTTTATTTTTCATTGTCTCTAACTACTAGAAATGAAACAATGGATTTTCACACGTTAATGCATCTGAATAGATGTTTAAGATCTAAAAGCACAGATGGTATTGGAGGTGAGCCAACTCTGAGGCTTATTTTGTAGCTTGAAGCTTTTTTTCAGCTGATCTGCATTCAGAAGGCACCATTGGGCCCAAGAAGCAAAAGACCCAGAGTATTCATGGGCATAGGCAGAGATTCTTGTCTCTGTGTAGGCTGACTTAAGATCTATGCTGTAGCTTTGCCAGATTTCCAGCATGTGGTTGGTATGCAACGACACATCTGCTCCGACTGAATGGGAGGGAGGGAGATGCATGAAAATGGCTACTATTTAAAAATAATGCTTTTCTGGGGCTGAATCAGAAACTGCCTGGAACAAGAGATATGAGTTTAAGAGGAAGAATATCCAAGTTAGTGAAGGTAAAAATAAGCATTAAAAATTTTTTTACTGTTTGACTTTTATTGAACTCATATATGTCAAATGTGAAACATTTTATTCAAGGAAATTATTTTTCTTTCAGAAATACTCTCCTTTTATTCTATTTAATTTAATTTTCTGACACCTTTACACTGACAATCCCTTAGCCAGCATCCTCAGCACATAACTGCTGTAAGTTCAGCTTTTCGTCAGAGGACGGGTAGCACAACCATTAAAAAGATGTGCAAAAGTACTAGAAAATCTCCATTTCTGCTTTGTTACTGCCATGAATTCTCTGAGAAATTGAATCTATATAAAATAGTCTTTCTGTGCTCTCCTTATTCTTCTGTAAATTTTCTGCAAATTTCATTTCATTTTTAGTGCCTGGAGGGTCAAATAAGATTCTTCCATGCACAGGACAGAAATGCAGAAATAGACAACCTCTGTTCTAAAACTATCATAATATTAACTGATAGGGTACTAAAAATTGTGGGGAAAAATGAAAAAAAAAAAAAAATCCCAGGGTACAGGAGCTTATGCAATTTTGTTAATATCTCTGCCGGCCGNCATGCAAGGGGTATGTTGCTATGCTATAGGACAGCAACACAATTTATTCAAGTTAATATAAAAACCTAGCAAATTAATCTAGATGGATCACTTGAAGGCCAGCTGTGTGCCTGTGTCTTATCCACTAATAAATTTAAAAACAATATAATTCACTTATATGGATATTGTGATATTAATGAATCTATCTTTTAAGAAGAGACAAAAAGAGGCATAGAAATATTGTAAAGTATGTTAAATTCAACTTTAGTCAAATATTTGAGATATAAATTTCTGTGTCACAGAATCCCAAAAATCCCACAGAACGAAAGTTGATGTTCCAATGCCATTGTCTATATAGGAGAAACATGATGGTCCAGCTGTTTCCATAGGCAGAACAGCCTTGCTAGTGAAAAAAGGACTCCAAAAACGTGTGCCCAGGTGGCCAAGAAGGCCAATGGCATCCTGGCCTGTATCAGGAATAGTGTGGCCAGCAGGACCAGAGAAGCAATTCTTCCCCTGTTCTTGGCACTGGTGAGGTCAGACCTTGAGTCCTGTGTCCAGTTCTGGGCCTCCCAGTTTTGGAAGAATGTTGAACTGCTAGTGCATGTCCAGAAAAGGTAACAAGGCTGGTCAAGGGTCTGGAATACAAGTCCTGTGAGGAGCAGCTGAGAGATCTGGGGTTGTTTAGCCTGGAGAAAAAGGAAGCTCAGGGGTGACTTTATCACTCTCTAAAACTGCCTAAAGGAGGTTGGCCCTTGGGGGTTGGCCTCTTCTCCCAGACAAGCAGTGACAGGACAAGAGGACACAGTCTTAAGCTGCACCAGGGGAAGTTTAGGGTGGACACTAGGAAGAAGTTCTTCACCGAAAGGGTGACTGAGCATTGGAATGGACTGTTCAGGGAGGTGGTGGAGTTGCTCTCCCTGGAGGTGCTTAAGACTGGATGTGGCACTTAGTGCCATGGTCTAGTTGACAAGGCAGGTCATAGGTTGGATTTGATGATCTCAAAGGTCTTTTCCAACCTAGTTGATTCTATGACTCTGTCATCAATTTGAGTATTTCGTACTCCCCTTTCAAGAAGATGCTGTCCAACACAGTTATATGGTGCCCTAATTCCAGATTTCTGAAGGTCCTACATCATCTAATTTCATCATTTTTAAGCACTAAATTATGAACAAATAAATATACCTCATTGCATAATGAGAACTGCATTCCTTATTAGTGTGCTAAATACTGAAGCAATTAGAAATTTATGTGGCCTAGAAACCAAACTTCATCTCTGATTTTTCTTTCAAATTAATCCAGCTTGCACACCTAAATGCACAGGACATTTGTGGGGAAAAAAAAAAAAGCAAGGGGTGACAGTTTTTGCTCACCATTCAGACATCTCCAATTTTATAAAGCATTATTACAAAGCTACTAAAAACCCTACTATAATTCATCTCATGGATCTAATTACTTATTCCTCCCTATTGAGTCCAAAATTTTTGGCCTTTCTCTATCATCATGTCTTAGCATTTTCGCTTTGATCTAAGAAATAGCTGACTAATATCTCTTTGCAGTTCATCAACTCTCTACTGATTCTTAAATGTTAATTAAATGCATTTTCAGCCTCACCTGAATTTTTCAGCTTCCCTATCAATATAATTTTTTTTCCAGTCTATAATAATTTAATTTTGGAAGAAATTTTCACATGTAATGTTTTTATACAAAAAGCAATTCATTTCATTTCAGTGATATTTAAGAAATATGCTACAAATCACCTGTAGCTAGTTTATATTTGCTTAAATAACCATATGTCAAATCATTCATTCTTTTCTCAACTTCATAAATTTGGAATAATAAAGCAGTTGAAATATATGTTCTTGTATCAACTATACACCAAATAACTTGTAAATCAAATGTACAAAGACAAGGGAATTCAAAGGATGCATTTATTATGTCACTGCAGATAAGTTAATAATGCAGATGTCTAATTATGTAATTAGATTTAGCATTCAGATGCCACCCATGATTAACTTAATTACAGAATGAATTTAAAAATCAATCCTGCAAAAGGTAAACTTTTACTATGGGGCTGCTCAATAATTTTTTTCAAATATTGCAGACAAAGATGTGAAGTATTTAAGATACCACTAAATGCAAATTAATAGTGAAATAATTTGTATGTGTGTTTCTTCTTAACAGAAACATACTCATACATCAAATTTATAGTCCATTACTTTATCTAGTAGATAGCAGTAAAAATGAAGATAATGCAGATTTCTAATTATATCTGGAATAGTATATAAAAAAAAGCATGCAATTTTTCACTAAATTTAGCCTTCTCTAAAGAAAAGCAAAAATCCCAGTTGGTCAAGAAAATGCTCCGCATTTTTGTGATAATGACCTAGAGACTATGCATGGTGATGCTGATTAAAACATGAAAGAGCTGTTTTAAGTCATGTAATTCAGTCATAACTGAAATCATAATTTGTCTAAACTTCAATAATCATCAAGAAAGCAATAAGATAAGTTGACAGATTTCCCAGCAGTATTTCAAAATGACCAGGGAAATCTTAAAACTCTGATCATAGTTTGAACCCAACCCATTACAAACACAGATTGGTGAAATCAAGCATCCACGTTTTATTAACAGATACTGAAAAAAAGCTTCAAAACTCTTAAGTAAAAATATGCTTCACTGAGAGCAGAATCAAGCGACTCTCTACACATACGATGTACCAAATCCGAAACCTATTAGAAGTTGGAGAGAAATTCCTACTGATCTCAGTGTGCTTTGGATCATGTACTATCAGGCTCCCTCAAAGATTATAAAACAGTTATTTTAAAATTGTTAGCTTAAAGTAAAAGCACTGGAGCGAATGGTACATGGCTCCAGTATGGGCTCCAGAACAGCACATGGCTCCAGTATGGGCTGTGCAGGACCGTGACCTTGGATGAGGCAGTCTGAAATGGCTCCACAAACGTAGCTATTAAAACCACAACTGTTTCCTAGATCCGTATTTGACTAGTAAAAGAACACCAACTTTCTTTCTGTCCTTGATCCCAGAAAGGGGAATCCAGCAAAATATCACCAGGGACAGGCTCTGTGAAGGATTCTTCATTCTTCTGTTTCCCTGCTAGCTTAAGATAGGCCCCTCAGAAGTTCTCATCATTCGTAGGGTACATAGCTTAAGGTTGAAAGATGTAGAAACTACCTCTTTTAGTTAATGAAAAAAATCACTGAAATTTTAAGGCCTGATCAAATGAAAGTTAAAGATTCCCCATAATTTTGCTGATGCAAAAGGGAATACCTGAACTGGAAGAAGGTTAAGGCAGGTGGATGGCATATTTACGATACCACATGAATTGTCCCACATGAATAATACCTCTACTCCAAGAAAATTTCACAATCACCGAAATTGTATTTTTGATGGAAATGGGACTAATGCTAACACTAAATCTGGCCAACTGCAGCCTTGTGTTTGGGGCCACGTGCCCTTGAGTTCTGTGGCAGAGGAGCTCAGCAGTGTGCACCTGCAAATCAGAAAGCCAACCTCATTTTGGGCTTCATCAAAAAAATTGTGGTCAGCAGATGAAAGGAGGTGATTTCCTCCTCTACTCTGCCCTCATGACATGCCACCTGAAGAACTACATCCAGGTCTAGGGGCTCCAACATCAGAGGGACGTGGACCTATCAGAGCAAGTCCAGAGGAGGCCACAGAAGGAACACCTCTCTTGTGAAGACAATTCACTTTGCTAAACAGCACAGTGGGGAGAGGGCTCATAGGCTTCTTCCCATCCCTTGTCGTTGCTGTTAACCACTGCAATCTGGAGTGTGGAGGAAATAATATTGGAGTTCAGAGTTGTTTACACTCACTTCTGCATGACCCATAGGTAGGGGATATTTTTTTCACTGCAAGGGTGTATAAATCATACGCTCTACTCAAATTCGCAGCAAATTTCAGTCCATTTCAGTACCCCAGTACAGTCTGTTTAATAATAATGTGTTTGTGTTCCAAATGTGGATGTTTCTTTGTCAGATGAGATTGTCTTCATTCTTTATGTACTTTACATACCTATTTTTTTTAAATTCCTTGCTTTTTTATATCTTAAAAATTAAAAAAAAAATAATCTAAATAAACAAAGGGTATCCAGAGAGGTAATTGTTGCTGTCTGAAAATCCCTCAGCAGTACAATTTCTTCCAACAGCACCAGCTCATGAGGCTTTAATTAAATTTTACTTTTTGGAAGAACCCACTGACTTTACAAAATTTTTAAAGAAAGACTTTGAAATAAAATATTACTGTCATTCCTTTTTGAGGCTAAGAGGTTCATTTCAATCTTTATATTTCGCTTAAAAATTACTGTAAGTGTAAAAAATAATCAAAATAGTATGTTTGAAATACCTTTTAACCAATTCAAGAAGTAACATTGTCAAAGAACACACTGTAAGATCACCAAGCTGAGAGGAGAGTTGAGATTTCTGTTTCCCTTTGATTCATAATGCAATTAATTTTTAGAATGTTGGAATTTCTTTCCAAACTGAAATACCAGGTCCTGACCAGATGGGCTGATTAGGGAAACAATATTTATTCCTCTAGTTTGCTGTCTGATTTTACTATCTTTTGAGTGTCAGAGCAAAACATTCAGAATAAATGATCAGTAAAGGTCATTCAAAATGAGTTAATATTTAAAAAAAAAATCCACAACATTATTACTGAGAATCTGCTTCTTCTACAGTGGCATCAGTTATATGTTTATCTTGAATTCTGCTTATGCACACCCACACTCCCACCAACATGGAGCTGGACACCTGCCCACACAAGAAATAAATAAGAGCATAAAAAACCAGTTACCATTAGGTACACTGCAAGAACTGCCAGATATGCACATCCTGCAAATTTATTTCAGCATGTAGCTTTAAAATTTATTAATTTAAAAAAAAAAAACAAAAACCCAAACAAACAAACAAAAAAACCCAAAAAAACTACACACACAAAAAAAACACCTTAACAGAGAAAAGCTTTTTCTGTTGAAAATTAACATCTAATATTACCAATGGCCAGAACTAATGCCCTCTGGTGTGTTAGATGATTTTCCCATGCACACGTATTCCTAGTAGCAAGAAATGCTGATACAGTTAAAATTCAAAAAGGAAACCCTGTCCCTGCAGCTGAGTACTAGCACTTTCAATGTGAAGAGAGCAACGTGTCTTGCACCACTCTGCAGAGATGAGATGGATCTTAAGACCTGCCCAGCTGCATCTACACTGCCATCAAAGTGGTGAAATTAATGCCAGCTGTGAGTTGCTCCCTGCTGTTCTCTTTGGAGCACTGCTGTGAACTGGACAGGTATAACCAGTCCCTGCTGCTGCTCAGTCCGATGGTTTTGGACAAAGATTTGTAAGGATACTAAGGTAACTAATTTAAGCCATTCTCCTTTTATCAAAAAATTAGATTAATATAGAAAATGGACAAATACTGTGTAGATGGCTCTTTAATGAGCCCATGAGAGGGTCTCATCCATTTTATTCTTATGTGCAGACCAGACCCATCCTAGTACTCCTCCCTTCCAACTATTAACAACAGTCTTTTTCTGATTAAAGTTTTTTTTGTTGCCAGCACCAAACAGGATTTTTAAATTCCCCAAACTCTAATCTTCTTTAATATGTCAGGATTGCCATGCTATCTAGGACATCCTACCAGCATGTTAAGCTTAAACATGTTTAAAACATTAGTGTTTTGGGAAGCAAGTGATAAATTCCTTCTTCCTTTTTCTCTCCTACTGTTCTGCTGCTCCTGCTTGTTCTCTCACCAGGTACAAATTGTCCCAGTCCTCCAGCTCTGGCTCACTCATCAGTGCTATCTAGTTCCTGCTTAGTGTGGTAGAAATGCTACTCCAGGCAGACCCCAAGACAGTGGCTGCACGTTCAGCTGACCCTACTGAATTTAGAGCCTGGACAGCTCTTAGCAGCTGATACAAAACCAAGTAACTGTCAAAGTAAACCACCAACTTTTTATCAGAAATAATCCTAAAATCATAGCACAGGGATGACCAAACACTCTGGTTTTACAGACTTACTGGATATCTTCCAGATATAAACCATCTAAACTGGCACCCTTAGCCTCAGTGAAAAAACAAAAACAAAAAGCACCTGTCTGTCTCTTGAGCTCTCCTAACCCAGCTCTCCTGAAACTGGCACTTTCTGAGGATCAGTACTTCAGTGTGCCATGGTCAAGCTTCCTTATGGAGGTGAAATATTATATCTTGTGTGGGTGCTTGAAGGTAAAAGCATTTCCCTATGGTGACAAATAAAAGTCTTCTTCAGCATCAGATGGTTTAGAGCTTATCCTCCCACTCCCATAACCACACACTCAAGGAAGGTATCCTTGAACTTCAGGTTATATCCTTGATAAGAATGGTCCTCGTGTCTCATATTGAAATGATGTCAAATTTCAACCAGGAATAAAAAAGGGCACAAGAGAGGACTCAAGTAGGTGATGTTTGCATAGCATGATGGAGACGAAACTGTGTCCAGTTCTGGGCCCCTCAGTCCAGGAATGATGTTTCGTTGAACGCATCCAAAAGAGGGCAAGAAGGCTGGTGAAAGGCTTGGAACACAAACCCTGTGAGGAACAGCTGAGGGAGCTTGAGTTGCTTAGCCTGGAGAAAAGAAGACTCAGAGGTGACCTTATCACTCTCTACAACTTCCTGAAAGGTGGTTGTAGTCAGGTGGGGGTTGGTCTTTTTTTCCAGGCAACAACTGACGGAACAAGAGGACACAGTCTTAAGCTGCACCAAGGGAAGTTTAGGTTGGATGCTAAGAAAAAAATTTTACTGAAAGAGTGATAAAATTCTGGAATTGTCTACCCGGGGAGGTGGTGGAGTCACCACCCCTGGATGAGCTTAAAAAAAGATTGGAAGTGGCGCTCAGTGCCATGGTTTAGTTGAGGTGGTGTTAGGGCATGGGTTGGAGTCGGTGATCTTGGAGGTCTCTTCCAACCTAGTGATTCTGTGAGTTCTGGCACCTAAAATATTTCAGAAAATTAATACTGAGCCAGACAGGAGCCAAGCCTAGCTTTTACCTGCTAGAAGAATTGGAGCATTCTTCCCAGAAGTAGTGATGAGGGCTTTTTAAATGGAAACAGGATTACAGGATTCAAATCTCTTCAGAGATAAGAGGGGTAAGGTTTCCCTTTCCCAGAGTGAGTGCTATGATTACTTGGCAATGATCATCACAAGTTCTGAATTGATTCAGACCTGTCAGCACTTGTTGGACAGTTAACATTGGCAGCTAAGTTCTGCTAACAGTTACTGGATCAAACTCCTGGGGACACTTGGACAAAGATGTGGCTTGAACTACAGAAGGGTGCCTTACTCACCTGCCCAGGATTCATCCGAATATGGATGGTAGCCTAAATAGATGTGCTTAGGGAGATTTCAGGTTGTCTGGCAAAGCACTTCCCGTGTGTACTAATAATGAGAAGCCCAGAAGACCCCCATTACCCCCATTACCATTCTCAGCAGGGCCTGGGGAAGACTACACACAGCAAAATATTAGCACCAGCCCTCTGACCTGAGGAAGATAAACCAGTTGAGACTCAAAGGCAGGACTGTCACTTTCCCATAGCACTGGGTGCTCTCAATCACATCCTCCACTTCAGCAGAGGTCAGCACTGCACTTCCCCAGTCATATCCCTTCCAGGTTAGTACTTCCTTGGCACCCTAACAGCCTGAGTGTGCTCATCGATCCACAGTGTAGCTAACATTCAAACTATACTCTGTTTAACGGAGTACGACAATTTTCAGCCAGAGATGGAAGAGACCGCATCCCATGGCCCAAAGGGACTATTTCACAGCCATTTTCCTTGCTTTATGTACAAATGACCTGGGTACAGATATAAAAGCAAACTCCCTCTTTCCGGTCTGGTACTGAGCTTAGATCTGTTCAAGAATAGCATTAACTTTTACACTGTTATTTACATGAATTTGTCATTTTTTAATTACTGCTGGTTCAGTCACAGAAAAAGCTGCTCTCTTCTTTTTAAGTAATGGCTGGATACAGGAATTATTCGTGGGTTACTGAACACATCTCTCGTCATTAGTCCACCATTCATTTCGGAAGAGGTTGATTACACTAACAATCCAACCATCACAAGAGACTTAGAGACGTAGTGGGCTTTTTTTTTTCCAATAAAACCCACACAACAAAATAAAGCAAATGTAACAACATGCATTCTGCTTTTCAGTACAGGAGTACTGTCTTGAAGAATCTCTGAAGAAGACAAATATTTTCCTTAAATTGTGTGAAGGAAAACATCAAATAATTATATGTACTTCAACATGCAATCTCTGTAATCAAAAAAATGAAAGGAAAGCCACAGTCACAGTGCAAAGGAACATACTGAGTGAAATTTGAGACCATTTTATTGATTTGTTTCATACATACCTGTCTTTCTCACTGCTGTTTAGCGTCTTGCATACCAAGATAGAAATGTACGTGTCTGCAGCAAGTGTCAAGTTCCACTTTACTATATGGTTTATTCACCAACCTATATCCACATAAAACACACTTACTGATTTCTTATTTTAAAGACATAGCTGATATCAATCCTGTACCATGAATCTTGGGATAATCTCGTACTCCTGTGCAGCCTTCTATTCAAGATCTTCACCTCTATCACACTGGGGTTAACACAAGAAGTTGTTCTCAACTTTGTATATCACTAACTCCATTCAGCTGTCTTCATGTTGAAATAAATGAAAAACAAGTCCTGTGAAAGCATTAACAAACTGCTACAATTACTGATAAACTACAGAAATCTGTTATTTTCTTACAAGCTTCTCCATTCCCCACAACTTCTTCTGAGATGGAATTAGGTCATTTGTAGCACATGCAGATTACATTTTCCCAGATGTCCCTGCTTAAGCACTATCTTTTCAATACATAATGTAAATTGTCATCAGAGTTAATGAATCTGTTTGCTGCCAATAACTTGCTGGTTGGATTTGGCACTTTCTCCATTAATGACTCACCCAGGAACCAAAAGTGACCTTTATGGATTTCTTATTCCATATAATTTTCATTCTAAGTAGCATGTTTTTACAAATTTTGTTTTAGTGTTCTTCATTAGCTCATCAGTGTTTTGTAGAATTAGTAACCTTATATAAGATAATATTTTCTTCTAAAATCATGAAGAAAGGCAAGAGAATCTCTAGCTTAAAATACCTGTTGAAAATAATTTCTTTAGGGAATAGTTACTGTAAGTATTGTATAAACAAAGAGTTTCCCTGATGCTTAACTGCTTAGGTCTATAAAAATTGAGAACAATGTATAAGATGAATAAGCACCCTACATATGTCACAGGAAGTTGGAAAAGCTGTAATCTAAAATAAATATTATTTTAAAAAAACATAGTTTTCCTAATATCCCCTTTATAGGGGATATCTTAGAAGATTACCCGGGACTTTTACAGGGAGAACCATGTATATATCTGACCCTTTGACAAGGAAATAAAATGCTGTATGCCACAGGTATGAAGAAGAAAAGGTGTCTGGGTTTTGTTACGCTGTGAATGAGCTGCTCTCCCAGAAGTTGTGGGATGGTAGGAAGAGCTTGTCCTGGGGCAAAGGGGCATAAGGCAGGCAAAGGGCTATCACAGATCAGCCTCTTCTCCTCCAACGTACATATGATACACCTCTAAAGGAATAGCTATCTGTTAGAATGAATATGTTGTTAGAGTGACCATCAATTAAATATTTTAAAAGGTGATACATGTTGATTTACTATAACAGTAGTTAAAACTTTTTCTGATATTTAACCTGTAACCTCCCAGGAGCAAGAGTCTGCCTACCCATTTTTCCCCAGAAGCACCTTAAAGAGTCCACATTAGCACAGCAATCAGCTGCACACTCTATTTTTAAAAGGTCATGAGAATTTTGAGAATATAACTTGAGAATTTAACATTAAAAATAATTTTTACCAAACCACAATAGCCATTCAAACATTGCAATCTGTAATTAATCAAGAAATTTATGAATCAGTAAAAACCTTCATGTTGACCAAGTGAATTTCAGTTTGCCTCTCCGTGGGCTGTCTCCCCAACAAAAAGCAAAAATATCCACAGCTGCTAGTGCTGAGTTACAGCAGACACATTGCATATACTTTTCACAATCACACTAACTTCGTTGGGACTGTGAAGATAGAGAACAACATTATGTCATGAATAAGAAATTGGGTCAAAAATGCACAGACATTTCAGTATAGTTTTTCCCTGGATAGCTGTTGGAGTGAGAGCTCCTCTGGACCCAGGCCCAGAGGAAAGCGACAGCACAGGGGTTGAATTAAAACCTTTGGATAAGCTGAGATACATGAAGTCACACCAAAGTGAAAGAGATATATAGATACAGATTTTTAACTTTTAGTAGAAATATACACTAAGTGCTTTAAACATTGAAAAATGCAGCAAAGAGACCTTAAACACAGTTCTTACTGCAGCAGTGTTACCTTTTCACAGAATTTCTTTACTTTAGACAAAAAATAGATAGAACTATACTGTTCACATTTTTTAGATAGAGTGTTCACATAAACAATAAGAGCTGATAGAAACTATATACTCAAATCTGTGTAATACCTATGTAATACTTGTGCAAGATTTATGGCTGTTAGAATTAGACCAGGATAGGTTAAGAAAAGAAAAACTAGAATCATGTCCCAATTTTATTGGTCAATTAGCAAATATAATCCACATTTCTGTAAGTTTAGAGAAGAAGAAGCAGCTCTTTTCTACTTGCTGTTTTGCCTGCTGCTGCTGCTGTTGCTGCTTGGCCTTATCATGTAACCCCTTCGAACTCTACCTTCAGAAAACTATGAGACTATGAAATAAAGAATGTTAGCAGGACAGCAGCTTCCTCTGCTCTTTCACCCTTGTCCAAAAAGGAAGGGTGTCCCATCAAAAGCTCGACAGGTAGCATGGTTGAATTAAACAACATTATATTTTGTATATATCAAGGTGCAGAGCTTCCCCTATATCTCTTTGCATTGTGCAAGCTAGACTGATGTTTATGCAACTCTCCTTAGCTATCCCCAGATTTGAGGAGAATATTTTATCAGTTTTTACTTCCAAGTTGCTTTAGCATTTATCTTATATAATTGCAGCAGATTTTATTATTGTTGTGGCCAAGGTGAGTTACAGAATCAGAGGCCTCTGAACATTACATTTTCTTTAAAAATGCAAAAAGAATGGTCATTAGGAGGAGTTTTATCTGTGCTTTCACTGAGGCTAAATCACTTTTGAGAAAAGCAAGCTGTGGGTTTAAATTCTTTGCTCCTAGACAGGAGCAAGGTCTGATTCTTGACAGTGTCAAATGAGAAACAAGAGGTCACTTACAAAAAGCTCTGCTTAAAACAGAACATACAATGCGTGAGACTCTTTAAACCAAGGGGAAATAAATACAATTTAGAATCAAGACTACTATGAAACTCAGCAGAGAAGGTGATCAGGAAGTCTTACTTACCAAAAACCCTAGTTTATAATGGAGAACACTTTTAAGATACCAGAATACAGAAGTAACATGCTGCAAAGTAGGATCATATCACTGCATGGAACAAAAAGAAAAGTGAGACTATAGCAGACTACAGAAGGCAGTGCTCATCATATCTGCTAGCATAAACTAAACTGCCTTAAGAAGTAATTCACAGGCATTTACACTAAATAGTTTTGTGTCTCTCTCCTATGATATGATATATATATATAATATACAGAATATAAAACACAGTTTTAAAAATTAAGGTTGCTAAGTTACAGCATACTTTATCAGCTAATTTACCATTTCTAAAGACTATATACAAGGAAACAGATAACAGTGGTGCCCTTATCACTTTCTGAGCAGATAAAAATTATTCTTCCATGGTGTGAAAAATTAATTTAAAACAAACTAATGTGTGTGTTTATCCAGCAACAGAAGTGTAGCTGTTCATTTACATGCTGGAAGTTGTATGAATTTAACAGGAAAATACATTGTTAGAAGAGTCTGTCAGTAATGAGTTTGGTTCTCTGGATATTTTTAAAAACACATTTAACCTTTTCCATTACTGTTGTTACTACTGTACCAACAGTATAAGCCACTGTGCTCCTAAAATGCAGATAACTGCTTAGATTTAAATACCTTTAGTTTAGCCTTGTTGGAAGATTTCTAAGTTACAGCTTCTGGAAACAGCACAGCTGCCTTAGATCTGGTCAAGCCTTATACAGTCACACAAAGTCACTAATAGCTCAAGAGCATTATTTCAGAATATTCCACCTGTACAAGATATTTCAGTTCATGCTTCAGCAACGTGAAATCTTCATATATGTTCCTAAACTCAAACCCAATTGCCTTGGCATGAAACCCAGCTGTGGAAAGATGGCTGGGGGTAAAATTAGAGGAAACTGACAAGTTATATCCACATCATAACAGATGTTATAACAGTATGGAAATTGTAGGGTAAAATGCAGTTGCTGCTCCCTGGATGGAATGTGGTTGGCATGCTCGAAACCTATTCCATGATGATTTCCCACACCCACAATATGCAACCATAGCACCTGCACCCACTATGCGGGATGGAACAGAGGGTGGAGCAGAGTGGAGACACCATGGCCAGTCTCTGCTGAAATCCTTGAAGGGAAGGGAACCCGAGGGTACCTTGCAGCTGATAAACCACATAACCCCTGTCAGCCAGGGTAGATAGGGGAGGAGGTATCCTGCTGCTGAGCCAACAACTGTGGGAAAATCATTCTCCTCAGATGAACTTCATTCATTGTAGCTTAACTGTAATATTAATGCACTCCTCCATCCCAAAGTTACCCACCTCCATGGAATGACCACCCCTCACTGGGCATATGCTCTATATTTTTTTGACTGTATCTTTAGGAACAAGACAGCTTCCTACCAATCAGAAGCAATGTATTTATGACTGAAGTCACTCAAGCTCCACCTAAGTAGTATAAAACTAAGTTGAGAATGGGAGAAAAGTTAGGAAACACTCCATCACAACTGCTGGAATCAGTCGATGGACTGAACCCATCTTCTGCCCCATAGCAACACATACTGGATAAGAACAAGACTCTGTGCAAGCTGAATACTTTTATTGGGGATTAGAGCTTGTCCATGTATTGCTTTGAATATGTTTTTGCAGTCACATACTATCAGTGACAATCCTCAACCTTAACCTGCTGCAATTTTATATTAATAAAGAGTGTTATTCTGTAAACTGTGTGAATCCTTCACAGGAGCTGGCAGTTGCCAGCAGTGGAAACATACTCAAATGAAGAGGAAGATGCCCTGAGGGGTCATAAAGTGAGAATACCTGCTGAGGCGTCTCCCTTTTGCTGCTGGTGCATTTCCCTGAACAAGTCGGTCCTGCCCTCCCATCCAGCAGGACGGCTCAGTGAAGGGTCCCCATAACGGGACACTGACAGAGTGGTTGGGCACAAGGTTCTCAGCTTTCCTGGGGCACTGATAGAAAAATCAAAAACTAAGGGTTTGAGTAAATCTTCCCACAGCAAGGGTCAAGGAAACCTCCCCTTTTCACATGAAACTAATTATTTATCTTTTAATTTTATTTTAATTTAAAAAAATTAAAACACACACACACATTTCCTTGTTCCAACTTCCTCTTTCTTGTGAGCACACTATAAAACAAAGTTCAGAATCCTCTGAATCAGATGCTGCACACAGTTTCTGCTCTGAAGCGTTGCATTTTTCTCCCTCTTCTCAAGAGCCATGATTATCTTTCCCGAGCTTCTGAAACATCTATCCTTCCTCATGTGAAACAACGGCTTTCTCTTTAGCTTAAATCCCTAGTATCTGAAAATTTTTCCTCAGTTTCTGCCCTGTTACATTTCAAAGTCTGATACAGACACTTAGGTTTATGCCATCTCCAGGAAGTTTGTCTTGATTCCAACACAAACACAAAAGTTGGAGAAAACTTGTTTCCCTAGGCTTCAGCATGGCATGGGGTTTCCAGCTCAAGAAGATCTTCTGGATTTAATAATTAACCATTTTTCCTGCCCTGGGGATTTCATCAGCAATCATATTCTTATCTCTATCCAACACTTTCAGGAACATCTCTGCGACAAGGCTAGCCCTTAAACTGATATGGCAAATAGCACAAAATGGAACCATTATGTTGAGGCATTTATAGCATTTCATTAAAGTTGAAACCTTCAAAGTTCATCTCATGGATAACAGCAGCAGGGCAAACCCTGAAGTCTTATTTACTATACTTCTTTGATTTACATCAACTGAAGATTTTGCCCATACTTAAGCAGTCAGATGAGAGAAGGAACAGATGAGCATATTTTTAAAATAAAGACAGGAGCAGAGCTAACCCAGCTAGTGCCAAATAACTAAAATCCATATTGTCCTTGTAGCTTTGAAACAGAAGGAAAGAAAAATATGTCAGTGGAAGTACAGTGGTAGCAATAACTCACCCCAGTCTGTTAGCATAGTTTGTGAAAGGCACTCCTCAATGAAACCCCACTGTCCGTCTCTGATGCATCACTTCAGCATCTTTTCAATTGAATATGTTCCTGACAACAACAAAAATTTTTGTCTGTTTTTTCTTCCTTCAATCAACTTCCATAACGCAAAATTTCATCCAGCTTTCAAATAGTTTCTTATATATTTACCACACATTCTTTGAAGACTAACTGGTTTCAGTCACTGCTTCTGTATGTTTTCTTCATGATACAAGTAATGGTAAGGGCTATATACTCTATGAAAAGCTTGAAAAAATTGTATGCAAACACTTTCCCAAGATGGAGGAAACGTTAAAGAAAAGTGTAAGGTCAGGCTAAGATAAATGCTCATGATATATAACTCAGACACAGTCAGCTGTCTTTGTAAATTTGCCTTGCATTCTCTGCAACCTTCAGGACAGGACTTGCAATTTTCAGGACCACCAAATAGTGCACAATAAACAGATACAAAAATGGGGTTTGAGGGGCAGGTGATTCCAGGCTATAATTCTTCATTTTAACTCATTTACAGAAACATCTATGCAAAGGACAGGTAACAAAAGGTTTGTGCCACTAAGAAGCAGTGTAGAGTTTGTATCAGAGCTGAGTTTCACGCTATTGTTGGACAACTGCTTTGTCCATGTCTTTACAGAAGAAGGAGTTGGTCGTGAACCAATCGGGAATCAATATCCTTCGGGTGGTTAGAGCAGAAGTACACACAGAAGAGAATTGGCTGTATAAGTATGAGGTGTACTTAAAGCAGACAAAGCTTCAGGACCACATAATATGCATCAGTAAACATTATCAGATGTTTTCTAGAAAACTGGTGAACCTTTAAATTATGTTTATAAAAGTTCAATAGCTTCAAAGGAGATTAAAGAGGAGCCCAATTCCCTTGTTTTTAAAAGCTATTGAAACATAAGAAACTAAACAAGGTGATTTAAAATAAGAACTGTTATAGAGAGAAATAATCTTAATATCTTAGAGGATAAGAAGCCATATCAAAAAGCATAAGAAACTGTGTTAAGGGAATTGAGAAATGGGTATTAATTATTAACTCATGAGTTTGAAAACCCTACTTGTTTTGGGTTTTGTTTGGGTTTTTTCACAATACATTGAGGGTTGGTAATCAAGGATAGTGAGATGAGAGTTACTGGTTTATATCACTCTGGGACAACCTAATCTCAGCATATTAAAGAGAAACTGCAGGAAGTCCAGGACTTCAGCTCTCCATAATTGGAGGGTTCACTTCTGAGAAGAAAAAAAAGCAAAACACCAAGATAGTTCTAATTTGGAGACAAATTATGTTGTTCAGAGAAAGAAATTGGGACTGCAAGTCCTTCTTTTGCTATCAAGCAAGAAACTAAACAAGGATGCCTGAAGAATGTCTTCGTTCCTGAATCCACTCAGGCTCATGGAAGAGAGCCTCACAGTGCTGTGGGAAGGGCTCTGCTTCACCTACTAGAAAGCTACAGAGAGAAGACTTCTTTATTCTTCCATTTTAATTAATAGATGATTTCAGAATGGATAGAATCTGGCAGACTCAATGTATTGCCACCAACTGCCAAATTTGCAGAAAGAAAGAAACAATGAGTTGAGCACCAGAGTGTTATTTGGATAGCAGTTTACTTTTACTTCCACATGCTTCATTTGGAGAGTAAAGCCAGTAGATGAGGTGAATCTTAACTGGGTGAAATGAGATTTATTTCACTTAGAAGATGCAATCAGTTACAGGAAGACTGCACTGGGAGAATCAGCAGAAGGAAGGATGAAAAATGCTATTATCTAAACAAAAGGAGACGACTACAGCCTAAACATAATTTTTCACATGAGATGCAGCAAAGACTGATTTTTTCTGACTGATGTTTTAACAAATAAGACAAGTAAGCACAGATCAAAATTTAAGCCTGGTTTATTTCAGATATTAATGCAAAGCACAGCATTAACTGGTAGTAGTAGAATGGCTGGTGATTGGAAGAAAAACAAGTTTGAGATCAAAAGCATTTCCCATAAGTTCAAAGGCACAATTTTTATTAATATGACCTGTACCTATCTTGACTTCAACATAATATTTGTGAAAAAAAAAAATTCAAGCAAAATGGAAAACACACGCATCGTAATTGAAACTCCTGGCACTAGATTTAAAATTTTTATAGGTACTTGAAAAATTCTATTCTGCCCAATTAAAATGTGACTAATATAAATAATAAACTAAGTTTTCACTTATAGTTTTATTGGAAGTGAGGCTCAGCTCCAGATATTTATTCTCTCAACACATTCTTTCCTGCATTATAAAATAGGAGATACCAAAACTTCCTCTGAATACAATTTCAAACCTATTAATCACTAACCACTATATCTATACAGTGAGATAAGAAATTGAATATAATGAAGTGAAAATATATTTCTCATTATTTCATGTTATTCTAAGCTCACTATTTTCAATATATGGTTCTTATGCCTAAATACAAACTAAAGTATCTTATTTCTATACACAATATGGAAAAGTAATCACTTCAGAGTGCACGTTGATCCACCTACCACACAATGAAATGGTAACTGAGGGTTTCTACATTATACATCATTTAAATGGTAAGCATGTCACCAGCATTATCAGGGGTCAAATATTAAAATTTTGCCCATACTCAATGGTTCCTTGGGCAAACACTACTGACATCAAGTCATGTCATACTGAAATTAACTTTTAACAAAAATACCATTAATATATGGTGTTTTAACATATACTCATCTTCTGTTTATAAAACGTGGAGTATGGTCACATTAGCAAGGTTATAAGAGCTATAGCTTAATTTAAAACTTCTTCCTGCTCTTTGATGTTGTAGAATCACCAACTGCTCCTTTGAAATGTAGCAGCAGCTGAACCAAATCACTCTCAATCGACATAAGTGATAACCCATTCAATCTCCTGTCCCACAGTTGACCTCAGTCTGGTTTTGATCAGAACTAGTTTGGGTAAAAGAGCATTCACCTTCACAGTCTGACAAGGAGAGTCAGGTAAATGGAAAGCTATTTTTGTCAGCATTTCAATATTGTATAGCTATTACAAATATCTATATAATCAGCATTACATAAAGTAGATCGTACGCTATCTGAACTTTCAGCTGAAAAGCAGTTGATCAGAGATTAATATTTTAATATACAGTTAAACAAATTCATCAGCATAAAGACTTAATTTTTTTTTCATATCCTGGGTTATAAATTGACAGCAGCAGCAGCGTTCATGCCAATGGTATCAAATATGTGATCAATGCTTGTGAGAAATTCAAAGTGACTTTAGATAGCAATGTCCTAAGCTACTTTGCTGACTGTCACAGGGTTGTGGATTTCGATATGCATTTTAATTTGACCTTTTACAGCCACATTACTCTTTCACCAGTGATTTTCATCTTTCCTGTGCCTCCTTTGGATTCTGAAGAAACCCTGTCTAAACTTAGGATTTGGTATTATCCAAATTCACCACTTTTTCCCAGAAGCTAAATGTTTCTTTGATTCTTCTAATCAAAATATGTGATTATATGACAAAAGAAACAATTCTATTTCAAACAAATTTGTCTTAGAAAGTTTTAAGAGCCTCAGTTCCAGTAGACTGATGTTGAAAACTGTATTTTTCTGTCCGTGCAAAGCTGGGGGAATTCTAGCCAGGTTGCAAATAAACACTCTTTTTTTTTTTTTTTTTTTTT